>CM070502.1:70503649-71040569 GCA_036346375.1 Guadua angustifolia | reverse complement strand
GAGCTCTAGGGGTGAAAGCAGTTGCCAAGTCAATATATGATAAAGAAGCGAAGCCATTTTAGAAGCACTTAAGAAATGGAGACACTATTTACTGGGCAACAAAGTCATTATAAGAACTGATCAACAAAGTTTAAAATTTATTGCTTCTCAAAAGTTGGTTGAAGGAGTGCAACACAAACTGATGTTAAAACTGCTGGAGTTTGACTTCCAAATAGAGTATAAACGTGGAAAGGATAATAGAGCTACCGATGCTCTCTCAAGACTGGAATACCAATGTCCACATGATGAAAAATGTCATGCTGTCACTTATGTGATTCCGAAGTGGATCCAGGAAATCAAGGATAGTTATGAGCAAGATTCTAAAGTGGCTGAGATCAGGAAAGAAGTGCAAACTGGCAATGACCCAACTGTAGGGTCGAGGATGCGCCTAGAGGGGGGGTGAATAGGCGTTTTACGAAATTCGATCGCTCACTAATCAATCAATCGCTCTAATCAACCCTATGTCAAAACCTACTCAATTTATATGCGGGCGATAAACTCGGTTTTGACAATTAAGGCCTAAATCAACTAGGCTCACTAATGCACTAACTAAATTATGTCTCTATGTATAGAATTGCTAAATTGATCACACAAATAATACTAAGCAATTCTAATTCAAGCAATCAATAATATGCAAAAGGTAAATACTTGAATGTAAGGAGACAAGGGACAAGCGATGTTTTTCCGTGGTGTTAGGAGACTTGCGGTCTCCCTAGTCCACGTTGAGGCAAGCCCAACCACTTGGACCGGCTCCGCTCGAGCACCGCCTCTTTCCACTAGTCGTGGTTTTCACGCTCGCGCGTAGGCTCAACCCGAACCTTCACAAACTTGGGGCTTCTCACAACCTTGAGCTCCCGCGCCGACCTCTCGCCGTCTAGGAGTCGGCAACCTCCAAGAGCAACAAGCCGCTCCTCGCTTGAACCTCACGGGCACAACAAATCGCCCCTCGGTGATCACCAAGTGCAACACATGCACAAGGACCTCACTCAAGTGCAACACATGCACAAGAGCCTCTCAAACCACTCACTAATTGCAACACATGCAATTAGTTCACTATAAGCTCAAGAATCAAATGAGAAGTGCAACACATGCAAATGACTCCCACTCAAACACAACCAACCCCTGCCCAAGCCCCCAAGGGGTATTTATAACCCCACAAAGAAAACTAGCCGTTTGGAAGCAAAATGGGCAAATCGGCATTTTGGTCCGGCCAAGACCTCGGCGGTCCGGCCAAACCCTCCTGAACAGCAAACCGGATTCGGCCGTTGCCGGCGCCCGACACCGCACCATGCCCGATCGCACCGTGAGGCGGCCGCGACCGCCCCAAATCCGGCCGCACCGCCAGGCAAAACTAGCGCAAAAAACGCACGCAAAATAATCCACTTCTCTGGAATTAACACGCCGCCACGGGCAGTCACACCGCTTCTAAGCCGGCGGCATCCGGCCATGGACCGGGCGGAGGGAGGCCGCCCGACCACCCGGTCGGACCGCATAGCGCCACTCGCCTGGAAAACACGCCTGCACACACACAGATAAAACACAGAGAGAAGAATCACATCAGATCAACCGCCATGGCGGTCGGGCCAGGAGGGCGGTCGCCCGCCCCCTTGAAAAACTCCGGATTCTTCCAATCTTTTCTCCGAAATCAAAATGCAATTCTTTGAGCCAATAAATGATCAACACATGATCATACACCGTGCAAAACACGTTTGCACCAATTCAAACCATGCTCAAAGAATTCAACCCAAATTGCGAAAACACATTTCTGAATCGACTTAAGAACTTATTCGCAAATCGTATTAAGCGAATCAAACTCGAGTTTATGAGATTAATCCCCTAGCCATGTGAAGGTCAACACAAGACCGGTCAACTTGCCAACACCGTTGCAAGCCCCACTCACATGCTCTCGGGATTCGGACTCATAAATCTCGGTTTATTCGCTAACTGAACTTGCAAATAACACTTTAAACCTATTTCATGCTTGAGCACTACTCTTTGCAACACATGCAAAGTCTAGCTCAAGCAACATCAAATCAAGATGCATGAACTCTCTAATTGCAACACATGCAATTCTCTAGTCCCATGCAACACCAAAACCAAACTTCAACTAAAGCCAAATCAACGTATGAGCTCTTTACTGCAACACATGCAAGCCTCTAGCTCCATACAAACACATAAACACTAAATCATGCTTGAGCTCTCTCCTTTTGCAACACATGCAAAACTTAGCTCCAAGCAACCACACGGTTTTAAGAAAGATTTTTTGAACCAAAGCGTGAAGCTTCAACTAATGCAACACATGCAAAAGTGAACTCCACGCAAAAACCAACGCATTAGCTTATCCTATTTGCAACACATGCAAATCAAAGCATTCTGAAAACCAAATGCATATACTCTTTCATCTTTGCAACACATGCAAATCGAGCATAATGCAAAACAACCAAGCATAGGCTTAACCCATTTGCAACACATGCCAAATGATTAACCCATATGCAAAAACCAAATCAAAATGGATTTGAGCTTTGAGTGAGCGCGAATTGAGATCACCAACACATGATGAAGCTCAAACAAAGGACAACCCTCTTAATAGCACGGCGATAAAAACCTTAGACTCAAAGACTATAAAGTCTTTAACCTATCTAATTATACCTTCGCCGCCGCGCGCAAGCAATACCCTTTGGGGTCTTTATGATCATCACTTTGATACCCCCCCGGGATCTCTTCTCGACTCCTCTTGTCTCACGGATCTTCTCTTGGCGCCCATCAACTCATGATTCCGTCCTTGTCCCGTTCTCATTATCTCATTCATCTTTGGACCTAACTCAAACATAACTCAAGAAACTTGTTAGTCCAAGATGCATGGTTGTCTCAATTATCTCTTGCACTCCATTAACACATAATGGATGCCTTTAGATCAATTGAGCACAACCTAAATCAATTGAAATGATTTAATTGTGTCTTAAGTATAATAATGCAACTCATGCTTTATTATACTTAAGAACTATTCATTGTCCTCAATTAATCACGGAACACCATCAACACATGATGAAGTGTTAGTTAATAATTAATTAAGACAAATGAACTCAATTTAAATTATCATTTAAATTGATATGAGTATATATTAACTACACAAGTTTTCATATACTCATGTTGATGGAAAGTAATGATCCATTATATGTAAACTATATGGAAATGATCATTACTCTAAATCATCAACTATAGAATACACCCCACATGTATATGTGCATAAATATGATTTACTTGGAGATAATATGCACATATTCAAATTGATCATATTGGAGTATATCCTATATTACCATGAGTATACTTATAACTAGGCAATTCAAATATATACTCAAGGATTTAGTTTCTTTGTCTTAATCCTTATGTGTGTCAATAACGAATAGATCAATACAATGAAACTATCAAGTTAAACCACAAACTCCCCTAAGTGTGTGCATCCATGTAATGTATGGATTGGGAACATGATGCACATTTGTGGTTAATATAATGGGGACATTCATATTTTAACTTGACTCCAAAGTATGCAACTAATATTAGAATGAATATGCAAACATACCTTGGGTTTTCCATTTTTCAATGCGATGAGACTAAACAAAGATATTCTAAACAAACATGTTAGTCTCGATATAAGATTTGTCATTGAGAACAATATCGCATTAGGGAATAAACTTAATATTGGATTTGTCATTAACACAAGATTAGATTTGTCATTAACACCAAAACCATAACTAATGATGGTTGAACTTACAATCTCCCCCTTTTTGGTGATTAATGACAAATCCAAGCTTAATAAGCAATTTGGATTAAAACTAATATATCGAGAGAATTTAAGCCATTTGAATACATATGCATATTGTAAACAATATAAGCATTGAGAATTTGGAATGCATATGAGAATTAATTCTCCCCCTTAATCATATTAAGCTTACTTTTTAAACCAAATGACATTAAGCTTCCTAATTCTCCCCCTTTTGGCATTAAGCACCAAAAATGGAAAAACTAAAAGATTAACTTGAAATACATTCTTCCTCTTTTGGCATTTAAACATTTATCATTATTCTCCCTTTTTGGCATTTATCAATTTCTTTTAGGGGTCTAGTTTAATGAAGGTCATACAAGAATTAGAATGCATACTTATGACCTTGGCAAGGAATTTGAAGAACTTAAGCCAAATAAAAACTTGAAGGATCAAACAAGAGGTAAAACAAGTTTTTATTTAAAATATGGTCTAAAAATAAGGAAAACTCGAAAAGAGACCATATTTGAGTTTGTGGACACCACTTGTAAAACAAATACCACTTGTAAAGATAAGCATGAAAAAGCAAGTAAGGGTATCACACGGTTTATTTGAAACAAAAATATTTGAATGTGTTTCAAATTTTCAAATAATTCACTCCTCATTTTATTAGGTTTTGCAACTTTTCAACATGATTCTCTTGAAGAATCCAATAATTTGCCTAATAGGGTCAAGCGAGGAACCCAAGAAAATAAATACCACTTGAGGAATTAGATACCACTTGTAAAATTAATCTCAAGTGCTTTGCTTGAAAATCCAAGAGAAATGAGCATTTTCAAATTTTCATGAAGAACAATGCTCAACAAGAGATTTTCCTCTTTAATGTATTTCAACTCATAAAGATTCTCACAGAGAAGTCTTAGGTGATTGAACTTACAATTTTAGCTTGAGAGGAAAAATCTTAATCAAGAATATTTGGTATCGCAAGAATACTACAAGGAGGCAATGAAATACCACTTGTAGGAAATAATTGAATTCAATGATACCACTTAAAAGAATTCCAATAATCAAGGATATCACATGAGAGAGATCAATAATAACCATGATACCACTTGGAGAAAAGAAAACTCAAAGATACCACTTTGTAAGCATATGAAATATAAAGACTCGATTTGATACCACTTAGGATCAACTCACGAAGAATTGATACCACTTGAAAGAATTATCGATAACATCGATGGGTATCGAGCAATATTCTCAGAACAATATACTCACGGGTATCAAAAGCTCAAGAAAGATCAATAAAATCCAAAAGATTTAGTATCAAAGCAAATTAAAGACATGATATCACTTGGAAGCAATTAAGTGCCCAAAACTTGATATGAATAAACTCCCCAAGATGTTCAATGAATGAATTATGGAGTTATTTGCATTTGAATTGCACAAGTTTTGTCTTTTCAAAAGATCAAGTGAATATCACTCTTTAAACCAATTAAATTGCTCACAACTGATACCACTTGAAAATGCGATCAAATAATTTGAGAAACTTTTGAAATTTTGCACAAATGAACTTTGGGATAGTAAGAATCATTTTCAAAAAGAATTTTTGAAAAAGGAGGTTCCAATCAAAAGATATCCCAAAACAAATTTTGAAAAATCTAAAATTTCAGACTTGACCCAGCCATGGCAGTCCAACCACCTTGGGCGAGTCCAACCAGCCCTCTGAGGCGGTCTGCAGGCCCTCGACTTGATCCAACCAAACCTGACAGTGAAAAACCCGATTTTTGCAATTTTTGGCAAAAAGATTCAAACGAAGTCCAAAAAATTTGAAATTTTGTAAAAATGAACTTTGGACTAATTAGAAGGTTTTGCAAAAAGGATTTTCTCAAAATCAATTTTATTTTGAAAGTTATGGCAATTTGCGCTTTGAGGCATAAAAGGAAATTGATTTTCACGAAAAGCCTCAAAATGCAATTCAATTTGGATTTCATGCAATTTTGATTTTCATGGCTCAGATAAGTGTATCAAGAGTGTTTATAGCCAAGATTTGATATAAAATCCAACTTGAATGCCAACATTTTTGCATATTGCTAGAATAGGCTCTTTTGGATCAAATCAAATTGTTTTTTGAGCCAAATTAGTTTTCAATATAGAGTTTTCATTTTGAAAGCTTGTAAAACATTTGAATTACTTAATAGAATACCTTTTCAAAGCTTTTCGCAAATTTGGGCCTTTTAAATATGATTTTTGACTTTTGTCCTAAATAATCCAATTTGAAGAAGCAATAAGAGAACAAGTCAAAATCAATTAACACAAAGATTCAAATTAAGAAAGGGGGTAAGATATAGAGATTTGAATTATGTGTATGAGTCTAAAATACCATTTTGAATCTAGATATGGCACAAGATCCGATTCAAATGGTGAAACTCACTAAGTGCAATAATATGACCTTTACGGGTCGAGTATAGTTTTTTTTTGGTGAGTTTCAAAATCAAATAACTTTTGATGAGTTGGTCTTTTGAAAATCTTTTAAATACAAGAATCGTTAAGAATGACCAACTCTAAGATTTTCATTTTGGAGTTATTTTCAAAATCCTTTTACTTTTATTTTTATGAAAATTATAAGTTTAAATCTAAAACAAGATACTAGTAACTAGCTTTTGATGTTAAAAACATTTTCTTTTCAAAATAGATTTTGTGAAACCAAAACCTTTGGAAAACATTTCAAAAGCATTTGTATACATTTTTCAACTAATTTTTCACAAGATTAGTAATAGTATACAAAGTTTTGAATTTTGGCTAAATGGTTGATTTGAAAATATATATATATATATATATATGCACTTATATAAATATGAGCACACGTAGGGATGTGATACACATGAATATGAATTAACACTCCCCCTAAATGTGCCACTATTAAACTTGCTCAAGATTTGCAATAAGAGAATAGATAAGAGGCAAGAGCAAATGGCTATACAAAGCAATCTAAATTGATTCTAGCATGAATATTACAATATAACCTACACAAGGCTATAAGTTTAAATGGCAATCAATTTAAATTGCTTGTTACAGAGATAGCATTGGCTCATGATGGACTTGATAAATTTCTTGCTTGACACCACTTGTAGACAAATGTAGTCCTTCTCCTCTTGGTGAGCAAGCATCAATCCATCTCTTTATTGCCTAAAATTCTTTTAGGCGGTTTTGGTACCCAATCTTTGTTGGGTCCGACAATGTTAGTCACAATTGATTTAGGAACCCAAATGGTCCTAATTTTAGCATTTTAAATTGACTAACATGACTAGAAATAGAATTGCAATAATTATTTCTCCTAGGCAAATAATTTGCATTTTTATGAAATGACTTAGGAGGGCAATGATACTTTGCAAAATTATTTCTAGTTTGATCTCTTCTAAGCATGTGATTATTGAAATTATACATCGGCTTAGAGTATCTAGCATTTCTAGCAAATGTTTTGCTATAATTATTTTTCTAAGCATATGATCATCATGATTTTTCTTATTCTTAGGAAATCTAGCATTTTGAGCAAACACATTTCTAGAATTACTCTTCCTATGCAAATGAATATCATTCTTAGCGGGCATAGGGGACTTGACAAGCTTGGCAAACACATTGCCATTCTTGTCCTTCCTAAGCAAATAATTATTATCAATAATAGTGGGCTTAGGGGTTATACCTTTGGGACAATCCTTACGAAATGTCCTTTTCACGGCAATTGAAGCATGTTACTCTATTTGGTCCTCTCTTGACCTTCTTGTTGTGCTCAATGCGGTTTGCCTCATGATTGATGCTTGTGGCATTGACATCCACTTGATTAGGGCACATGGGGCGAGTGGCCCTTCTTGTTGCAAGCAAAACACTTGATGGTCTTGAGTGTCTTCGCGTTGTGCCTTGTCTTGCTATTTTCCCTCTTGGAGTTGTAGCCGAGCCCACTCTTATCTTGAGGCGCCCTTGGCTTGCTCAAGATCTTGTCAAGGACGGCTTTTCCTTTGTAGCACTTTTCTAAGTCACTTCTCAATTGAGTGACTTATTTCTTGAGCTCTTTATTTTCCTCTACAAGATTTGCATCTAAAGACATAGAGGAACTTGAAACAATTTCATTAGAGCAACAAGGTATATCACTTAAATCATCACAAGAGGTGGACATATCAATTTTTGATGAAGTATTTAAATTGACATTTAGGCAAGGCATTTCATCAATTAAATTACATGAAATTCCTATATCCACCTTAGACTTATAAATTTCTGTGAGAAGGAGGATTCATGATTTTCTTTAAGCATATTATAATCACTTTGAAGTGATTCATGTTCAAGCTTTAGAATCTTATATTTAGTTTTCTCCTTCCCAAGATAATTATTGAGCTCCTCTAACATATCCATTAAATCATTATAAGAGGGCTCATCATCATTTTCATCATCACTTACCTCATTTTTACCTTTTGCCATGAAGCAACGAATTTTGATATAAGTGAAGATTAAGTAAGTAAGCTTGAGGAGAGGTTGAGGTTGATGGTAATGCGGTTCTTCACTTGATGAAGAGGTTGAAGAATCATCAACCGACATTTCATCTTCAATGCAATCCTCATTTGTTGATGTGGATGATTCAAATAAATCTTGAAGCTTGATCCACATATCATGAGCGCTCTTGAGGTTGCATATGAGATTAAATATTTCTCGCTCACAACACTAAATAAAGGCGTTAGTAGCTTGGCGTCGAGATGTAGACATTTCTCCTCTCCTTTAGTTGGAGCAATATTGTTTAGTGGAGAAGAAATGCGACATCTCGATCCACCAAATTTGTGGGCTCATGGATTTAAAATAATCGATCATAAATAATTTCCATTGAGCATAATTTGATTCATTTAGCATGAGTGGATCGTGAGAGTGCACTAAACCGCTAGGCGCCATCCTTTTTACTCTCTAGACGGTTAAGCCTAAAATGAGAGTGACCGTGGCTCTGATACCACTTGTAGGGTCGAGGATGCGCCTAGAGGGGGGTGAATAGGCGTTTTACGAAATTCGATCGCTCACTAATCAATTCGATCGCTCTAATACACCCCTAAGTCAAAACCTAATCAAGGATATATGCGGAAGCGATAGATAGGTTTTTACAATTAAGGCCTAAATCAACTAGGCTCACTAGTGCACTAACTAAATTATGTCTCTATGTATAAATTGCTAAATTGATCAAACAATTAATACTAAGCAATTCTAATTTAAGCAATCAATAATATGCAAAAGGTAAATACTTGAATGTAAAGAGACAAGGGACAACCGATGTTTTTCCGTGGTGTTGGAGACTTGCCGTCTCCCTAGTCCACGTTGAGGCTAGCCCACACTTGGACCGGCTCCGCTCGAGCACCGCCTCTTTCCACTAGTCGTGGTTTTCACGCTCGTGGCGTAGGCTCAACCGAACCTTCACAAACTTGGGGGCTTCTCACAACCTTGAGGCTCCGCGCCACGCCCCTGCCGTCTAGGAGTCGGCAACCTCCAAGAGTAATAAGCCGCTCCTCGCTTGAACCTCACCGGGCACAACTAATCGCCCCTCGGTGATCACCAAGTGCAACACATGCACAAGGCCTCCTCAAGTGCAACACATGCACAAGAGGCTCTCAAACCCACTCCTAATTGCAACACATGCAATTAGTTCACTCTTTAGCTCAAGAATCAAATGAGAGTGTGCAACACATGCAACACCTCTCCCAAATACTCAAACACAGCAACAACAACCTGCCCAAGCCCCCCAAGGGGTGTATTTATAACCCACAAAGAAAACTAGCCGTTGGGGAGCAAACTGGCAAATTCAGCAAAATCCGGTCGGATAAGACCTCGGCCGATCCGGCCAGACCCTCCTGAGAACAGCGGTCGGAAAACCGCCGTTGAGGTTGACGCGCCGCACACACCCTCCCGATCGCACCGTGAGGCGCGGTCGCACCGCCGCCATCCGCCGCCCCCCAAAAAACGAGCAAAAGCCAAAACGCCACGCTATCTTTGGAAATAATCGCGCCAGGCGGTTAAACCAAAAGCCACTTCTCTGGACCGGGCGATTACACCGCCTGCCGCCGCGCACCGCCATCGGAGAAATTGCGCCGGAGGAGGCGGTCGACCACCTGACCGGTCGGATCGCTCGGCCGGTCCAATCGCCCTAAGGCGCCACTCCTTTGCAAACACGAGACCTTGGAGAAGAATCACTCAGCATGCCAACCGGTCCAACCGCCCATGGGGCGGTCGGGGCCGGGAGGGCGGGGTGCACCGCCTCGAAAAAACTCCAGTTCCTTCGATCTATTTCTCCGAGATCCAAATGCAATTCTTTGAGCCTCTAAATGATCAACACATGATCAAACACCGTGCAAAACACATTTGCACCAATTCAAACCATGCTCAAGAAATTCAACCCAAATTGCGAAAACACATTTATCGACTCAAGAACTATTAGCAAATCGTATTAAGCGAATCAAACTCGAGTTTATGAGATTAATCCCTAGCCATGTGAAGGTCAACACAAGACCGGTCAACTTGCCAACACCGGTTGCAAGCCCCACTCACATGCTCTCGGGATTCGGACTCATAAACCTCGGTTTATTCGCGCTGTGAACTTGCAAATAACATAATAAACATATTTCATGCTTGAGCACTACTCTTTGCAACACATGCAAAAGTCTAGCTCGAAGCAACATCAAATCAAGAAGCATGAACTCTCTAATTGCAACACATGCAATTCTCTAGTCTCATGCAACACCAAAACCAAACTTCAACTTAAACCAAATCAACCGTATGAGCTCTTTACTCGCAACACATGCAAGCCTCTAGCTCCATACAAACATACAAACACCAATTCGTGCTTGAGCTCTCTCCTTTTGCAACACATGCAAAACTTAGCTCCAAGCCACCACACGGTTTTAAGAAAGATTTGTTTCGAACCAAAACGTGAAGCTTCAACTAATGCAACATATGCAAAAGTGAACTCCACGCAAAAACCAACGCATTAGCTTATCCTATTTGCAACACATGCAAATCAAAGCATTATGCGAAAACCAAAACAACCAAGCATAAGTTTAACCCATTCGCAACACATGCCAAATGGTTAACCCATATGCAAAAACCAAATCCAAATGGTTGAGCTTGAGTGAGCAGCGGATTGAGATCATCAACACATGATGAAGCTCAAGCAAAGGACAACCCTCTTAATAGCACGGCGATAAAACCTTAGACTCAAAGACTATAAAGTCCTTAGCCTATCTAATTATACCTTCGCATGGCAGCTCAAGCAATCCCTTTGGGGTCTTTATGATCATCACTTTGATACTCCCGGGATCGCTACTCGACTCCTCTTTGTCTCACGGATCTTCTCTTGGCGCCCATCACCTCATGATGCCGTCTTTATCCCGTTCTCATTATCTCATTCATCTTTGGACCTAACTCAAACATAACTCAAGAAACTTGTTAGTCCAAGATGCATGGTTGTCTCAATTATCTCTTGCACTCCATTAACACATAATGGATGCCTTTAGATCAATTGAGCACAACCTAAATCAATTGAAATGATTGTAAATGTGTCTTAAGTATAATAATGCAACTCATGCTTTATTATACTTAAGAACTATTCATTTGTTCTCAATTAATCACGGAACACCATCAACACATGATGAAGTGTTCGTTAATAATTAATTAAGACAAATGAACTCAATTTAAATTATCATTTAAATTGATATGAGTATATATTAACTACACGAGTTTTCATATACTCATGTTGATGGAAAGTAATGATCCATTATATGTAAACTATATGGAAATGATCATTACTCTAAATCATCAACTATAGAATACACCCCACATGTATATATGCATAAATATGATTTACTTGGAGATAATATGCACATATTCAAATTGATCGTATTGGAGTATATCCTATATTACCATGAGTATACTTATAACTAGGCAATTCAAATATATACTCAAGGATTTAGTTTCTTTGTCTTGATCCTTTTATGTGTCAATAACGAATAGATCAATACAATGAAACTATCAAGTTAAACCACGAACTCCCCCTAAGTGTGTGCATCCATGTAATGTATGGATTGGGAACATGATGCACGTTTTGTGGTTAATATAATGGGGACATTCATATTTTAACTTGACTCCAAAGTATGCAACTAATATTAGAATGAATATGCAAACATACCTTGGGTTTTCCATTTTTCAATGCGATGAGACTAAACAAAGATATTCTAAACAAACATGTTAGTCTCGATATAAGATTTGTCATTGAGAACAATATCGCATTAGGGAATAAACTTAATATTGGATTTGTCATTAACACAAGATTAGATTTGTCATTAACACCAAAACCATAACTAATGATGGTTGAACTTACACCAACCAGCAAATATAAGATTGAATCTAACATGATCAAGTATAAGGGGAGACTGTATGTAGGAGCAAACACAGATCTCAGAACCAAATTGCTGGAAGCTTTCCATTCTTAAACTTTTGAGGGTCACTCTGGAGTTCGGGCTACCTTTCATCGGATCAAAAAACTCTTTTATTGGCCTAAAATGAGAAGAAGTGTAGAATATCATATTAAAGAATACTCAGTCTGTCAGCTTACTAAATCGGAACATGTGCATATTCCAGGCTTACTTGACCCTTTGGAAGTACCAGAGATGGCGTGGTCCCATATTTCGATGGATTTTATTGAAGGCTTGCCTAACTCAAGGGGAAAGGAAGTTATATTAGTAGTGGTAGACAGATTGACAAAGTATGCTCATTTTATGGCATTAGCACATCCATATTCAGTGCAGCAGGTAGTGCAAGTCTTTTTAGACAACATTTTCAAGCTACATGGCATGCCAATCGCCATCATCACAGACAGGGACCGCATTTTTACCAGTAGGTTGTTTCAGGAGGTATTCAAGGCTCTTAAGGTTTCACTCAGGTTTAACACCGCACATCATCCCCAGTCTGACGGTCAAACCGAGAGAGTAAACCAGTGTTTAGAGGCTTACTTGCGCAGCATGGTCTTTTTGGAACCTAAGAAATGGCTTCAGTGGCTCACAATGGCAGAATGGTGGTACAACACTTCGTATCATACCTCCTTGAAAGTAACCCCTTTCCAAGCTTTATACGGTTACCCGCCTCCTCAATTGGCCGAATTATCCATTCCCTGTAACTTGTCAGATGAGGCTAGAGTTACAATTGAGGAGAAGGAAGCTATGCTAAAGCAACTCAGAGAAAATTTACTGAAAGCACAAAATCGCATCAAACGCTTTGCTGATAAGCGCAGGACCGAAAGAAGTTTTCAAATTGGAGATATGGTATACCTGAGAGTTCAACCGTATCGGCAGAATGCTTTTGGACTGAGAGGTTCTTTGAAGCTGCGAGCAAAATTTTATGGTCCTTTTCGAGTGATACAAAAGATTGGATCAGTTGCATACAAGCTCCAGTTAACTATGAGAGATTCTCTTATCTCTTGATTCTGTACTTTATTTTCTTGCAAATCTTTGACTGAAATATGGGTAGCAGGGTTATTTGATTTGATGACAAATTTGTCTCACTAAATATTACCAAAATTTGGTCATCGGATTGGCTACTAATCTTTTGATCAAAGATTGGCAATAAAATAAAATAAAAAGCAAGGGAGAAGAGAATCTTGCCAAAAAATTGGTAGCAAACCAAATTCTTGTCAAATTTAATCAACGCTATCAAAATTTAGTAAGGTAAGCATTGGTAACTATTAAAAGCAAACCAAATATGCTTTTGGTGACCAAATTTTGCTACCAAACTTTGGTCAATGCTACCAAAATTTGGTAAGATAAGCATTGGTAGCTATTAAAAGCAAAACAAACAGGTCTTTGGTGACCAAATTTTGGCATGATTTAGTAAAGCAAATTTGTCATCGAACCAAAGATCATAGATGACTTACTGACCAAAACCCAGAATGGGCCGCCAGTCCAGGCCTAAGGGCTAAGGCCTAAAACCTGCCTCTTGTCTCTGTTTACATCTCTACTATATAAAGTGAGAGTTTTTTCCCACGTTACTTCATCAAAAGTACCTTTGCCACTGCTCTTAATTACCCACCTTTGCCCGCATCACTTCATCAAAATTACCCACCTTTGCCACTGCTTTTTAATTACCCACCTTTGTCTGCGTCACTTCATCAAAATTACCTATCTTTGCCACTGCTCTTTAATTATCCACATTTGCCACTGTTAGTGCTCTTTGCAAATAAATTTTTTATCATAAATTGAGTTTTTGTTGTAACACACGGGCACATGGCTAGTCTACTGTATGTACGAGTGCTCCTCCGGCATGCTTGTCGTCGAGAAACCTCTGCCGCCATCGTCTTGTCAATAGCGTGAAACACATACAACAACTCCCGGCGCCAACTCCCCTTACCTCTCTGGAGGTGGCGCCGCCGACAGTGAACACGCGTGACCAACCACCCGGAGGTGCGCTCTGGCGGAGAAGACCGCGCGTGAAGGAGGGAGGGACACGCATGCAGGTGAAGAGCGCAAGAAGTACAAGGGCTGTTTGGTTGGCTGCATCTAAAGAGAATTGCATCTACAGATACAAAAGACACTTGTTTGGTTGGCTGCACGAGGGGTGGAGCCTGTCCCTCGAGATGCAATTGCATCCATGAGCCAGCCGTGGGGAAGCGTAGATTTTGGTGCGTTTCTTGTGGGCTGGCCGGTGGGATGCAGCCGAGGTGCATGCAAGGCATGGGGAGGCACATAAACAGTCAACCAAACACATTCTCCTCATTCTTCTCACAGCCTGGCTCAACTCATGCACTCAACCAAACACCATCTCTTTGCATCTACGCAACCTAGCTCTCACCAGCCTGGCTGACTCGTACGAGCCAGGCTGGGATGAGAAGGCAACCAAACAGCCCCACAGGGAGCGAGAGGCAGCAAGCTGGCGGAGCCAAAAAACCACCATGGACGACATCATCGACAGCGGCATATATATCGCCGTTTGCCTGCTTGTTTGGATGATGGACGCACAACGATCGAGCAGCTGCGGCTGGAGCATTGCCTCCATCTCCTCCCTTCCCTTCTCTGCGGATTCCTCCTGCGTTAGGAACCAATGGCGTGCGCCATTAGAGACTGTAGCGTATTTAGTGCTTGTTCTTCGCCTTTTTGTGCTTGTGTTGTGTGTGTTTGCGGTAAGTAACAGTTTTAGTAGAAGAACAGGTGGTGTGGATGGGTGAATGGCTCACCCTGACCTGACTGTCGCCATTTCAGCTGGGACAGGCAACAGGCCAAGCTAGCTAAGTTGCGTAGATTAAATTAAGCATGGTATAGCAAGCAAGCTAGGCCTGAAGTTTCTTGAGCTGCAACATGCAAGTTTGCTCCAAAATGGCTCGGATTTTGTTAGGTTTGGATGCGACTCCTTCGATTTGGACACTGGATCTTTCTCAGGAGATGAACTCCATAGTCCATACCATACAAACTATTGCTTCAATGTTTGACAGCAACACACAGATTCAACTGAACTCGGCAAGGAAATGGATATATATATTAGAGTTGGCTGGCATCCAGAATTATCAAGTCATGACACTTGGGAAAAGCAATGTTATGGGCTTGCTTTCATGGTGGGCATACACCGTCGAGAGGATGGCCAAACGGCAAACGGCTTTGACGGAGTGGACTATAGATAGGAATGACTTTATTCTTTGAGTTTTGATAAACATCATCCGGATGTTTTGTGTGCTTAAATCATCCAAAATACTGACCGTTGGATCTTTCTTTGTGATCAGTGAGTTTTGATGGGCCTGGGCTGTTGAGTTCGGATGTGAAACTTTTTTCGGTGAGTACTGTTTCGAATTTTATTAGCATCTCAGTCTCCGCGCCATGCTTTATTCTCGAGGAGTCCAGAAAGAGGAAGGCTCAGAGAAACGACGAGAGGAGCAGATGGAAAGAGATAGAAATCGGGGAGTTCTGTCGGTGAGATCGGGAGCTCCGTCGCCGATCATCCGCCGCCATTCAACCGCTCTGTCACCCCCTTATTCTTTTCTTTGCTTAATGAAAAGAAATAACAATGATTTGCTTATATAGCGCCGGCCATCTAATAATCGAATATAAACCTTCCAACTAATAAGGATAACATCCAAACTAGATAAATAAACCAATAAATAAATATGATAACTAATCTATCTATTCCCCTTAATTCATGGGATTGCTGCGGCCAAAGGACCACGGTCACAATGAAACTACCCGGGCTATTATACATACACAGGAGATCATTAGCATAAGTCAATAACATACATAATTGAATTCATTAACAAAAGATTAATCACAAACTTTATTCATTGCAAATATTATACAATAGTATCAATTACATTACACATGGATATTCATGTATATTAAAAAAAAGATTACAAGAATGTTTAAAGTTCCTAAACTCAAGCTTCTTTTGATCTGTGACTTTAATCCCTAAACAATGTTAGTCATGCATGCATATATAACTAAGAGGCAATATATTAAAATGGCAAAAGATTAAAAAGGAGAAGTTGTCGTCAAACCCATATGCGAGGGTATTGCTCATCGAAATTCCAGACCGTCCAGGGCAAGTCAGCACCTCTTACTACCTAGGATTCATCATCCAACATATACAAACCTAGTAGAGCCACATGTAACCGTAGTGTTGCATAAATAATACCAAAATATCCTACAGTAAAAAAATTGAAGTCATTTATGATAAAAAGGTAAAGACCCTAGAATAAAAAGCAGCTAGCCAATAGCCAACCGAAGCCACTCCACCATTTTCACCTTGCCAAGCAAAGCACTAGAAAGCTCCTAGGAGCAACGCGATCACCAGAACACCAAAGCACCAAGCACAAGCTAGCCAAGCTCCAAAAGTACAACCACACAAGTTCCAGGAGCAAAGCCCCCAAAACAACCAAACCTCCTGTAACAAGCCTCCACACAAGCAATCACCAGGAGGCCAAGCCCCAAGCAAGCACCAGGAGGAGGAGCACAACTAGCCTCACCCCCATTTTCCCCGGATCCATTTCTCCACACACCTAAAGTCCCAGGAGCAAGACAAGCAAAGGCAAGTGACAAACCGAAGGCCACCAGAGCAAGAGGTCAGAACCAAGGAGGCTAGAAGCAGGGAGGTCCCAAGCCAACCAAGACCAGGGAAGAGCCAGGAGCCCTAGCATCACCATCAACCTCACCACATCATGATCCATTCTCATCCCAACTTAGCTTCATCAGTTAACCATGCTAGTACCTTATTAGCAAATCATAGAGACCAAATGCTCAATGCAGTAAGTCAAGTAGACAAGTAGGTGAGTAGTTCTGTTAGTGGTCTCAGTTTGCAATCATAGAAAGGGGCAGCCTTGTACGTGACTATGGATCATATCACACTCCCCAGCGTACGATAGACCCGTGGGTATCGCCACAATACCGCCAACCCACTAGCTATTATAAGTCTCAAATCATCATAGACCACCTAGCATCCTTAGATCAAGGACCAAATTATCTCCTAAATCATAAAATAATTAAAAGACAGTAGCACAAAAAATATAGGGAAAAAGGGTGGCATCACAGTGAGATTCCTAGAGCAACCAGCAGAGCTGGAGAGCAGGCAACCGAGATAAGCCGAGGGAGTAGGACGATAGGGTAGATCGAACCAAGGATGGCTAAGCCGCAGGACGACGGAGCAGCCCGAGGCTTCGAGGACGGGTGACTTCCTAGGGAAGGGCCGAGTGGGGCGATGGCTCAGCTGATCTCGATGTGTGGGCACAGGAGCAATAGGCTTGAATGGCTCAAGCGGTAGAGGAGGAGTCGGTGGCGGTGGCCCAGGTGGGGCCCAACCAAGCCAAGGTGGTTGTTGGATGGCATGGGCCCACGAGAGGCGACGGAGAGGCCAGGGGGCTAGAGATCAGGTCGACAATGTGGGGAGAGGAAGACCGAACAGACGCAAGGCACTAGGGCGAGAAACACTGGCGTGGTGGCGCGAGAGCAGTGTCGGCGGTGGAGGCCTGGTAGGGGCAGCTCGGGAGAAGGCAACCAGGGCGGGCCAGGAAAAGATGACCTGGGCTAATTATACAGGTCACCACACGTAACATTTCACCCATTTCAAACGAGCAACTCATCCTCAAGTTGCACGGCAGTGGCCATGGCTGCAACCCGAGAGGTATCCCCACCTCAATGAAGGCGTGAGGGCTTTAGCATTGTCCGTCGTTGAGCAAGCAAGCATTCATGAGGATAGCTAACTATGGACAACAACGACACCCCTCATACCATGAGATATGACAATGGTGGTAGAGATGCGATGATATAAAAATTTTCTTTCCGCACCATCGTGGGGATGATGCCGGGCGATGGTGAGGTGAAGGCTACTACCAAACATTGGCTGTCCTCCTCCATGGCACAGCCACCAACGGTGAAGCCAAAGGTGACACGATCGGTGGAAAAAGATATACTGATGAAGACTAGGGGTGGCAAAGGGGCCATTCCCCGCCGGGGAGTGCCTCCCCATCCCCGTCCCCGCGATCCAAAAATTTTTCCGTCCCCGTCCCCGTTACCTGTCTCAGGGGAGAAAATCCCCCCATCTCCATCCCGTTCGATGTCGGGCCCGTCGAGACCATCCCATGAAAAATTTCACACAAGAGGAGCTTTTATAGCCATTTTAACTCTAAAATCATATCAATAGACAAGAAAAAAAGATTGCATACATTCATTGAAGATTATGTTGTCCCATTTATGAAAATGTGAATATGATGAGCTAGAGAATATGTTTGCAATCTAATAACTAAATTGGACTAAACTAAATTTGGATCCTCAATCGGTCCCATGGAAAAAAATTCCCGTCCCCATCCCGCCATCCCGAGCGAAGAATAATTTTCCCCGTTTTCATCCCCACGGGGGACGATTTCTTCCCATACCCGTCCTCTAATAGAGGAATTCCCCGCCGGGGATCGGGGAACGGATCCCCATTGCCATCCCTAATGAAGACAAATACTTTAGCAATGATGGAGGCAAATAAAAGAATATATATTTATTAGTGATATAGAGGGATCGAATATCACATTAATTTTGCATTGAAATATAAAATATGCCCTATATTTATAGACAAGACTATTAAAAAAAATAAATCTTATAAACTTGGACAAAGAGAGTATATTGGAATTATCTGGATTAATTCTCAGCATTGTGTATTGAGGTTCTGTTATTTGATTTTCCTAAGGATGTTGTACAAGTGCATTGCCCAACATTTGGTGCTTCATTATATTTAGCAAAAAAATATAGAATTAAATTATAATTAATGATATGGATGTATATAGTATGTTTGATGAAAAAGATCTAGTTGACTCATTTACTTGACAGCTTTAAATATATTTTAGGCACATCGTTCATCAAAGCTTGAAAAGCTTAACTTCGCACTTTCCAAATTGACCAACATTTGTTAAGTATCTACAATGGATGAGCACGTATTTAGCGCATATTTGTTTTAGATTTTGATTCTGGATTCTGGCCCTAAAAGTAAAATAAAAAAAAAACAGTCCGATTCTAAAATCCAATTCTCACAATCCAGCCCACCTATATACACTAGAATCCACAATTCACTTCATATATACTTTTGGATTCCAGATTTTGGAGAATTAGTTTCTATACAACCACAATCTAGAATAAGCTTTTAGATAATCTAAAGCTGAAAAAAAACAAGTCTTTAATTCCTCACAGCAAATCAGGCGGCTCTGTTTGGATTAATTTATTCAACAACTAACTAAACTGAATTTGAGTTTAATTTAGGCCGAGTAAAAACTGAGATTTAGCTGCCCTCGCAACTGCGGCGCGCCATCGATACAACGGAACCTACAAGCATGCCATTCGTCGAGAACAATAATAGTTGGCGCGCCCACAACTCCAATGGCTACACCCTTTATCTGGTAGGAATTGGCGAGACCAGAGACTCGTGTCCCCAAGCCAATTTTGCAAAAAACCTCTGTTCTTTGAATTCTGAGATAGGTCCTTCCGATTACAAATAGACCAGGGCCACGTGCCCCAAGCCAATTTTGCAAAAAAAACCTCCGTTCTTTGAATTTACTGGATAGGTCCTTGGATTACAACTAGGTCCTTCGCGATTTTTTGTGAGACAAAGATATATTTTTTCTTCGCGTTTGGGTCCTGGCGCGGTATTTTACTGGAAAAACCTCCGTTAATTTCAAATCGCGAACAAGCCCTTTTCTAATTTTTCGGATAACGGCGGGTCAAAAAATTAACAAGCAGTCCTGGTTCTTACGTTCGAGTCCTTTCTCCGTTTTCTCGAAAAAAAATTCCTAAATAAAACACATGCAAGCACAAAAAAATACGGATTAAATCGAAGGTTTATAGCGACTTATGAATTTGCCAGCGAGTAAATGCATGGTTTTTAAAAAACATAGATTCGTCCAAAGATTTATAGCGACCCATAGATTCGCAAGACGGATCCTAACGACCCATTTTTTAGCAAACACAAAAACCAAAAACCAAAAACCATATTTGTCGAAGGTTTATAGTGTTTCATGGATTAGCCCATGAGTGCAAGCGACCTTTTAAAAAGAAATCCATGAAAAAAGCGGCGACTTTTCTTTTAAAAAAACAAAAAACACAGATGCATCCGCAATTTTCTAAATAAAACACGATCGACTTTATAGCAACTTATGTATTTGCCAACAGGTCATAACCGTGGGTTTTTTTAAAAAAAAGTAGATTTGTCCGAAGATTTATAGCGACCCGTAGATTCGCCGGCGGATCCTAACGATCCATTTTTTTTAACAAACACAAAAAATAAAAAAAGAATTGCGACCTATAGATTGGCGGGTCCTAACGACCCGTTTTTACAAACACAAAAAACCAAAAAGCGATCAAATATCGAAATGCATAAAAAAAACAACGCGGTGTCGATTGTTTTAATAACCCAAACAAGTAAATTTGTAAGTATAGGGGCGTCGTTCCCTCTCCTTAGTTGGTTGGGCGGAATATCCCTCGTCCGATTAGTGGTGGTGGTTTTATTGCTTGGGATCTGATGGGCTACAAGGATTACAAGCGAGGGCTAGGGCAGCGCTTAGCGCTCGGTCAGTGAGGTGCTCGGGGAGTTCGTTTTTACCTTTGACTTGCTGGAGATTGGACGTGTTTGCTTGGGTCGGAGGGCTCGTGTTGAATCGAATGAGAAGTTGTTCTAGTTCGGATGCCCTTCCCAGGGGGCCCTGCCCCCCTTATATAGGCGGAGGGGGCATGTTACACGGGAATTGGGAGAAAAAAGGATAGGGGCACACTACGCCCGGGAGTCCCGCTCTTTGGTCCCGATGACTGACAGGTTCCTGTTTATCCCATGCTGGGTTGGTAGACACAACTGTAGGGTCGAAGATGCGCCTAGAGGGGGGGTGAATAGGCGTTTTACAAAATTCGATCGCTTACTAAACAATTTGCTCTAATCAACCCCTATGCCAAAACCTAATCAAATATTTATGCGGAAGCGATAAATCGGTTTTGACAATTAAAACCTAAATCAACTAGGCTCACTAGTGCACTAACTAAATTATGTTTCTAAACTAGAATTGCTAAATTGATCAATCAATTAACACTAAGCAATTCTATTACAATCAAGCAATTGAACAATATGCAAAAGGTAAATACTTGAATGTAAAGAGACAAGAGACAACCGATATTTTTTCGTGGTGTTAGGAGACTTGCTGCGGTCTCCCTAGTCCACGTTGAGGCAAGCCCACACTTGGACCGGCTCCCGCTCGAGCACCGCCTCTTTCCACTAGTCGTGGTTTTCACGCTCATGCGTAGGCTCAACCCGAACCTTCACAAACTTGCAGGCTTCTCACACCTCGAGAGCTCCGCGCCAGACGCCGCCTCTGGCTGTCTAGAGTCGGCAACCTCCAAGAGTAACAAGCCGCTCCTTGCTTGAACCTCACCGGGCACAACAAATGCGCTCCTCGGTGATCACCAAGTGCAACACATGCACAAGGACCTCACTCAAGTGCAACACATGCACAAGGACCTCACTCAAGTGCAACACATGCACAAGAGCCTCTCAAACCACTCACTAATTGCAACACATGCAATTAGCCTCACTCTTAAGCTCAAGAAGCAAAGGGAGAAGAACAACACATGCAAATGACTCCCACACACAGCCAACCACCTGCCCAAGCCCCCCAAGGGGTGTATTTATAGCCCCCACAAGAAAACTAGCCGTTTGGGGGCAAAATGGGCGAAACCAGAGAAAATCCGGTCCAACCGGACCTCACTGATCCGCCCAAGCCCTCACAGAACAGCAGTCGGATTCTGACAGATTACGGCCGTCAGACCGCACCCAATGGTCCAAGCCGCTCGTCGATCCGACCGCATAGCACCCGGTCGCCGCCCATGCAAACGCTTAGCGAAGCAATGAAAACTACCTCTGGAAAAAAAACACCAAGGCCACCCGGTCCGGCCGGAGGTCCGTCACACGGCCTCCACCGGTCGCTTACCGCCTGACTAAAACCGAGGCCACCCTTACGGAAAACATGCAGGAGGCGGCGGTTGCCATGAGCCAGTCGGCCCGACCGGCGGCCGGTCACCATGACCAGACTTGACTCGGTTTTTCGCGAAACTCTTTTCGAAAACTAAAAGCTATTCTTTGAGCCTCAAGGATGATCAACACATGATCATTTACCCGTGCAAAATACATTTGCACCAACAGCTCATGCTCAAAGAATTTCATCCAAATTGCAAAAACACATTTGCAATCAACTCAAAGACTATTTGCAAAGCGTATTGAGCAAATCAAACTCGAGTTTATGAGATTAATCCCCTAGCCATGTGAAGGTCAACACAAGACCCGGTCAACTTGCCAACACCGTTGCAAGCCCCACTCACATGCTCTCGGGATTCCGGACTCATAAACCTCGGTTTATTCGCTGTGAACTTGCAAATAACATAATAAACATATTTCATGCTTGAGCACTACTCTTTGCAACACATGCAAAAGTCTAGCTCAAGCAACATCAAATCAAGGTGCATGAACTCTCTAATTGCAACACATGCAATTCTCTAGTTCCGTGCAACCATACCAAATCGACTTCACACCAAAACCAAACATCAACTAAACCAAATCCTGCACGTATGAGCTCTTTACTGCAACACATGCAAGCCTCTAGCTCCATACAAACACACAAATAAAATTAGTGCTTGAGCTCTCTCCTTTTGCAACACATGCAAAACTTAGCTCCAAGCAACCACACGATTTTAAGAAAGATTGTTTCTGAAACCAAAACATGAAGCTTTAACTAATGCAACACATGTAAAAGTGAACTTCACACAAAAGCCAACGCACTAGCTTATCACTTCTTGCAACACATGCAAATCAAAGCATTATCTGAAAACCAAATGCAACCAAGCATAAGTTTAACCCATTAGCAACACATGCCAAATGGTTAACCCATATGCAAAAACCAAATCAAATAAGATTTGAGCTTGAGTGAGCAGCGAATGAGATCACCAACACATGATGAAGCTCAAACAAAAGGCGACCCTCTTAATAGCACGGCGATAAAACCTTAGACTCAAAGACTACAAAAGTCCTTAGCCTATCTAATTATACCTTCGCATGCATCAAGCAATCCCTTTGGGGTCTTTATGATCTTCGCATATTTGCTCCCAGAAATCACTCGACTCCTCTTCGGGATCCACTCTTGGCGCCCATCAACTCATGATGCCGTTCTTGTCTGTTTTCATCATCTCATTCATCTTTGGACCTAACTCAAACATAACTCATGAAACTTATTAGTCCAAGATGCATGGTTGTCTCAATTATCTCTTGCACTCCATTAACACATAATGGATGCCTTTAGATCAATTGAGCACAACCTAAATCAATTGAAATCATCTAATTGTGTCTTAAGTATAATAATGCAACTCATGCTTCATTATACTTAAGAGCTATTCATTGTCCTTAATTAATCAAGGAACACCATCAACACATGATGAAATGTTCTTTAATGATTAACAAGACAAATGAACTCAATTTAAATTATCATTTAAATTGATATGAGTATATATTAACTACACAAGTTTTCATATACTCATGTTGATGAAAAGTAATGATCTATTATGTGTAATCTATATGGAGATGATCATTACTCTAAGTCATCATCAACTATAGAATAAACCCCACATGTATATGTGCATAAATATAATTGACTTGAACATAATATGCACATATTCAATTTGATCGTATTGGAGCATATCCTATATTTCCACGAGTATACTTATAACTAGGCAATTCAAATATATACTCAAGGATTTAGTTTCTTTGTCTTGATCCTTATATGTGTCAATAAGAATTAGATCAATACAAAGAGGCTTTCAAGTTAAACTACAAACTCCCCCTAAGTATGTGCATCCATGTAATGTGTGGATTGGGAAACATGATGCACGTTTGTGGTTAATATAATGGGGACATTCATACTTTAACTTGAATCCAAAGTATGCAACTAATACTAGAATGAATACGCATACATACCTTGGGTTTTCTATTTTTCAATGCGATGAGACTAATCAAAGGTATTCTAAATAAACAAGTTAGTCTCGATATAAGATTTGTCATTAATAACAATATCGCATTAGGGGATAAACTTAATATTAGATTTGTCATTAACACCAAAACCATAACTAATGAAGGTTGAACTTACAACAACGGATAGCGCTCCGTTGGGAAGGTGCGCACCTGCTCTCTGTCACTTTGTCGAGACGGTGGCGGCGTGAAGGACGGCGCTTGACTCTGGCGGCCCGAGCGCTATAGGAAGGAGCCACCCGCCTCGACATAGCCATCGTGTCCATGAAGCGGTGACCAACTTGTCGTCATTGTCGGCGTGGCGAGGTCGCGAGTTGAAGTTCGTTGGGGCCTCAGCCTAAGGCCAGGTCGGAGCCGGCGGGGGCGTCGGACCGGGGTCTAGGTAGGAGCCGACGAGGGCGTCGAACCCGGGTCTAGGTCGGAGCCGGCAGGGGCATCCGACCAGAGGCCAGGTCGTAGTTCTCACGGTGGGCTTGACCGAGGCTGAGGATCCCGTGACTGATAAGGCCTTTAGCGAGCGTGGCCTAGAATGGCCCATTTGTGTTCCATCAATATTCGGTGATAACTCCATCTTCTTTGTGGGGGCGGAGACTTTGGTAATACCCTCTTGACACCATGCATCGCCGCTAGTCTTCTTTGCCATGTCCGTATGGTGAGAGAAAGCGATCTTGAAATAGATGTATACTTTCTTTGTGGGGCACCCACGGTATACGTATTAAATCATGCGGTTTTCTAAAAAAACACAGATTAAATCGACGGTTTATAGTAACCCGTAGATTAAGCGGATTCATCGAAGGTTTGTAATATCTCATGGTTAGCCAGATGGGTCCTCTGACCCATTTTATTTAAAAATTACGAAATCGAAACCGACAAATTTTATCGACGACGGGTTGTAACGCGTTTTCTAAAAAAGCGTGGATTCGTTGAAGGTTTATAGTTAACGACTTATTTTTTAAACAAATATGAAAACCAAAATACCCTATTGAAAATGACACGAGCGAGGAAAAACGTTTCAACTAAATCCGTAAGCAACCAACATGCATGCATTCAAAACGATCCAGATGCCAGGAATATATATAGGAATCCTAGTTCAGTAATCAGTACGGGTTGGACTTTTATTACGAGCTAATCCACTAGCGTAGTTAGAGGAGACAACAATTAGGGTCCACCATGAGAAGAAGAAAACAGTGTTCTAGCAGTTGGCAGTCGTGAAGAGATCCACCCATAAATGGAAAACGATGAATTTATTGCTTATCTAGGTCTGACACCTCGTTTTTTATTTAGTCGAGGAGAGCTAGAGAAAGACAACATATGACCCACCATGAGAAAAAGCAGCACTCCCTCTATATCACAAATAAATATTCATTTTTTTATCGTGTTCTTGAGCGAGTGCTTGGGGCGAAGGATGGCAATAGTTTTAGTAGATGAGGAATGGCTCACCAGACCTCACCTCGCTGACATTTCAATTGAGGTGAGAGAGTCGGTAGGGAATTAATGGAGGTTGGGATGGGATGGGAGTTGGGACTCAGAACAGAAGCCAATCTAGCTTAATTAAGAAACGTAAAATAACCTGTGTAGGATTAGTAGTTTGCATGTTTGGCAAGAAAGCAAGCTAGCTAGGTCAAAAACTTCATGCAGGTTTGCTTCAAACTTCAAAGTGGATCAAAGTCTGGTAGGTTTGGATGGCACTCCTTTGATTTGGATATTGGATCTTTCTTTCCGATCACAAGATCGATCACTCCATATATACCACACCAAATTCTTGTCTATTTTCACTTTTACAGCAACACACACATTCAACTGAACTCAGCCAGGAACTGTCCAGACGAGTGAAACAAAGAACAGGTTGGTCTCATGTCTCTAAATTATCAAGTCAAGAGTCAAGACACCTCCTTAGGAAATGTGAGGACCCATGGATTTTGGTACGGAACAAACAATGCCAATATGCCATTCCCTGACGACAGAGGAGCATCATTAATTGCTTGAAAAGCTGCAGAAGATAGCCCAGATTTTGGAAGACTAGCAGCTTTCTTTCTATCAGACATCTAACAAAAAAGTTGCAAATAGAACATATCAAACAAATGTTTGGTGAGAAAAATGCTGAAGAAAAGAACACTGAAGCTCCTTTGACACGGCCCGACAGGAAGATGCAAACAGTTAACACTTCGAATCTGAGTCACAGGTTTAGCAGAAACTAGAGTTTGCTGATGGTGAGGTGGCTGTCGGTCTATTTCTCTGCTGCCATCAAGTGAAGCCTCGGCAAACAAATACACCCACAGCCATGTAGAGTCCTGAACTATTTCATGATTTTTACCATGATAGAAATCGCAGATGTAGTTCGATAAATTTTAGCAAAGTCGTTGTTTCATTATTCATATGTCCTAACGAAGGTGAGCCGCGCGGAGAGGCAACTCGTTCTGCCCCGATCTCATCCCCTCCTCCCTTCCTCTTCTCTCCACGGTTGTACGAACATAAACAATCCTTGTTTCCTCACCAACGTATACACACAAATGCACCCTTTTCACATGCATCCGCGACCTCACAAAATTCTTGCTAAAAGACACTCGTATTGATAGAGTTAGAGATGAACATGTACGGGTTTGAGTAGGATAATCGTATTGATAGAGTAGAGAAAGGATTCGAGACGCGGGCCCCACTGTCATAGAGTAGAAGTGTGGAGATTTGTGTTTGCCCATGAGTTTAATGGGGGACCCATGATGTCAGTGTATGGGATAGAGAGATATAGGAAGTGCTTGTACGATGAATGGGTTATCGATCAAGTGAATGAAATCTGAATCCGAACTTTCCCCACCAGTTTTTCCTTCTCTCACCCTCTTTTCTAATTTCTCACCCAGTTTCTTCAAAATTATCCCAAATTACCTCAAATTCTATTATTAATTTTTGAGATTCCGATCCTTCTTTGAACAAGATAAAAAGATTAGAAATTCTCACAATAAAATAAAAACATCCGCCGTTGCTACTCTACAGCTCAGTTTTGCCCTGTTCAAGTTGAAGAAAAGAAAATTGAGTTGTGCTTTCATTCTTTTTTCTGTGAGAAAATTTGCCTCGTTCAATCATTGAGAATTTGACGACCTCGAGGGGGAAAAACAAAGTGGATGACAACCATATCAAAATTTTCCACAAGCAGAAAGCGCAATACGAACACAGTACAAGGTAAAAAGGTGGGTGGCAAGTTTAGTCCATAAGGTTCTGCATTGGCCATCGGCAATGTATTTGCTTCGGTTCGGTGAACAGAAGATTGTATCTAGCGTCCCTGTAGTAAAGAAGCGGTAAACGAAAAAGACGTTGTTTTACAAGATCTCGAGGGTGTGATGATCATCGCCTGGGGCGACCAGAGACATACAGTAGTAAGGAGGCGCCGCCAGGATCATGCAGTCCCACACCAGTAGGCCAAGTGCTCATCTTTGCGTGATGAGCTAAAGAGCCCACCACATTTCAAGCAAATGAAGCTGCTGCCATCGGCAAAGGCATCCAAGATGATCTGCTTCCTTCCACTCTCAGCAAGTATGCAGACCTCATCAGAATCCAACATCGTGACAGGGTCAGAACCAGGTGCTTGTGGAGGATTAGCGTTTGGTGACTGAGCCTCTGCTATAGCACATTGTGCAAGCAAAGAAGCGAGCTCATCAACACTAGGACTGGCTAGCGATCTCTGGCTGTAGAGTTCACGCGCACGGTTCAGTGTCTGCATGAGAGCCTGTTGGCCACCTTGAGATCTTATGGCCAAGAGAACCTGCATAATTTGAGCAGTTGAAGATCAATATAGGAAATGGGCTTAGTTTCTTAACAGAAGTGGAAAGTTTGAAATGAGAAGGCTAAATTAATTAGCACAGGACTCGTCGTAATACAATGCAACCAAGCAACAATACCAGTATGACAACTTCCTATATTACATGAAACATTATTCATGCTGAACCTTATTTAGTTGTGTACTTAAGGTTTGAAAAGTTCTCAACTCTCATGGAACAGCTGCACCATAATTTCTTCTAGACCACAAGCACAAAGATGAGCAAAATCTCTGCACTAGCACAAACAAAGTTCTAAGCAAACTACATCTCAAATATATCCTTCACAGAGAAGTTTGGCCATTTTAGCCATCTTCATTAAAAGATCAACGTACTTGGTTCAGTAAAAGTGAGATCAGCAATGTACTGATTACCGTGTATCAAGCACACATGCCCACAGGCAAAGCAATGGCAATGAAATGAAAGTCTTGAAAAAAAATAATTAGATTTGAGATTGTGCCTTACAAATTCAAGCAGATCTATTGATTAACTTGGCTCCATTATCGCAAATTTAATTCATAAACAGCAGCGAATCCCAAGTAATGTATGCAGTTGATACATCAATAGTTCAATACCACAATCAAGAGATCCGGCAAAAGGGCATAACTGTATATTGTAGAGGCTTATTCCTCACCAAGACCACCAATTTTTATCTCGATCATCTTAAAAGAGGTCCATCCTGCACATAAGGTAGGACACACACACACACACACATGCAAACAAGGCATGAATATTCTAATGCTATTTTGCATGAGTGGTTACCTCAAGGTAGCCTGTAGCCAACCCTAAATTGTTGGATTTCTTCTCATTCATGTCTCTTGTGTTCAATTTTTTTAGCTTTACTCTTGCCCATCTACAAAGGGTTTAAATGATCTTTTGTGGCTAGCAGAATAATCATTATACATGTATTCCGCATACATGAGTTGGTACACCACCTGCTCTGTAAAGAACCTAAGACAACCTGCAAAAGGCTAGGATGCATCAAAGCTATTCTGAGTTTAGATCATGCTCCAGTACATGTGAAGCATTCTGCCCAAATCAACAAGGCCTGATGAGGGCTCAATAGTTCGAACAACAGAGATACACACTTCACAGAACTAACAATGCCCATCGGATGAGGGGAATAATCCCCATTCTTAAAGTTCAAAACAGGCCTGGTTGAATGAGGTGAAGTACCGCCACTCGCTTCGTGTGGTGTACATGTATCCTTGCTCAGACAATATCAATTTCTAGAACCCTCCTTCAAAAACAATCTTCATACATACTACATACTAATAGAGGACTCAGCAGACATTCCCATTTCCCACCTTAACCAAAGGGGAAAATCTTTAAAGTTCCACATTAATATAAAGGAAATAAAAAATAAATTCCACATTAATTCAAAAAAAGAAACGGTATAGGGGACAAGCTCTAATAATTAGAAATGAAACATCGGAAAAGGACAGTATGCAGGAAACCAACTCTAATAATTAATTTCTTGAAAATTAGCAGAACTAGCTGTAAAATTGCACGGGGAACTCAAACTCTATTGATTTATTTCTAAAAAATTAGTACAGGACAGTGTGCAGGAAAGCTACTGAATTAATTTGTAACTGCACAATTGTGCGGGAAACTCAAAACTCTAATAATTTATTTCTCAAGAATTAGTGGAACTAGATACACAATTGCACAGGCAACTCGGCTAGTATACTCAAATATAAATTATGGCATGGCAATGACAATCTGATAGATGACTGGTTGACAAAGACCAACATAACAGATTTGCACGGCTACAACGAATCCATCCGACTTCCACATCTCTGCATGATCAATCTCCATGCATTTGTCGACGACATGGTTAGTGCCTACTCAGCGTGGAACTGGAAATTCAGTAGTGAATAGCAAGTTGAACCGGACATACTGAAACCATGCATTTCCCTGTGTATGCGTCACTTCACAATCTTCTTCCCTCTCCCTCATAAGGAGAAACATAAGAATACTCTTTGTTAGTGTAAGAAACAGGGACATAGCAAGGGATAGGTGCAAAAGTAGGAAGGCACCACCTCAAGCACCTAACATCATCTAGAACGAATCATACCTAACAAATCCCAAACCCCGAGGCCTAGAACCCTAAATCTAGAACGAATCACACCTAAAACCCCCTTCTCTCCACGTGTTTGAAATTCCAAGCTGGATTACGCCACGGAGAGGACGATCCAGAGCGAAATCGAATCAGAGAAAGCTCATCGCGATCCTCTAATCTAGTGATCAACCTCCGACGGGTAAGATACGCGACGTGAACCTCACGAATTCCCCATCGCAGCACCCAGCGAGCGCCGAGACGCGACATAGCACACAAAATGGAAGCGGAATGGAAAAGGTGAAGGGAAGGGGGGCAGCTCTCACCGCCTGAAGAGCCAGAGACGGCTTGCCCTCCTCGAGCAGCACGCGGGCGCGGGACAGCATGTCCCACCCCTCTCCCGCCTGCGGCAGCTGGGCCTGGGGCTCGGGCGGAGCTTCCGCGGCCTTCATCTCAACGTCGGACGGTTCCATTGGCGGCGCCTTGATCTCGCCTCGCCCCTCTGCTTCGAGGCCGTGAAGTGCACGGCGATGCGGGCGACGGACCGACGGTTGCAGTGCCACGCCCCTAGATGCTTCCAGGTGTGCGTGCGTCCTCGGGCGGCTTCGTTTGGGGTTTTAGAAAAAGACGTATATAATACCAAGTGATGGATATGGAAGTCGGGTATGGTGGTTAGCCGCTGTTTGACGTAGCCGTAGGATGTGTTTGATCGTTGCATGAGGTTGAATGACGGGTGTTAGACACTCATGTAAAGGAAGGAAAGATCTTCCGTATACTAAGTATAGTAAATCCCTTGATTCCAGCGATTCAGTCAATCGTCTGATGATACATGTAATCAGGGAATCTTCCTGTCCATATTTGTACATTGTAAGCTATTAAATAGATGCAGCCTCATTGAGGTTTCGTGTGGGAAAATATTTCTTCTAACTTGATATCAGAGCCTGATCCATCCACCATGAACACCAACGGCGCATTGATCTCCAGCTCCACCACCACTGCGCCCGCCAGCGTCAACCTCGCCAGCCTTGCCGGAGCCATCACCGTACGTCTCGCCCGTACCAACTTCCTGCTCTGGAAGGCTCAGGTCGTACCCATCCTCTCCGGCGCAAATTACTTCGGCTACCTGGATGGGTCGATCGAACCTCGGCGCGGATGATCACCGAAGGGACTGGCGATGCTGCACAGTCAATCAACAACCCGGCGTATCTCACCTGGTACCGTCAAGATCAGACGGTGCTTGGCTTCCTCAATTCCTCGATGACCGAGGACATCCTCGCCCAGACGATGAGGTGTACATCGTCCGCTCAAGTCTGGACGACTCTCCACGCCATGTACTCAGCGCAGAACCGAGCCAACACAATCAACATCCGCGTGCAGCTATCAACGACGAAGAAGAAGGACAATTCCATCACGGAGTACTATAACAAGATGAAGAGTCTTGCTGACACCATGGCAACCGTCGGCAGCCCCTTGTCCGACGATGAACTGATCGGCTACATCATGGCTAGTCTCGGGCGAATCGACGCCTCGATAAGCGTCGCTCACGGCCTACAACGCCCGATACCTCTCCGCCGATTTCTATCGCGTAGCCAGCGCGCATGAGGCTCGTCAGGAACTTCATGCTCAAGCCAGCGACTTCGTTTCCTCCGCCAACAACGCCATGCGACGCTCCAACAACAACGACGGCCGCCGCGAAGGGAACAATAACCGCGGCGGTGGACGCGGCCGCGGAGGAGGTGGCGGCGGCCGTTACCGTCCTAAGTGCCAAGTATGTGGCATATATGGACATGAGGCACTGCGGTGCCGAAATCGCTTCAACCATGCGTATCAAGCCGACGACCAACACACGGTCATCATGCTGCCATGACCAACGGCTCCAACAGCGACGCTAACTGGTATTTCGATACCGGCGCCACTGATCATCTTACAGGCGACCTCGAACACTTGACCACGCACGAGCGTTATAATGGGAAGGATCAAGTTCAAATCGCAAATGGTATAGGTTTGAAAATCTCGCATATTGGACACTCTATGCTTCCTGGCTCCTCCTTAACCCTTAAAAATGTGCTTCACGTTCCACACATTCACAAAAATCTCTTGTCTGTTCATCGCCTTGCTTCTGACAATAATGTTTTTATCGAGTTTCATCCTCATTTTTTCTCTGTTAAGGATCGAACAACGAAGAAGATTCTTCTACAAGGTAGAACACGTCAAGGGCTGTATCCATTTCCTACTCGTCGGCTACTTTTGTCATCTACAAGTCACCAAGTTTATTCAGGAGTCAAAGCCACGTCCAGCCAATGGCACCAACGCCTTGGGCATCCTTCAAATGATGTCGTCCAGTCAGTCATTTGGTCGAATAAACTTCCATGTCCTTTGAATAATGAGTCTTTTGTGTGCGATGCATGTCAATGCGCTAAGTGTCATCAGCTACCTTATAATGTTTCTACCCGTATAACCACAAAACCACTTGAACTTATCCATACCGATGTTTGGGGTCCAGCTCTTACTTCGTCTGGAGGTTTTAAATTTTACGTCAGTTTTGTCGATGACTTCAATAGATTTACATGGGTTTATCTTCTTAAACACAAATCTGACGTAGAACAAGTGTTTTATGCCTTCCAAAAGCATGCCGAGCGCCTTCTTGGTACCGCCATCCTTGCCGTTCAGTCTGATTGGGGTGGCGAGTATCATCGTCTTCATCGCTATTTCCAGCACACTGGCATCTCTCACCGCATTTCTTGTCCTCACACTTCTCAGCAAAATGGGATCGCCGAGCGTAAACATCGCCATTTAGTTGAGACCGGACTTGCTCTCCTTGCTCAGTCTTCCCTTCCTATCCGATATTGGGACGAGGCTTTCCTTACCGCTTGTTACCTCATTAATCGCATGCCTAGTAAGGTTCTGCAAGGCATGACACCTCTGACTCGACTTCTCAACATCTCCCCTGATTATTCCTTCCTTCGCATTTTTGGATGCGCATGTTGGCCTAGCCTCAGGAAATACAACTCCAGAAAACTTGATTTTTGCTCTAAAATGTGTACCTTCTTAGGCTACAGTCCTTACCACAAGGGTTATAAATGTCTGGATCGATCCACAGGACGTGTTTACATTTCCCGTGATGTGATTTTTGATGAGAAGGTTTTTCCCTTCTCTTCCGGGGCACCTCCCAATTTATCCGCTCTTACCACTCCAGTTTCTTTCCTCGAAGTGCGAGCTAGTCACCACAGAGTGTTCCTATCTTGCGATTATAACCTCGTCATTTTTTATGTCTCGACTCTTTTCCACCGCGATTCCAAGCAATGCTCGGTAGCGGATGTTCTTGACGATTCGCACACAGCCCTCTCGCGACAGACTCTGCCGCCCATGCACCGCCGAAGCATGAGGCGGTGTCATCGGCTGATGCGTTTCCAGGCCCGCTCGTGTCCGAGTTGGTCTCTACGCCGACTCCCGCTTCACCGTCTTCTACTGCCGATGCTTCTTCGTCCTCCATGTCGCATACTGCCACGCCTGAGGTTTTCCCGGTGTCCGGACAAGCTTCTTCAGAACCTCCTCAGCTACACCCGATGATCACCCGTTTACGCAGCAACATTGTGTGGCCTCGACAACTCACCGACGGCACCGTCCGGTATGATCCCTCCAGGCATGCTTTCTTTGCGGAGCCTACTTCACATCGTCAGGCTCTCGTCGATCCAGCATGGCGCCATGCTATGGAAGCAGAATTTGACGCCTTGCAACAAAACAAGACATGGAGCCTTGTTCCTCGCCCTCCTGGTCGAAATATTGTGAGCTCCAGATGGGTGTTCAAGACCAAACTCAAGGCTGATGGTTCGCTTGATAAACATAAAGCTCGACTGGTCGCCCGTGGCTTCACACAACGCTACGGTGTTGATTACTCGGATACTTACAGTCCAGTCATCAAGCCAGCCACTATCCGCCTTGTGCTCTCTTTAGCCATGGCCCATGGTTGGCATTTACGACAAGCAGACATCAGTAATGCTTTCCTTCATGGGATTCTTGATGAAGACATCTATATGCATCAGCCACCCGGTTTTGAAGATCCGCTCCATCCAGATTGGGTATGTCATCTTCACCGAGCTATATACGGTCTCAAACAGTCCCCACGAGCTTGGTTCTCTCGCCTGAGCACCAAGCTTCTTCAATTGCGTTTTGAAGCTTCCAAGGCGGATCCCTCTCTGTTTACGTTTCACCATAATGGTATTACCATTTACCTCTTGGTGTACGTTGATGATCTCGTTATTGTTGGCTCCTCCAAAGATGCAGTGGATCAACTTCTTCAGCAGCTCTCTGTGGATTTCCCTGTTAAGGATCTCGGCCGGCTTAATTACTTTCTTGGCCTCGAGGCGTCCTTCACCGGGGAATGTCATCGACCCAAAGACAAGCACTGTGACCGATTTGCTTCATCGTGTGTGCATGGAAAATTGCAAAGATGTCTCCACACCCATGGTAGCTACCGAGAAGTTATCAAAAGCGATTGGCCAGAAATCTTGAATGAAGCAGATGCCTTCAAATATCGAAGCATCGTTGGAGGACTACAATACCTCACCTTGACACGGCCAGACATCTCCTTTGCGATCAACAAGGTCATCAATTCTTGTCTAAGCCTCTGGATGTACACCGAGGCGGTCAAGAGAATATTACAGATATCGAGGACTCTCTAACAGTCTTCGTTTTGCAAGTCTTCCTCCTTGCTCCTCAGCGTGTTTATTGACGCTGACTGGGCCGGTTGTTCAGATGATCGCCGATCTACAGGAGGCTTTGCGGTTTTCCTAGGACTGAATCTCATCTCATGGAGCGCCCGGAAGCAACCAACAGTGTCCTGATCCAGCACAGAAGCTAAGTATAAAGCTCTTGCTAATGGTACTACTGAGGCTGTATGGATTCAATCACTATTGCGTGAATTGAGAGTTCCGCAGCCTCGACCACCAGTTCTGTGGTGTGACAACTTAGGTGCAACCTATCTCACGGCCAACCCCGTGTTTCATGCTCGCGTACGAAGCACATTGAGGTCGACTTCCATTTTGTAAGAGAGAAGGTTGCACTCGGCGCTCTTGAGGTTCGTTTTGTTTCTTCTGGTGATCAGGTGGCCGATGTATTCACCAAGCCCGTCACGAAGGTCATGCTCGACAGATTCAGACGCAATCTCAACCTAGTGGCTACCGGTTGAGATTGAGGGGGAATGTTAGAAACTCATGTAAAGGAAGGAAAGATCTTCCGTATACTAAGTATAGTAAATCCCTTGATTCCAGCGATTCAGTCAATCGTCTGATGATACATGTAATCAGGAAATCTTCCTGTCCATATTTGTACATTGTAAGCTATTAAATAGATGCAGCCTCATTGAGGTTTCATGTGGGAAAATATTTCTTCTAACTACGGGATGGTTCCGAATCATTTGATTTTATTATATTAAGTAAATAGAACGATTTAGTATCTATAACGAATATTTTTTAAATTTATATCACACCGTTCAAAATAGAATGATTCCATTCAAACAACCAAACACATGAATGATATTTTTTTAACCATTTTATACATACACCACTAGGTATAAACAACTAAATACGCCCTTAGATTTTTGAAAGGAAAATAGGCAGAAACTAAACAAGTCAGAAGTCAAAATTTTGAACTCGACGGTCAAATAATGGTGTAAAAATAAAAAATCGATCGATTTTCATGCAATTTTTACTGATTTTTTTTGACCAGTTTTGTTTGATTTTCGACCCATTTTTTATTTTTTTGATCGATTTTATTCGATTTTCGGCATACTTAAGGAAAATTCAAAAATATACAAAAAACCCGAATAAATTGTGATTAATCTATAAAACACCTCACAGAAATTTTAACAATTTTTGAATTCATATTGTGCTTTTAAAAAATAAAAAACAATAATTAATGAAATGAACAGCCACTATCAAATTTTTATAAAACTTTACAAGCTTGATCATGCTCTGAAATTTTAATGGTATCATAAACAGTGCCCGAGGATCGTGTAGTAAAATTTCTAGAAATATTAGACTTCATTTAGTATTCCTAGAAAACCAAAAAAAGAACAACATATATAAAGACAGTAGCACTATTATAATTTTTATAAAAAAATATATAGGTCTGATCATCATTTGAAAATTTTACAACATCATTAGCATTTCCCTAGGATCTCACGCAAAAATTTCAAAAATTTTATTACACTGCTGAATAAGTTTTTCTATTTTTTAATTTGAATTGGACCGGTTTACCAGGCAGTTTCAAATCTCAAGCTGGGTCGATAAGGTTGAAAATCGTGATTTTTGTCGATTTTTTTAACCTGGCCTTAGCTTTTATAATAATTAGTTTTCAGTTAGGCTTTAATAGGCTAAAGGGCTAAATAGTTGAGCTAAAATTTTTTGGTGTTTGGTAGTCTAATTTTAGTGGTAATGTCAAAACCTCATCCCACCGAAGTTATGACAAGCTAACTCAGAACAACTTTTAGTTTTTAGCTTCTTCTAGTATAAATGGATTGCTGCCTTTTAGCTTCCACCTACAAAGAAACCAATTGTTTAGGGGGGCATATCCAGTGCAATCAGCATTTTGGTGCAATCGCTGTGCAATCCAACTAAGAAAAGTTTCAAAAAATTCTGAAAAAAATAATGGATGTACATCTCATCTTACCCTATCTACATATAAAATTTCATGATCAAATTCGTCCTATGCTAGAAGTTATAAAAAAGACAAATTTGAGGTGCATTTGAACTATTCAAGTTTGTCAGAAATTTGTCTTTTTTATTACTCTTAACATAGGACGAATTTGATCATGAAATTTTATATGTAGATGGAGTAAGATGAGATATACATTCATGATTTTTTTCAGAATTTTTTGAAACTTTTCTTAGTTGGATTGCACAGCAATTACACCAAAATACTGATTGCACTGGATATGCCCCCTTGTTTAGGACATATTTCTATTTCTAGAGGGGGCTAGTCCTATTCATGTTTGTTTAGATACTAGTCAAGTACAAGTGCATTGCAACGAAAACACATTTTTTAACAAATAATCAAACCATGCCACATGCTTAAAAACAATTGCACTCTTAAGTTGCCACAGAGAGGAAGAAGTGTGTAATAGCCTGACAAAAGGGAGCGGGTGTGGATGGATAGAGAGATATGTAGTTGGTTTCCTTTTTATCTCACAACCTATATATCAGCGCGCTGTTTTTTTCAGAGGAGAGGGAGAACGACGACCGCCACCAACTTGTATTTATATATTAGTAAAGGTATTGAGTTTGACGGGATTAAATTTTATACCATCAAAATGTTCTTATCATAATCTATGCAATAAAATGGAACAAGATGCAAAAAATACGCTTTCCGTATATCAGAAAACGTAAAGACCAAATATGCCTGCTTCCATGAGCCCTGTCGCCAACACCCCCCCTGCCCCCCTCTCCTTGCAAGCTTGAACGTTCTTGGGCTGTTGGGCATGGATTCTAAATCGAAACCGAGTATCAATAGCCATAGATCAAACAGTAGCAAGCAGCCTCCAGCTTGACTAGCACAAGCAGTGTTCCCCCGTGAATCCCAAATATAGTAGCAGCCAGCCAGCCACCATCAAGAAGAGCTCAAGATTGAGAGCCTGTTTGATAAAGTTTCGGTTCCTAGACTCTCATCCGAATGAGCTAGAGCTCTTTCGAACGACCTTGCTTCCCTCGTGCGAACTCTCGGGAGCGGCCGGAGCGATTCTCCAAAACACACGTGAGGTCAAGAGCGGCCTAGAGGCAGCTCCCACAAGAATCAACGCCCCCTCGCCTCCCCGTGTCGCCTCTTTGCCTCGAGCGTCGCCTCCTTGCCTCGAGCACCGCCAATCTACCCCGCCTCAAGCTCACCGTCCTTGACTCGAGCTTGTCATCCTCGACTCGAGTGCCGCCGAACCGTCCCCACCTCAAGCCTGCCTTGAGCGTCGCCGTCCCTGCCTGCACCGCCGAGCCCCTCTCTTCTGAGCCCGTGTCTAGCCTTGCTATCCCCACCAAGTGCCGCAGTCCGCGGAGCCATCCCTGCTTGCGCCACCGATAAGCGCCGCCCAGGTTTGGCTCCTCTCCCTCCCCTCTCTCCCGAATCTCCTCTTTCAAGAATCCATAGCCAATAGCTGAACATTTTTAGAAACTACTCCTAATTCATCAAAAAATCAGAATCAAAAGGAATCGGAGCAGAATTTGAGAGGAACAAAAGCTGAAGTACTATCGAACGAGTCCTAAGTAGTACAATCTCTATTATGAATCTAGATCAATAGCATCATCGGATGGCCTTAGTGACTCGTGGAGATTTTCAGATTTGGGCGATATATATACCATTTAAATAATATTGTTATACCTCTTTATCCTTTTGAGTATACTCTAATATTGATTATAAGATACTCCAAAGTGAGTTTCATGAAAAATTTCATTAAAATCCACCCTTTATAGCATAATTTGTTTACATATTCCTTATACATATGGAAAAGGATATGTAGCAAAAAAAAATAAAGGATCTGATGAAATTTTTTTAATCATGTTGTATTGGAGTATCTTAGAATTATTATTGGAGTATATCGAAAGTGAAAAAAGAGTATAAAACATTTATTTAATTGGTATATTAGAGGTGGGAGTATGTACTCCCGGGAGTACGGAAAAGGCTTCCTATATATATATCCCACATCTAATATACCACTTAAATGAATACTTTATACTCTTTTATCACTTTCGGTACAATCCAATAATAATTCTAAGATACTCGAATGTGATATGGCTAAAAAATTTCATCAGTGCCCTTTATTTTTTTGCTACATACCCTTTTCTATATGTAAAAAGAAATATATAAACAAATTATGCTATAAAGGGTGGACTTTAATGAAATTTTTCGTGGAACTCACTTTGGAGTATCTTATAGTCAGTATTAGAGTATACTCAAAAGGATAAAGAGGTATAACAACATCATTTAAATGGTATATTGGAGGTGGGAGTACGTACACCTGTGAGTATGGAATCATTTTCATATATATATATATATATATATATATATATATATATATATATATATATATATATATATATATATATATATGTGTGGCCACGTTAATTGGCACACAGGCTACATTCACCCAATAAAACAAATCTAAACGAAAAAAGGGTTCCATGGTGTCTATGCACCATGATCTAAAATGGTATTTTTTCTATATATTTGCATGTGAAATTTTTTAAGATTTTTAGGATGTTAAATTTAACTAATTTACTAACTAGTTCAAATAAGTTTAAACTGAAATTCAAACTAGGGTTTCCTTTTTTATGATAGTTTGATTGTAAGTATGTGCTGCTGTTATGTATAAATCAGTCAAACATGTGATCTAAATTCATTCAAATATTTGAATTCAAGTGTTTTTTTTCAAAGATATGTGTTTCATTTGAATTGTTATAGATGAGTATATAACCTAAAACCAAAAGTTTTAAAAAATATACTCAAATTTAGCTTGAATTCACACATTTAAAATTATAGTGCTCACACCCTATAGTGCATTATTTCGCCGTCCTATATAATAGTGGATACTTGAGGGAAAAAAACAAAATTATCATATCTGCTATGAAGGAACCAAAGTAATAAGACTGTAATTTCGTAATGGAGAATGCTGTTTAATTTTGTAAAGTGACTCTCTACAAAATTGTTTTGGTTTCAAAACTAAATTCGTTCAAATTATGAACTAAAAGATCCAAGAGGAAAAAAGAAAAAGAAAACTGAGCATTTTATGACCCAAGCCATGGTCTCTCCATCAGTCGAATCAGTTCGTGCCCGTCGCCACCACTCCCAACAGCGAAAGCGAAAGTCTGAAGAGAGCACACTGAGAACAAGTACAGTCCCGCTCCTGCAAACCGGCCGGCGGCGGCGGTGGCGATGGCTGAACTGCGGTACTCGACGGCAATGGCCGCCCGCGCGTCCAACTCCCCGGCGAAGCGCGATTCCGACGCCTCCGCCGGCTCCTCCCCATTCGCCTCCACCTCCGCCCGCGGCCGCGACGACGATGACGGCAAGGACGCCCACCGCTCCTCCCCTCTCCTCCCGCACCACCACCACTACAGGCACCTCCTTCCGTCTCCCATCCGCTCCCTCCTCTCCCTCGAGGACCCCAGGTCCCCCTCCGCCTCCCTCTCCTACCGGATCTTGCTCGCCGTCCTCGCGTTCCTCCTCCTCGCCGCCCTATTCTCCGCGCCCTCCCTCTGGTCCCGCCTCGTGAGTTCTTGAACCCTCCTTCCACTGCCATTCGATTTCCTCAGGATCCCGACTTGCCACTTAAAATTTTGTGTTGTTTCGCATTTTTCATCCTAGAATACGCCCTACTTGTGCCAGAAGGAGGGGATTACGCTGCACTGCCCTCAGGTGAAGTGTTCTTGATCCCAGCAAGAATTTTGGCGAGCCATGTTTACATCAGAAACTTTTGGTCTGAAGAATTTATTGTTTTGGGTGCAGACGAAGGAACCCCTCTCGCTGTGGGAGAACCCGCGTGCTGCCGCCACGTCCTGGAAGCCCTGCGCAGAGCGCAGCAGCAATGAACCCTCAGGCAAGTCAAGCCCTTAAATCGCTTAAAGACAACAATGTAGCTTATCATCCTCTTCATACGCCTTTGGAGGAAAGGAGTAGTAGTCTTGCGTCTATTAGTCACTGAAGGTCACTTATTACACAACCTATGTTTGTGGTAATTCTTTGAACTCTTGGAATGATTAGTGATTGCTTTGAATGTGGTACACAATTTGGTAGGCTTGCTAAAATATAAATTCCTAATGTTCATTGTGAATAGGTTGAATTGCGATCCATATTTCCATGTAAGGTGGCAGATTAAAGAAACAGTATATGGCGAATTTAATCCATGTTAATTGTTAAGAAATACTGCCAACAACAGTGTGTTGGTAAAATTATAATATAGTTGTCATGTGGGGGACGTGCGTCAGCAGGCGCCGACGTGGCGCCTTGCGCCACAGAAACGTCTTCTTGGCCTGACGAGGAGGAGGCCACCACAGTGGCTAAATTTGGAAAGAGAGATTAGTTTCTATTTTTCTAGGAGAGATTGGTTAAGGTTTGGAAAGAGAGATTAGTTTCTATTTTTACTCCTTAAGTTTAGGAAAGATTGGTTAGGACCTAGGCTATATATTCCTGTAGCCAGACATTGAGAAAAGCAAGCAAGTTCATTATCTCTAATCTCCTCTCTCTCTCTCTCTCTCCAACAAGCCGACGCCGAGGCAAACCTCGCCGGCACGACGGATCATGACTCTGAACTCCATGACCAAGGGCTGGCTACCCTAGGTCCCGACGCCCTTGACAACTGGTATCGGCTTCCAGCGTTCTCGTCTTCCTCTCTGCCACGCCAAGAACCGACCGCGCCCACGCCACCACCCAATTCACCACCATCAGCTGCCGCCTCGATTCCTTCAGCCATGTCGGACCCATCCATTGCTGATCTGGCCAAGTTGATCGAGTCCCTGACCACGACCGTGACGAACCTGCAGATGACCGTGACCTCGCTCTGTAAGGAGAAGACCTCTTCGCTTCCGGGCTTCCACGGGGCAATGACGGCCAAGACACAACGATCGTCTTCCGCGGTTCCGAAGATGGATTTTCCCGAGACGACGGCAGCAAACCGATCCGTTGATCTTCGTCAATCGCCGCGAATCGTACTTCTATCGCCAGGCGGATCATGGAGGAGGAGAAGGTCCGGATGGCCTCCTACAACTTGGAGACGGCAGCGCAGATGTGTACGCCTCGAGTCGACGACGAAGGCACCCCGTCATGGCGCTTGGTTCAAGGAGCTGCACTGACACTGCGCTAGGGGGTCATTGCTCGCTTCGCCCGGGGCGAATGGGTGAAGCGCCGCAGACGCACACGGCCGCCGAATATCAAGATCGGTTCGGCGCTCCTTCCTCGTAATGCGGTCCCACTCGAGAGTCGCGTAGGTCAACTCTTCACCGGGGTCTCAACCTTGCCTTCGGCACGACGTCGCATCAGAACCCATACCCTCGCCGCCGCTTATGAGTCTGCGGCTTTAGCTTTGAATCTGGCAAGAAAGATCACCCCAGCGCTACAGGTCCCGCCACGACCTTCGCTTCGGCGCGCGCGCTTCCAGCACCAAGGCGGCTGGGGTCCCGCGCAGCCGCACTCGCGACGATCTCCGAGGGTCACGCCAGATCAGCGCCACCCAAAGCCGAAAGCAAGAGGAGCGGCGCCGCAAAGGCTTTTGCTACAATTATGACGAGAGTACACCCGGCCCTGGCCGCTGCTGCCATGGCTGTTCCTCCTGGAGGGTATCGAGGAGGACGATGTTGATAGCCCCACCGAGGAGTCTGAGGAGGCCGCGGCCGGGGACGCCCCTGTCTTCTCCCTACAGGCCCTCGCCGGGGTCTCTTCGCCGACACCATGTGGTCGCCGTCGCGCTTCGGCTCGCGGGCGCTGCCGCCCTCTCGACTCCGGCAGACGCACAACTTCATCTCCGAGGTGGCCGGCTGCTGCCCGCCTTCTCTCGCCAGCCGGCGTCACGCCTTCGGCTATGGTCGCCAACGGCAAGCGCGTCTCGTCGCGTCGGTCATCCAGCAGCGCTTAATCGACCATCGACGGCGCAGATTCCTGCCGACCTCTTCGTCATGCCATTGGCGAGCTATAGACGTGGTCTCGGCACCGATGGTTTCGGCGCCTTGGGCCCCATTGTTTGGGACCTCGCCAGCCGCCGAATGACGTTCAAAGCGCTGACGCACTATCTGCTGATCGGCGTGGCGTCCTCCAAATAAGGCTGGGCCGCCACACGGCCGGAGAGCCCTCCTCGACGAGCTCTGGATTCTTTAGGGACATCTTCGCCCGCGCCACCGGTCGCCTTCGGCGTCGCACGACCACCGCATCACCCTCAAGACGGGCGCGCAGCCGGTGGCCGTTCGCCCGTACCGATACCCGGCGGCCCACAAGGATGAACTTGAGCGGCAGTGCACCGCCATGATCGAGCAGGGCATCGTCCGCCGCAGCGACTCTCCGTTTTCGTCGCCGGTCCTTCTCGTCAAGAAATCCGACGGGTCGTGGCGCTTCTGCGTGGACTATCGCGCTCAACGCGCTCATCGTCAGAGGACGCGTTCCCCGTCCGGTGGTCGACGAGCTTCTCGACGAACTCCACGTAGCGGTTCTTTCTTCAGCCGGACTGCGGTCCGGATACCACCAGGTGCGGATGCGGCCGGAGGATGTACACAAGACCGCGTTCCGCACCCACGACGGCCTATATGAGTTCCTGGTGATGGCGTTCGGGCTCTGCAACGCTCCGGCAACGTTTCAGGCCCTCATGAATGATGTCCTTCGCCCCTTCCTTCGTCGTTTCGTCCTAGTATTTTTTGACGACATTTTGATATATAGCAAGACTTGGCGGATCACCTTCGCCATCTCCGCTACCGCCCTTCTCCGGAAACGGCGGCGCACCGGCTCTTTTCGCCGCCAAGCGCGCCGGTGCTCCTCCGCCGCCTACCTCGGCCACGTCATCTCGAGTAGGCGTCGCCATGGATTCCGCCAAGGTCACGAGCCATCCTCATGGCCGGCACCCGTTCGCTTCGGCGGGTCGCGTGGCTTTCTCGGCTTAGCGGGCTACTACCGCAAGTTCGTCCTAACTTCTGACCGACGGTCGCCACACGTGACCGCCTCCTCAAGAAGGACGGATTCACTTGGGGCGACGCAGCGGCCGTGGCGTTCAGCGGCGCTCAAGGCGCAATCACCACGGCCCGTCCTCGCCATGCTTGGACTTCTCCAAGTCCTTCATAGTCGAATGTGACGCCGTCACACGGGTTGGCCGTGCTCGTCGGGATTCGCAGCCACCCGGCTCGCCTTCTTCGCCCCGCCATATCGCAAACACCGCTCCTCGCCGCTTATGAGCGGGAACTCATCGGCCTCGTCCAGGCGGTTCGGCATTGGAGGCCGTATTTATGGGGGCGGCGCTTCGTCGTCCGGACAGACCACTACAGCCTCAAGTACCTCCTCGACGGCGCTGGCCACGATACCCAAAGATCATTGGGTGGCAAGCTCTTGGGGTTCGATTTTTCGGTTGAGTATGTGGTCGGGCGCAACGAACACCGTGGCCGATGTCTCTCCCCGCCGCGACACCGCCGAAGCGAAGTTGTCTTTGGCAATCTCGGCACCGCTTCGACTTCATCGCGCGCCTCACCACGCCCAAGCCAGCGATCCGTACAGTCGCCATCCATGACGAGGTCCACGCCAAGACGCAGCAAGTATCACCATAGGCGATGGTGGGCGACATGGTCGCCACGACGGGCGCTGTACATCCCGCCTCTTACCACCACTCTTATAGAGATCTCGACCATGATCCACGGCACGCGCCACGGCGTCGCTCCACCTGTTCGCCGCACCGCCCGCGACTTTCCATTTTCCCAACATGCGTCGTTTGGTGCAGGACTTCGCGGCAAGCGTCGCGCGATATGTCACTGTATAAGTCCGAACACTCGCGCCGTACGCTTGTCGCAACCGCGATTCCTCCATCGTCAGGCGGACATCGTGCCAGACTTCGTGGAGGCGCCGCCGTGCACGGAAGAGCGGTCATCCTCTCCGTCGTGGACCGCTTGACAAGCTCGCCACTTCATCCCTTAGCGCACTGCGTACACCGCCGAGTCGTGGCGGGCGCAGCCTTCTTCGCCGACATCGCGGCGTCTCGCGGCATTCCGCGATCCATCGTGTCCGATCGCGACACGGTGTTCACTTCGGCGTTCGGCGCGAGCTCATGCGCCTATGGGCACGAAGTGCATATGTCCTCGGCCTTCCATCCCGAACAGACGACGGAGACGGAAGTCGCTAACCGCGTCATCATCATGTACTGCTTTCACTTCACGAGCGATCGCCCGAGCAGTTGGCTTCGGCCGGTCGCCATGGGCCGAAATCGCCTACAACACAGACCTACCGATCGTCGCTACACGAGACGCCGTTCCGGTGGTCTGTCGCGACCCGCCTCATCCGATCCTCGAGCCCGGTGAGACTCGTGTTGCGCATTGCCGGAGATGGAAGATCGCGAGGCCTTCTCGCCGGCGCCCGCTATCGCTCGAAAAGCGCGCAAAGTGCGTGAAGCGCCCCACGACCGGCTTCATCGGCCGGTGTCTTACTGAGTCGGCGATCAGGCGTTCTGCGCCTCCGTCGTAGCAGTTGACCACCTCCTTCCACGCTTCGCCACGGGAAGCTCAAGCCCGCTTAGTCGGCCCTACCGCGTCGCCAATCGATCAACGACGCCATTGTCGCTGGAAGCTGCCGCAAGCGTCTTCATGATGTGTTCCATGTTGGAGTGCTCAAGAAATTCGTCGGGACCCCCGCGCCACGCCTCTGACCTGCCCATACCCACCATGGCGCGGTGGTTCCCGAGCCACTCCGGGTAGAAACAAGTTAGCATTGCGCGAGGAGTTCGCCAGTGCTTTCGTGCATTGGCGCGAAGCAGCCGCCTCAAAGAACACGGGAAGACCTCAACGACTTCGGCGGTTTTCGGACTTCAATTTCGAGACGAAGTTTGGGTCTCGAGGAGGAGATGTCATGGGGGACGCCACGTCACAGGCGCCGCTGTGGCGTGCGCCAGCGCCATTAACGTGCTGGCGCCACGCGCAGGAGGAGGCCACCACGAGTGGCTAAATTTGGAAAGAGAGATTAGTTTCTATTTTTCTAGGAGAGATTGGTTAAGGTTTGGAAAGAGAGATTAGTTTCTATTTTTACTCCTTAAGTTTAGGAAAGATTGGTTAGGACCTAGGCTATATATTCTGTAGCCAGACATTGAGAAAAGCAAGCAAGTTCATTATCTCTAATCTCCTCTCTCTCTCTCCCAACAAGCCGACGGCAGAGGGCAAAACCTCGCTTGGCGACGACGGATCATGACATGAACTCCATGACCAAGGGCCATACCCTAGGTCCCGACGCCCTTGACAATAGTTCCCATACATAGACTTTTGTAAGTGAACAATATGAGTCATAGTAGAATACTTTACTTGTACATTTACTAGGTTAGTTCTTATTAACTCTCTGGTACACATAGCCTGCCTTACTTCTAGCCATGTTTTGCAATAATGCCTCTTAGAACCATATCATTTATCTGAAGGGAAGGGCCCTTCAGGCAGTTGGAGTCATGTACCCTTGATTATGTATATCAAATTGCCCCTTCAAGCATCATCAAGCATTTGTTTCCTTTCATGATTGAGCCCTGATGACTGATGATATCATATATCTCTACACCATGCAGATGTTCCACCTGAGAACGAGACCTCTGGGTATATTTTTATTCATGCTGAGGGTGGACTGAACCAGCAACGTATAGCTGTATGTATGCACTTCTTTTTCTCTAAGCCTTCCTCTCCTTATTGTGTGTAAATGCTAAATATTTGTTTCAATGCTGCAATGGTTTTTCTGCCTAAGCATAGATTTATTGAAAGCTGCTGATGTCTCCAAATTTTCTTACTTAAGAATTCTTTTCCCATTAGGGTGGTTTTTGCAAAAGCATAATTGCAAGTGGATGTCTATTTATAAGGTGACTTAAGGTTTCCTAACTACCATTGGATTAAAATCAAAATCAGAGAGAAATACATCTCAAAGCTAATCCAAAAGCCAGGAAAATCAACTTAGAGTTAATAAAAAAGATCAGGAAACCTACAGATAGGATAGCAAATCCATAATCTGGTAATTCCTTTTGATAGCATGTGTGTGCCATGATCTACTATACCTGGTTCAAGAAAAATATAGACATCCTCCTGTTGTTTAATACTATTTATGTTCCTTCCTAAGCAGATCATGCCAATTTCTTGAGCAGTGGTAATTAGATTCCTAAAATGGCATTGAGTTTCAGTCACAGCAGCGAACCATTTATTAATTTCGCATATTTGGTGTTTTTGCAGATATGTAACGCTGTTGCAATTGCTAAGATTATGAATGCAACACTTATTTTGCCAGTTCTGAAGCAGGACCAAATATGGAAAGATCAGACGTAAGTGCAATCTTCAATAAAACTATTCGAATTTGCTGTTAACTCAGGATAGTGTCCAGCTAGAATTTTATAAAATGAAACTTTTGTTATTTTTATCAAAAGTTCAAAACTACAGTAATGTCAGACCTTTTGGAAATCTTAAACAGTTGCTTCTGGTCTTATTTTCTTTTTTAGTTCTCAGAAGTCCAAACATTGGTGTTCCAAATGTTTGGAGCAGTTCAGCAGCCCTCTCTCTCTCTCTCAAGAAAAGGAAATGCTTTTTTTTTTGCCTACATGTGGCTCCGATGTACTTCTGGACAGAGCAGTTGTTTTCTTCTAAAGATATTTTCTTCTCATACTTCTATCAGATGATCAAAAGTATGTGCTTCTAAAAGTCACTTTCCCTTCATGCTTCTCTGTGATTATAGTGTTGTAAACTTGTAATGGAGCATCTTGGGCAAATCCTTTGTGATGCTTCAGTAGTGATAACTGACTACTGAAACAAGGAAATGTATAGTTGATCAGTTGATCCTACCAAATATGGAACACTGTAGTTTTTTGCCTGGAAAAATTTGTCACTTTTGTAATGTAAATTAATTTATAGTTGATAAATCAGCTAAGGAAGCATGTTGATTTCTTTGATGAATTGTACCAAGTTAGTAGATAGAGATTAAGACTGCAAATTCAACTTTAAAACATTTGAAGTTCTACTGTTCTAGTAGTCATGAACTAATAAGCAAAAAAGTTTGTGATATCATGTTTTGTAGGTCTGAAGTTTTTTTAGTCCCATACTGGGTGTTGAATCCTGAACTAGTTGCTAATGTAGAGCCATGATTCTCTTGCTGAATCACCTGATTCATCTCCTTTAAATGCATTGTGTTATGGCATTATTATTTTGGTTGTTAGAACATTTGCCTTCTTCTCTTCTGTGCAGGAAATTTGAAGATATCTTTGATGTGGATCATTTTATAAACTATTTGAAGGATGATGTGCGCATTGTCCGAGACATCCCTGACTGGTTCACAGAAAAAGATGATCTTTTCACCAGTATAAAGTCTGTGCTATATTTTAATTCACTTCTTGTCTTAACTACCTCTGCTTGCAGAATTTGATGTTACAAAACATGCAAACATTGTTGAAAATGAACTTTGTATTATCATTTCTGCCATTAATAGAATTCATTAATGATTTTGTTTAATTCATATCAATAGTTACAGAAGAATCTAAAATTACATTCATGTTGGTATACTGTAAATCTCACACGTTCTTAGCTGGTCTTCTAGGGTTTCATTTACTTTGCTTTATAAAATTGAAGCAGTTTTTCCTTGAAGGTTATGTTTGTTTTTGTCTCAAAATTAGTACAACTGGAATGAGAGATTACATGCTCAAATTAACTGTTATAGATTATAGATGTTGTCATGTGTTCAGGTCAATTTAAAATCTGGCCACTGCCTGACACCACATTGTCATGCCTAAGTAAATGGAATCGAGTTTATACATCCGTTCCCTTTTTTAACAGATGTTCAAACATTGTGTTTTCACTTTTCACACGACTTATCCAACATGTAGACAAACACAACTATTTTTGTAGGTTTCCTTTGTGTGATGTAAAATGGACATTCAGAAATGGTTGGAACTGTTTTTTTTTTCACTAACTGCTGCCTCACCTTGTCTTGTGTTCACTATTGAAATCCATTTGATTATTTTTTAAATGGGAGTGTTTGATATCGATCGACTGCATCGTATTCATATATTCTGCTTATGACACTATTGCAATGTATTTCTATGACAGGCGTACTGTGAAGAACATCCCAAAGTATGCATCTGCACAGTTTTACATTGATAACGTACTTCCTAGGATCAAAGAGAAAAAGATAATGTCTATTAAGCCATTTGTCGACAGGTTGGGGTAAGTCAACAATTGATCAAGACTATATTTTGGCAATTGTTTGTAGTACATTTTAATTTCTTAATCCAAAATGTCCAATCAGCTTCCATGCTAATGGAAAGGGAACATTGTTATCTCTCTCTTTTTTTTTCATTCATGTGTAATTGTCCTGTACAAATTACAATGTACTATCTTTAATATACATTGTGCAATCTAAACCACCTAATGTAAACCTTGAATTCAGGTATGACAATGTTCCAATGGAGATTAACCGGCTAAGATGCAGAGTTAATTATCATGCGTTAAAGTTCTTACCTGATATCGAAGAAATGGCTGATAAGCTGGCAGCAAGGATGAGGAACCGAACTGGCAGCGTAAATCCATACATGTAAGATATAGTTACTATCTTCTGTTCAATCTATTTGGAGTTGTAGGAAAGGTTTATTTCATAATCTAAGTGTTGACGTTTCCTTGTAAAGGGCCCTTCATCTGAGATTTGAGAAAGGAATGGTGGGCCTTTCTTTTTGTGATTTTGCTAGTACACGGGAGGAGAAAGCAATGATGGCAACTTATAGACAGAAAGAATGGCCACGGCGCTATAAGGTCATGTGAACTTTCTGTTATCTGATTTATTCGAGTCTTCGAGCTTTGAAATGATGAAGTGCGTACATTATAACATTCTAGCAATTTTTGTCTGTTGTATTTGCCTGCAGAATGGGTCTCACCTGTGGCCATTAGCACTGCAGAAGAGAAAAGAAGGGCGTTGCCCTCTTGAGCCTGGTGAGATAGCCGTGATCCTGCGAGCAATGGGATATACAAGGGGAACACAGATATATGTTGCATCAGGGCAAGTGTATGGTGGCAAAAACAGGATGGCTCCCCTCAGGAACATGTTCCCCAACTTGGTAAGTACTTCGTTTAACAGAACACTTTTCAATGCCTATGTAAACACATTGCAAAATGTTATCAAGTCTGTTTTGCTAAGTCTTTAACATTGTCACAGCAGCTGACATAAACTTCATGTTCCTGATCACTGATCAGTGATCACTAACCCAGTCCATTCTACTGAACAACAAACACACGAGTAAATGACACATTGACACTTGGCATTGTGCAATGTTGTTGCAGGTGACCAAGGAGGAGCTGGCGAGCGCGGCGGAGATGGAGCACTTCCGGAAGCACGTGACGAGTCTGGCGGCGCTGGACTTCCTGGTGTGCCTCAAGTCGGACGTGTTCGTGATGACGCACGGCGGCAACTTCGCTAAGCTGATCATCGGCGCGCGGCGGTACAGGGGCGGCCATCGGCTCAAGTCCATCAAGCCGGACAAGGGGCTCATGTCCAAGTCCCTGGGCGACCCCTACATGGGCTGGGCATCCTTCGTCGAGGACGTCGTCATCACGCACCAGACGCGCTCCGGCCTCCCGGAGGCCACCTTCCCAAACTACGACCTCTGGGAGAACCCCCTGACCCCCTGCATGTGCAGAGCCTGAATGAAGCCCTCAACTGAACTCCTCGCAAGAACTAGACTGCAGACTGCCATTGCTTGTAGTAGTTCATTTTTCTTCTCTCATCTTCTCTTTTCATTAGCTATTGTTCATATAGTAGTACTATTCTCTATCTAGGTTTTTCGTTCAGCTAGTTAATATGTAGTATCTCACCTTGATTGGTTCTTGCTGTGTTGCAAGAACTAGGACTGAACTCTAGCGTACACAAGTACCAGATTTTTTTGCAAATACTGTAATGTGTACACAAGCACGTACTGGCGTTGACTGCAGATATGATGTATGATGTGGACTAGTCACTAGATTACCCTTGTCTGAGACTGAATTCGCTGGAGAAGGAAAAGAGCAAGAAGGTTTCTTGATACGCGGCAGATACGCAGAGCCATGCAGCCTCCCTTCTCGGCTTCTCGCCACGTACTCCTGAGTCCTGACCCTCGATGCACTAGACAGATGTTAAAAGCTCTCTTGTAACTTATGTCGATTTCCAGTTCTCCAGTCACACGCAAATCTTGCACGAGAGCAGAGCGAGGGAGATCAGCAATGGCGCATATGAGAGCGTCCAGTGATGAGCAGAGGCAGCAAGAAGCGCTGCACGGACATGGTCACGGCCGGTGGCGACGAGGACGGCAGCGGTGACAGCAACAAGATGGCGCGCGCGGGGCGTGTGCGGCGTGCTCCGGGAGCGCAAGGTGGTGGAGCTGGCAGCGCCGGCTGGTGGAAGTCCCCTACACGGCCACACGCTCGAGCACACGGCCAACGTGCTCCTCGCCGACCGCGTCTCCGCCGTCGCCGTGGTCGCGCCGCCGGGCCACTGAATCGGCGCCGGTGGGTCCATGATCCTCTAGTCCGACCCCGCCACCGGCGCTGTCCGTAAGCACTACATCGGCATGGTCAACATGCTCGACATCCTCGCCCACATCGCCGAGGCCGGCGACGACGCCACCACCGGCGCCGTAGAGGCGATCGACCTCGACCGCCGCATCGCCGTGCCGGTGTCCTCCGTCATCGGTCACTCTTTGAACGGCCTCACCTTGTGGACGCGCGCTCCACGCAAACACCAGGTTGGCACGCTCGTCTCGTTTCTTGCAACACGCAATTCTGTACCACTTTTGCCGCCAAAAATCATGTCGTAAATCACACAGCTCAACTAATCACTACAAGGAGTAGAATATTTGTTTGTGCAATTGAAGATCGTTTACGATTTGACACACTGTTGTGAACTGAAACTGCAAGTGTGCTGGATTGCATGGCGCCGCTCGAGAGCTCGGCGGACAACGTCGCCGCGGTGGTCGGAGCTAGTGATCAAGTCCGCGCCAGGGTACAGGATGCTCACCCGGATGGACGTGGTCAAGTTCCTGCGGGCTCACAGCGCCAAGCTCAAGGGCATCCTGTCGCGCACCGTCCGGGAGCTCGGCGCCGTGAACGAGGCCGTACGTGTTCGCGGTCGCGAGCCGCACCAAGGTGATCGAGGCCATCAAGACGATGCGGGTTGTCTCGCTGACCGCCGTCTCTTCAGGGAGGAGGGAAGAAGGTGGTGGAGACGTTCTCGGCGCCGGACCTGCGCGAATTCCACGTGGCGCAGATGCAGTCATGGCTGGGGATCAGCGTGACGGAGTTCAATAAGAAGCACTATTACACAATGTACATCACTATCGCCTCATCTGAATTAGTTCTTAAATTTTTAAGAAAAACAATTGTGATAGATGACTTAAGAGACGTAGTGAACATAATCACTATCGGTTCTGAGATTAGAAGCGACTGTGATATAGCACTAGATACATCACAATCGGCTCTTATATGACAAACGATAGTGATGATCACACACATCACTATCGCTTTTTACAAAAGAACCGATTATGATATGCACATATTCGTCACAATCGGTTGTGATGTGAACCGATTGCAATCGTGTTAGTGCTCTCACCAATCCGATTGTTATGTGTATGATCATTACTAACGGCCAGCCCTTTGATTATTTTTTTTTCAAAAATTCGTTAAAAATTCATGATGAATCCTATAAATTAGTTTTGTCAGGTTTATGGGCTTCCATAATTTTTTGGTAAAATTGATATTTTAGCATTGGAAGTTCCATACTCTAGGTTTATTTTCTAACTTTATGCCATGCACTAACTTTTATTCTCTGTTATTTGAACAATTCTGAAAATTACTAGAAATTAACAGAAAATGAAAAAATTGTATGACCCATTGCTCCATGTCATGTTGTTAGATTAATTTTCTCAACATATTTTCATGTTTATATGTGCTGGGCATATCATTTTCTCTTATTTCGTAATTCTGAAGATTACTTGGTATTTAACAGAAAACTTGCAAAATGCTAGGGAAATTCTAGAAATTTCTAGATAGCATTTGAGAGCTTTAAGTCTCTGAATTAATATTCTTAGTATTATGCCATGATTAATTCATGTTGAAAGTTATTTTTTCTGTTAATCAGTAATTCTGAAAATTGCTTAATGATTAGCAGAAAAGTATGAAAAATTGCTAGAAATTTCATAGAGCATATTAAAAGCTCCATATCTCTAGATTTATTGTCTTAGCATAATTCCATATTGATATATGTTGAAATTTATTTTCATATTACATGGTAATCCTGAAAATTATTGAATGATTAGTAGAAACTATGGAAATTGCTAGAAAAATTCTGAGAAATTTTAGATAATTTTCTACTGAATAAAAATAGACCAAGCTTTACTGATTGAAGAGTGAGCATGCAATATAATGATTTTACCAGTAGTAAAAGTCATTTTGCATAAATAGAAATAGGATACGCTAGACATCACAAAGAGGGAATTTATCAAGCTTGCCCCGAATGGCAACAATTATCTTATCTGGGTAATTAATACTAAGATTAATCTGATAGCTCGATCTTTTAGAGCTACTATTTTCCCAGCCTGAATCTGGTACCCCTGCTCTTCCTGAGGCACCATCTTCATATGGACCTAAAGGACAAATAGTTGATGGAAGATGACTAGCTGGTATTTTTGATTTCCCTGAAGGAAAAATATATATAAATAGTTGATGCAAGATGACTAACTGGTATTTTTTAATTCCTTGAAGGAAAAATATATAACCAGCAAATATCTATCCTATTGCCAGAAGCACAGTGCGAATGGATCTTCCCGCATTTTCAGGATTCTAAATGCTGTGGTAACATACAATTTTTGCCATACTCAAGTTTGTCACAGATCTAACATTATGTAACCAGAAAGTTACTAATGCTAAAAAGACTGACAAAGTTACTAATGCTAAAAAGATCGCCATGCTCAATACCAGAAGTACTTCGAGCTTATACGTATTTTGTTAGAAGCAGAAAAACATGATGAACCCCTAGTGAAGAATAATCACGTACTTCCCTAGTGGGAATTCTGCAGTGCCTGAAACACATGCAAATCATCAGCAGGCTAGCAATAGTCGTGGCCGTGGACAGGACAAAAAAGGGAATAAAGGGGAAGAGCAATTCATAGTGGAAAAGTAAAGGTAAAGGGCTAGAGACTTCCAGAAGTAATGCTGCAAACCCTGAATAACCCAGTTTTAGGTATGGATGCATTGGCCATTGGTCATGCAACTATTGCATCCTAAAGCATGTGGTAGACATTTACACAAAATCCACGGGAAAAAGTCAATAAGACCCAGGGTAAATAATGTTGAATCATACTTCACTGTCCAACCTGTTGTTGACACGAGTGCTGAGAAGTGTGATAATATGGTTCTTGAAATTATAAAGTTCGAGGAGTCCAAGAAGGGTATATATGACTAGGGTTGAAAACGGTTCGGATATTTTCCGACCGATCCGGATATTTTCGGATACGGATTCTGTCGGATCGGATATTTTTCGGATAGTATCGGATCGGATACGGATACGGATATGGATTTGGTAGCTCATTATCCGTCAGATACGGATAAGGATTCGGATAATCCGAATAATAGTGGGTCGGATATCCGGATAGCATATGGGCTGAGTCAAGACTACTCTTTTGACCCAAAAAGGTTTCTTAATTTCAAAATTGTTTTCTAATTTAGTTAATCTTTAAAGAAAGTTTTAATTATTAAAATTAGCAAACTAACTCTAAAAATTATGAAATTTTTTTAAGAAAGTTCTAGTAACAATATAACATTTAAAAAATTATTTTCAAGATTTTATCATATTTTTATTTTTCTCAAAAATTCAAAAAATTCTATTCTTGATAGGAAAATATATTGAATAAGTAGCTAAAAATACATAAAAACTCATAAATACATAATTTGTTATTTTAAACATAATTCAACTAAGATTATAAATCTTGAGTCATTACATGTAATTGTTATATACTTTTCCTAGAGATATGATTTCTAAGTATTATCAAACATTTAGTTTGTTATGTGTTTGCTTCTATTTGTATCTCTGAGCAAAGATTACCTTTATTTTGTGTTTTAATCTATGTGTATGATGAACTAATCATGTGTGTGTGATTAACTAAACCTTATATAATTTTGTTTGCGATATGGTATCTAACTATTGTCTAAGTGAATGAAAATACTTATATTTGTTCAATTTTCAATAATATTTCGATCAAATCAATTAGTTATGTGTTTCTGTTGATTTTTTATGTACAATTTAAGGGGTTATCATGTTCCGATAAATATTCGAAACCGTATCCAATTCGATCCGTATCCGTATTCGATACTATCCGTATCCGTATTCGTATCCGGACTATCCATATCTGTATCCGCATCCGAGAAAAAATATGAAAACAAATATGGTAGAGCTATTATCCGTCCGTATCCGATCCGTTTTCACACCTACATATGACCCATAAGGAGATCAGGATTAGTTTCCTAGGTATTCCTTCACTTTGCTAGTTGATGTCACATATTCCTTATAAGTCTCCTGATTAGTTTAGCCTAGTTCCTAAATGAACATTTGGTCTATGTTCCTATTGAGTGATTATCATTTAAAATTAATTAAATTGATATTTCCCAGATCTGTCTAGAAGACAATTGTACCACACTAAGTGAATTTAAAATACTACGACTATCACCAGAAGCGATACTCTCACAGTTGGCACCAGAAAAAATGCCATATTATACCCCGAGTCCAGTCGTACTCCCTTAAGTTTTAAAGACATTAGTCTAAATTGTTTCCATATAGAGACAAAGAATGATAATGGTACAGAATACCTACTCATGATTAAATTTGATGGTCGTAATAAATGTGTTGTTGCAAAATTTCATTCATTATCCTTCAAGTTATACTATGCACATATAAAATCTAAAGTTTGTGCTGCGACGAAAACCCAGAAATATTTAAGATCTAGCAGATCAACTGAGTTATCTTGAGTTGAATATTATGAGAAGAATAATTATAATTCTGCTGGCCATAGCATAAAGACTTTATTAGACCTAAAGTTTTCTTATGCCCTTGATGTGCTAAAGGAAAGCTCATTTTTAGATCTTCTTACCTAAAAAGTTAGGGAGGAATCACTGAATTTTCTGGAAAAAATTCAAAATGATATCTGTAGACTTGTTCAACACCCTGTCGGGCCTTTTCTAAGAAGTTTTATGGTACTGGTAGATGCTTCTATTTGATAGTCCTATGTAGGTCTCTTATCTATTAGGAACCATGCTTCTACCAAAATTAATTGCCCAAATTATTAAGAGTCTACTTTCCAGAAGAAAGGATCAAATCTATTTGAATGGGCAATGCTGGCGAGTTTATCTTAAAGCATTTAATGATTATTATATGGCTCGAAGTATTAATATAGAGCATCTCGTACCTAATGTCCACATTTAAAATGGTTTTGCAGAGTCATTATATTAAAAAAAACAAAATATATTGCTTGATCACTCTTGTAGAATAGTTGGCTTCCCACCAGTTGTTGGGGCCACATAATGCTGCATACTGCCGTAATAATTCAACTCAGACTAATTGCACATTACGAAATTTCCCCATTGCAGATAGTGCGTGGAAAAGAATTAAGTATTTTTTATCTGCGAAAATATAGTTGTGTTGTATACATGCCAATCTCTCCACCACAACGTACAACCATAGGACCTCACCAGAAGTTAGGATCTATGTAGGTTATGAATCTCCGTCATGTATTAAAATACCGAGCCTATGACAAGGGATCTGTACACGGCTCGGTACGCTAATTAGATCTTTTTTAAAAAAAAAATATTTCTCTGAACTACTAAATTTACAATTTTTTAAAAATTTGTGAGAAGGGTCATACCTAAGCTCCCATAAAAAAATAGATTTATGTATTTTCAAAACCTTTTAAAGAAATATTTTAAAAAAAATTCAGAGAAATGTTTTTTTGAAAAATAAGCACGTTCTGTTTCCTTTTTTAGGAGGTATTTCCAAAAAAAATTCCACTCTCTATTAAAATGTCTGTCTATCTTAATAATTCCTTCCGTCATGACAAAATCTGGGCCCATTAGATCTTGTCTCCTTCACAATTCCACCCCTCTCTCCAGAGTGACAAGTGTACACAAGCAGGAACTGTGTAGTGCTGCCTCCGTCAAAGTTTACAGGATATATATATATATATATATATATATATATATATATATATATATATATATATATATAGGAAAATTATCTTTTACTATATATATGTAGTTACTCCTCCGGGTGTATATCTGAAATACTACCTAAACGAACTTGAAATATTCCTTTATCACTTTGGGTATACTCATACACTAATTATAAGATACTCCAATATGAGCCACATAAAAAAATTGCAAGCGAGTCCATGATTTTTAGCGTATTTTGCAAATACCTTCATATACGCACATAAAAAGGAGTATGTCCAAAAAATATACATACCACCTCTGAAAAAATGTACATACCACCTAGATGATCTTATATACTCGTATACTACGCATACATACCCTCCGTCACGAGATACTCCATACGTTATGAGATACGGCATAGGAGTAATTACTCCGGGAGTAGAAAAGAGGCTATATATATATATATATATATATATATATATATATATATAGATATATATATCAGAGATATACAGGGAATGCCACATTAATTTTATATTAATATATGAAATATACCCTGTATCTGTGAATAAATCATTCAAGAAATATAACCTACAAACTTGGACAGACAGACAAAAGTATAGATTTTTGCGATTTTGGATCGAGAGATCCCCCTCTCTTTTTTTTTAAAAAAAAGAACCATAGGAATTCATTAGCTCCATTGCAGTGCATGCAGGGTTTACAAAACCGAATCGAGGATGAAAATCGAATCCTAGTTGGCACCAATTTTTGTCGAAAATCGTCAAAAATCGAATGGTTTCGAAATCAAACTTTTTGAAAAAAAAATAATAAATCGACCGGTTTTTACCGAAAATCGACAGTTCAAGCGAAATTTTCCTATGGGCTATTTTTGAGCAATTTTACCGATAATCGAGCGGTTTACGTTGCTCAAAATTTTCCGAAATTTTGAATTTCACCGGTTTATCGATCGATATAGTTTATGAAACCGGCTCAATACGGTCGACATTTGAAACCCTGCTCGCATGCATTGATGCATGCCTGTAGGCTGTAGTAAAAAGCATGTGGCAGCAGCGAGACCCTGCCCGTCTGTCACGAGGCCTGTCCTGACAATGTTCATTAACAAGGTTAGTTAGCCAATGGAGCAGCGGATCAATTAATCCATCCTACTTTGCAGCCTCTTACCAGAAAGGCTAATTAATTCCGCTCAAAAAAAAGAAAGAAAGCTTACTTAATTTTGTACGGTTTTAGTACGTGTACCTCCGCCAACTAATCGTGCTGCACATTGTCACTGTACACTGCAGGCTTGAGTGTTAGTGAAGCCACTCCGTTTCATGCATCTTAATTAATAGTAAAGCTGATGATCTCTGCTGTTTGTTGTTAATCCATTGCTGTCGTTAGCTTCCATGAACATTTAACACGGGGCCTCAATCTTGTTTGAATCAAAATACAAGGTGCACATGTATATTTGATGATCTTTTTATCTCATTTATCTTTCCTATATATCCCCCAGCATTTGCGAGTAAAACATTAGCACTAGGCATATTATGGCCATTTTTATAAGTTTTTTTTGGTCTTATTTGTGCTTAGGGAAAATACGTACGCTGTACAAAAAGAAATGGATGGAATGCTGATACAAGTAAATCATTCCATGAAACCCGGCTAAGTGGAGCAGGATTAGTTGGCGTTGTGTCCGGTGGAGCGGAGAGAAGAGCATAATAATCTATGCCATATACTAGTACCAGTGACAGCCTTATTAATAGCGATCAATGTGATTAAGATTCTCTACCTACATGCATTACATGTGAAGCCTTCGAAAGTGGATCGGACATTGGGGAGGGAGATGCACACGGTTTTGTTGGCACGCATTTATTTTAACTAGAACACTTACCTACGCAACTTCAAGTTCAGATATTATGATACAATTGTCTTTAATATATGACTCTATTTCCAATGATTGAAATATAATTGTATTTGTTATATAACTCTATTTCTATATGATTAGTCTACATCGTTATAATCTAGCCCCACCAAAATAAGTGGTAGAGATCCTTTCTTTGATATACAACTTTACTTCCAATAATTGAAATACAATTATATTTGTTATATATGATTAATCTGTACCGTTATAATCTGGCACACCAAAAGGAATAAAAGAAAAAAAAGACATATCATGCAAAAAAAGAAAAAAAAAGAAGAGGATGATCCTTAACTACTAGAGAGAGGTCTAGTTTCGGTTACATGTTAGTAGTTTCATTTTTGCAATTTTGCTTGGTGGTAAAAGTATTTTAGTATTATGTCGAACTTGCTCATGGAGCACAAGGATTTCTTAGAATCTTTCTGTTTCTCCTTCATTGTCTGTGTTTTCACTTTTCACAGCCAGTTGAAGTTGAAAAGTATATATGCATGCGCAGGAATTCAGCATGCATGGTAACTGCACCACAAATGGACAATAAAAGGAGTATAAATTTCGAACAGCAGTTACTTCTTCTCTCTGTAAAAAAACTCTTTTCCTCAATTTTTTCCACCAAAAATAAACTCAAATTATTTTCTTTTCCTGCCTCAGAGGTTTACAATATCGATATCGCGATAATTGGCCATATCGAGATTTTTGAAAATTGGCAAAATCAGGCCAAAAATCGGCAGAAATCGAAGAAGTTTGAATTTTGAAAATTTAAACTTGGTGATTATCGAGCGATTTTCACTTATTTTTGACTGGTTTTCTTCGATTATCCACTGATTTTTGAGTAAATTTTTTTCGATTTTCACCATATCAAAGGAAAACTGAAAAATTCAAAATATATATATTAAAAAAAATAGAAAAAAAATAAAATCCTAATTAATCTACAAAACACCTTAGAGAAATTTCAATAATTTTTTAATTCATTTAATTCTTCTAGAATTTCAAAAACAATAATTAGTGAAAAGGAACGGAGACACTGTCATATTTTTATAAAAATGTCCAAACTTTATTGTGCTCTTAAATTTTAATTGTACCATCAAGAGTTAGCAAGGATCATGTATTAAAATTTTCAGAAATATTAAACTTCATTTAGTGCCCCTAGAAAATCAAAAATAGAAGAGCATATACAAAGGAAGTAGCACTTTTAGAATTTTAAAAAATACACAGGTCCGATCATCTTCTGAAAATTTTACAGTATCATTAGAATTGCTTCTGAACCTAATAACAATTTAAAAAAATATTAGACTTCATTTAGTGCCCCTAGAATATCAAAAACAGAATAGTATACAAAAAGACATTAGCACTAGTAGAATTTTAAAAAATACACAGATCTAATAATCATCTAAAAATTTTATAGTATCATTAGCATTGACTTAGAACCTCACACAAAAAATTAACATTTTTTATTTTTATATTTTTATTTAAATTTTATTAATTTATGATCGGTTTTAGATATCAACAAGCAAGGTTGCGATAAGTTGAACCGTTAGAAAGAGAATTGTTTTTAGAATAATATTTAAAAATGAAAATTTATAGAAGAAATATGCCAAAATTAAAAATTATAAATATACCTTCCTATAGACATTACAAATGACGATACAGAGTTTGTCTGGCGACAGAGAGTAATGGCGAGAGAGAGCCTCATCTTCACCGTGCAAGCGCAAAAGAAAGGAAATGAGGTTTGGCGACATGGAGATATTTTTGTAATTTTTAATTTTGACATATTATTTTTATAATTTTTTATTTTTCAATTATTATTTTAAAAAATAATTCGTTAGAAAGAGGTATGAGCCACCTGGCTTCCCTTCAGCAACAGCTCACATTTATTTCTTTCTTCTCCACTACCTCCACTCCGCTCCCCCACCCCACCATCTCTGTCTCTCTCTTCCCAGTTCCTTTCCTTTTCTCCCCGCTTTCTCATGCTTTGACGCCACCATTCGGAGCTTTGGCTTTCTCTCTCTCCCCCATCATCTCCTCTGCCACTAATTAAAGCACAGGGAGAAGAAGAAGAGAACAAAAAGGAGCACGGGAGAGAAGGAGGTGGTGGCCAGGAGGAGGAAGGAGAGGGGAAAAATGTTTGATAGCTTGCTCAACTCCAAGTTCTACAACAAATGGTACAAGTTTCTTCTCTGTTGTTTCAGTCTGTTTCGTGATTGGTGGACGTCGGGTCTAGTATGCTCTTGAAGTTGGCTTTGGCTGTTCTTGTGGACTGCCGAGCCAGTAATCGAATTCCTGAGTTCTTTTGTGGTTGATTTGTTTAGCTTTTCAAATTTGGCCAACTTACAAAATGTCGAATTTCCTGAGGCCAGCAGTCCGCATTTGTTCGCGTACTTGATTGTCGCGTCCGTGCTTCTTCAATTGTTCGGATTTTGAATTGCTTAGCTCTAATTCTGTCCCTAATCTGCATATTAAAGGATTCTTTCCTGGACTCGCAGACTCTTGTTTTCTGCTTCTTTCGCAGGGGATTACCAGGTCTGGTTCTTCATTTGTGTATCAGTTGCTTCCTTCTGTTCATTCTGCTTTCCTGGCTTTTCGATGGATTGCGCATCTTCCTTTTTGGAGATTGTGTTGCTTGTTGGAATTGCCGCATTCTCGATTCCTATTGCTTTTGTTGGATTTGTTGCTTCGTTTTGTCTAATTTGCTGATTTTGTTATTGCTTGTTGCAGCAAGCACGCGATCAAGTGCACCCGGACTCGGCTGGATCTGGTGCGGCGGAAGAAGCAAGCGATGGTGAAGTTCCTGAAGAATGACGTCGCCGACCTCCTCATCAATGGCCATGAATCGCACGCCTTCGGACGGGTACTGTCTCCATACTCAAGACATCAACTTGCATTGTACTCTTTAGAACTTAAAAGGATTTTAACTTGGTGCAAACTGGGCAAAGTTGATTTCTTTTTACCAGAAGATGTGTCGGTGCAGCGAGAACATTGTTGCTTTGTCCAGAAAAGTCTCTGGTGAAATGCAGAACCAGTTGAGAGTTCTTCAAGTGATATATTCCTGATTGCTGCTGTTGTGTTCTCCCCTTGATTGCAGATGGAAGGACTGATTGTCGAGATGAACCAAGCATCCTGTTATGATATGATTGAGCAGTACTGCGAGTACATAGTGAAGCAGCTCAACAACCTGCAGAAACAGAGGTATCTCTGATGTTTATTGCTATCACAGGACGTGTGGAACAATGTTGTGATACACCATTTTCAGCCTGCCAATTTCTGTTTGGATCATTTGCTGCTGTATATCTCACTCGATCATTGCCATGCATAAACTCGTGGTAGGAAAAAAAAGCAGAAATATCATAAATTCATAATCCATTGACCTTAATTTTACTGACTCTGATTTTCCCCCCTTGAAACATCCATATACTCTGCTGTACCTGATTATGATGGCTTAGACCCTTCCCTTTTATAGTTCATTGTGAATTCCTAGCTTATGGGCATTGTTTCAAAATTCTTGCTTTAGTGTATAGCCATAGCTTGATTCTCTCAATCATTTCCGCACAATGCATGCCATAGTCCATTTTTGTCACGCGCATGCCACATATGTCCTCCAGATTGAATGGTGCAAATTCAGTCATTGTAGCTAAATAAGCAACTTGGTGTTTGCTATTTTCTTTAGCTGTTTGCATTGTGTTTCCAAAGTTGTAAAGGAAGGATATCAGGATATGGAAACTGCAAAGGTGCATGTGTTGATGTATAAGTGAATTGCCTATATTTTCTCATCAGCTTAGGCTTTTGGATGAACTAGTAGGTGCATGGACTTAATGTGATATTAGAGCCAAGAAGTCTTGAGATCAAGACCTAGCTGACACAATTAAAGAAAATAATTGCAGCCTACTTCTATTCTACATCTTAGGCTTGAGGGGGAGTGTTGCAGTATAAGTGAATTGCCCATCTTTTCTCATTAGCTTAGGTTTTTCAGTGAGCTGGTTGGTGAATAAAACTCAATACATTATACATATACTAGCTTTTCGCTTTCGCTGGTGTTATGCTATTAGGCATATTTCCCAACGGCCATAGATAGGGATAATTAAGAAATTTGGGTTGAAGTTTGCCTTTCCTCCATGGGACCCCAAGTAATTATACTACACACACACTACATACATACATATATACACATACATTAACAGTGATTGTGTGTGTGTGTGTAACTTTCTTTCTGCTGCAATTGATCGCTAAATCTGTTATGGTCCATTAACAGTGATTGCCCTCAGGAAGCCTTGGAAGCTGTGTCGACTCTAATTTTTGTTGCTGCTAGATTTCCTGATTTGCCTGAACTGTGTGATCTCAGACACGTGTTCACGGAGAGATATGGCAGTTCCATCGAATCTTTTGTTAGTTCTGAGGTGCTTAAGATGCTGCCCTTTTGTTGTGTTTGAGTTGCTCTCTTGTGTTGCACCTATGTTGATTAACTTAAACCTTTCCATGACAGTTTGTTCAGAAGCTTCAGAATAAGTCATTTACTAATGAAGAGAAGTTGCATGTGATGCAAAACATTGCTGAAGAATTCACAATCCCATTTAATACCAAGGCATTGGAACGGGAAATATCTGGTGTACCTCAAAATAAACATGTAATATTTTAGTGCACTTACTTAATTATATCATTATATGTATTCTTTTTTATTAACTACTCAAATAATCATTTACTAAATATATGTGGGGTCATTCACTTGTGATCTTGGATTCTTTTTTCATCAGGATTTTCTGAAGAAGGGTTCTTTTAAAGGGGTGGAGGTCGAAGCATCAGCACACAATGGACAAAGGGTGCATAGGCATGCTGTGCATGAAAGAAAATCTAAAGCTACACCTGAAGGGTATGAACAGAAGAAGAAAATGCAGATAAAGCCAAAAGATATTCATGTCATTCCTGATGGCATTGGTCAACATGGCGAGAAAAGCAGGAAGAACCATTCAGATAAACCTAATGAGAAGAAGCATATGGATAATGGCATGCCTCCTTTGGACATGATGCGAAGGAATGGTCAAAAGGAAATTAAGAAGGATGACAAAAAGGATGGTCAACCTTGGAGAGAACTGATGAATGCAGAGGAATTAGATCTCCATGGCTTAAAGAAACCAGAGATTGGTGTAGTGAAATCTCTTCAACAAGAAATCAACAGAGTTGTTCCTCCATACACAGAACCAAAGGAAGCTGGGAAGAAAGACTCTACTGAAAAGGCTGATAGGAAGGGCTATCACGTCCATCGATCACGCATGGCTGGTGGCCCTGATCATGACTGGGGACATGCTGACTTGGGGCTTAAAACTCTGGGCCTAGAAAAGCAAGGAATTGAGTCAGCTAGCACCTTGAATGGTAAAACAGCGTACAAGGCTCCTCCTTATTCTGAACCCTACAGAGAAACGAGTGAGAAATCTGCTGAAAAAGATAGAAATATGTTGTATAATAGACCACAGCAAGTAGGAGAGTTTGGACAGCCGGTACAAGATAGGCAGCAAGTGCCAGAGAAGGCAGTCAATATGCGGCCTCCTTATATTAAGCCAAACTTTAACATGCGACTTGCACATGAAAATCCTACAAATCAAGCCGCTAATAGTTACAAGCATACTGGTTCCGAAGAAACAGGTCACCAGACAGATGGGCTGTTTGATGATGATGCACTTCGGCCTGTTTCTGTCAGAAGGAAAAATGCAAAGCCACCTGCATATGGTGATCCTTATGATGAAAAAATGACAAACCATACACCTGGTGGCCGAAGAAGACGTTCAAGCAAGTGGAATGGTTCCTATGATGATTATGACCAGAAAGGTGGTTATATCCAGCCCCTAGAAGGTGTTATTGGGGTTAATGATGATGTCAGTAATGCAAGGCATGTTCAGCGAATTCCTAGCGAACGAAGAAAACATGCAAGCAGGCAGAATGGATCAGCAAGTGGAAATGATTACGAGTCAGAGGAGGATGAAACGAACAATGCAATTGATTTTGGTAATCTTTTGCCTCGAGCACCTAGTTCCCATCGGAGACACAGGAGTGCTCATGCCCGCAGTGGAGGCCATGACAATGAGGAAAGGATGATGGATAAGCTTCTGATGCACTACAGCAAGAAAGGTGTAGACAGGGAGGAGCATAAGACAAGAACAAAATCCCAGACTCCTCGACCTCGAGCTGATCAACCTGCTGATGGCATTGGAGAACGATCTAACAGAGAAGGGGGGCCCGTGCATCCTCCAGAAAGAGCTGCATCTCTGCCTACAGAATCTTCTACCATGGATGTGAAGCCAAAAGTTACTGCTCGGTCCATCTCGATGCAGCCGGATATGTCTAGAGGGAACGTGCACCCGAGAATGCCGGATTTCGATGAACTTGCTGCACGGATCAGCGCTCTGAGGAAGGCATGAGCTGCCACTAGACCGTCTTCAGGCTTCAGGATGTTCTGTATTCTTTCGGGAACTTCTATCACATCGTCTTATGATGCCGGTCACAGGAATGGCAGGATCTTGATGTATACTTGCTTGCATTGCTCCCTTGTGGACTTGTAGCCTTGCAACTTTTCTTGGTGGTATACTTGCTTGCATTGCCCCCAGTGTGTGTCTAGATAGAGCATCCATGGGAGCAGTTAAATTGCAACTTATAGAAATACCATACTATATTGAATTTAATGTGGTCGTTTGTTGTACTCATAAAACAATGCTTGTGATCAGTGTATAGATGCCGTTGATGAGGCTATAATGATAATGGCTGATTTATTCTTAGTACTAGCAATCTAGCATGTGAGTTTATATGCATTTCATTCAACCTTGTGTTGGAGGAGAAAAATGGCCTTTTGGTTAGAACAACTTTACGGTGGATAATATGTGTAGTAAATAGTGGTAGTAAAAATCATATCTAGTCGTACATTTCTCATGGATGTTATGGACTTTTGATCCTTCACTACGTTACTCGTTAATCGTTATTGCTTACCTTCATTTTCCGCCGCCACCACCCTTTGTTGTGTTACTCATTATCGCTGCCCTCCTTTTTTCGCTGCCGCTGTCGTCAGTTCAGTCTTGTCGACGCCTTAGCCTCTGCTTTCCTATCGGTGCCCTTTCGGATTGCGATCACGCTGTGGCTAGCACCTTCTCGCCTGATTTATGACGATAATGTGGCCTTGAACTAACACATCAAGCGCTCAATCCTGCACGGCCCACAAGCCAGTTCCGAATTTTACACAGAAGCACAAAAAATACACATACATTCAAAATTTAAAAAAATAGCTAATTACAATACTACCACTATATAATTTCTACTACTAGTACTACCGTGGAAATATAACTAAATCCTAACTAATCTGATCCGTTAGATCAAATAAAATGAATGGCTAATATTTAATATTGTATACCGTAAAAGTGCTCTTTTGTTAACATGCTCACCCCTGGCTGGAGCTGGAACAGGGGGAACGGCGAATGCTTTACGATTCGCAGTGCCAGATGTGGCGTGAGTTAAGATCATTTCGGGGACCAAATCGAGTTAGACCCGACCGCATATCTGATGTTGGATTGGAAACTGCATATCCGAACTCTGAAGTGGCTGCCTCTTGCAAGATATCATAACGAAGGATATATCAACTTTGTCTGATCATGTATCGATCATCTAGAATTGAACAGATGCTAATTTTACTCCTCCAGCAGAAAAAAACGGGTATCATGTGACATGATATGATATGAAGTTATGCCTACTGTCTGGTGAACTTATTTCTCCCTGGAAGACCATGTGGCCGTCGGCGCAATAAAAGGCGCCGACGCCGACAGCTTCTTATGAGCGGGACTTTCTTCTGGATTACCAGTCACAAGACGTGTTTCCTCTTTCTTTCTAGATGAACATTAGTAGCTTCCAATGAATTGTAGTAGTACAAAATTATCAACCAACCAACCGGCAGTCTTATTTCATCCTCCCAATCCCAGACATACATATAAAACAAAAGCAAGCAAACAAACCGAAGCTGATCTTCTTTTTTCAGTTTTCCTTTTCTTTTGTTTTTTTAGGGCTAAACTGCTCTACACTAGCCAAGCTAAACACTACTTCCAACAAAGTGAAGGTCAAAATTTGCTCTGAAAAATGAGGGCCTTAATTCAGCATGTTCTTTCTTCTTTCTGTAATTTTGAGTTAGGCAGCTGTTGAACTAAGAAGCCTCTGCGTCCATAAGCAAACCCTACTAACACAGTACATGCCGTGACAGACAGCTACGTACCAAACATCACCCATCTTATCCCATGCGTGAAGAATGGTAGGTTAGTAGCGTCTGTGTAGCTGGCTAGCCCAATGACCTCATCACACTGACGACGAAGTGTAGGATGTAGTTGTCGCCGCCGTCGAGCAGGTCGTCGCAGACGAGCCGCTCCAGCCCGGGGTCCGGCGGCAGCGCCCCGCCGTGGTACAGGACGGTCGCCGCCGCTGCCGCAGGCGGCCGGCTCGCCAGGCAAGCCGCCAGCCTCGCAACAGCAGGCAGGAGACCCTGCTCGTACTTACTTACGTGTACGCGTGTAACATGTACACGAGTCAATTAACTCAATCTGCCCCCAAAGTAACAATTTTTAGTACTAAATAGTATTGATTAAGCAAACCAAACGTCGATTAAACGCAAACGAAATGCAATGAACTCGTAAATTAACTCACCACTAGCTATGTGCCCGTGTGATGCAACGGAAACTCAATTTGCGATAAAAATTTATTTGTAAAGAGCACTAATCTTATTTGAATAATAATGTTCACTCTGAATGCGCAATGGTTAAATATTTAAATCAATTCATTGAAGCATATAAAATTTCAAGCACTTGCTTACAAACTCAAGCTTAAAATTATCTTTAATTTACAAACTTAAATAATAACATCACAACATTTGGGATTGTAAATTTGTAACGCCATAATTCAAGATCGATCGATCGATTGATCGAAAGAGACATCACCTACTACCCCATGGACGCAAATACATTGAAGAGGTAGGCGTCATCCGTTTGTGGCTGCCTCCATCAGCGGCGTGCGTGGCTTGTACACCTTGCTCCTGCCATATCATAGCCCCACCCCATCAACCAGCTCCACCGCCTCCTCGCCTCCCCCCGCGAGCGCCTCCCTCAACCTATTGACATCATCCACCATACGCGAGCTCCAAAGCCTCGGCCATTTATCTCGCCCACCACCGCGACCTCGCTACCGCATCGACAAGGTCAGGAAGGTCGCCCATTACCTCCGCTCAACGGATATGTTCAACACATCTGCAGGAGAGGCAAGAAGCAGTGGGGTTATATAGATTCAGTAACGAAGAAGATATCTATGGAATCCAGATTAAGAAATCATCGAATAAGAAAGGCAACAAAGGGGAAAGAGGCGAGAAAAGACTCAACTCCATGAATTGGAGCTCTGATTCCTTCGGAATGGAACCAATCAATCCAATCCGAAAAGCACAGGAGCAATCGTCGCCGATTCGAATGCCAGATCAATGGGAGAAACGAAAGCAATAAATGAGTCATGCATATTTATTTATCTCCTACGACGGAATGATCCAATCCAATCTACCGGGTGACCACTGCCCGCTTCCCACTCAGCCACACGGGTGCGCACACGTGTCAGGGTGAGGGTAGAGAACGGACGTACCACCACCAACTCCTAATTAGAAATAGTAGAGATAGAGATAACAACTTATCTAGTCGCGTTATGCATAGTCATACGCATGCTGTTTGCCGATCGGAATAAAGTCCATACGTTATTAGATAAAAAGAAAAAATGATCTTATCTACATATGCAAGTAAATATTTAATGAAAAGGATGTATATGGTAACTCAAAAGCACATGGTAACTCAGAAGCTGTAAGCATACAGTATATAGAAAAAGAATCGGCTATGTAGTATTTGGATGAAGGTGACAGGATTAGCACCAGCATCAGCATGTGCAATGCTACTACAGGCTACAGCAACCCCAAAATAAAGAGGGCAAACTCTGGTCAATTCTACTGGATTAATTGTGGCCAGCACAGATAACATGGGCATAATATATAGCCCACACAAGTATTACCGACGGCCCAGCCCAACCCGGACAGAACCAGTAGAGTTAGGCTTGTTTGTTTTTGCTGTGGATTCTAGATTCTAGTTTCAAAAGTAGAATAAAAACAAACAGTCTGATTTTAGAAATTGATTTTCATAATACAGCTCACCCATATACACTAGAATTCACAATTCACTTCATATATGCTTCTGTGGATTCTGAGGAATACAAATATAAAATTGCCATTGAAAGTTCCAAATAATTACTTACCAAATATCATCCTAGAATCTAGAATCTAAAATCAGCTTCTCTAAAGTCATAATTCAGAATCAACTTTTAGAGAATCCAAAACAAAAACAAACGAACGCTTAATAACAAAGGAAACATGCATGCTTGATGCTAATCGTACGGTACGGCACCCCGTGTCAAGGAAACCTAAACCGAAACTATTAAGGTTTTATAGTATGTTGTTGTTAGGGTTATTGATTGGTACGTCCACCGATCGCTTCTCTATATACATAGAACACCTTCGTAGTCGTCGTCTGCATCAAATCAAATCGATAGTTAATCAGAGCTTGCTCCGATCTCGATCGTCGGCCATGTCAGGGTTCAAACAAGGAGGGAAGCAGAAGCCTCTCAAGGCGCCCAAGGCGCCCAAGAAGGAGTACGACGAGGTATTGTTACTACTCTACATACGTAAGGCTCGCTTGATTGTTCATCGATATCAGTAGATTTGCCTTTCCTTTTTCTTTCTTTTTTTCGATGAGTCCATAGATTGCTTTGGTACACGCATGCTTCTTAGTTGATCCTTAATTTCGCCGTTGAGTATACATGACATGATGTTGCGAAGAGAAAAGCCCGGTCTTCTCTCTCTCTCTCTCTCTTTCAGAAACAGAATTTATACGGATTAAAAAAAGAAGGAATCAATGTGCATGATGCTTACTTTCATGAGACCTTAGTTAAATTTTTACCCTACGACAGATCTCACAGTGATCAATTTGCATGCCTCATGTCAGGATATTCCTTGTTACACACCTGGCTTAATTGGCATATTGCTCTGGTTGATGCTAGAGTTCAGACAAATCCCCATCTGATAAATAATCGATATGTTCTTGCAATCCTTGTTCATGAATATATATATAGGAATATCTGGACTGGTGTAAACCGTACGATCATAGTTGTTGCTAGATATCAGTTACAGCTCTTTCTGATGCTTACTATTTGAGATGTTCATCACGCACCAAGCTGTTGGCACGCTGTAGCAAATATAAAATATTTCGCATGTCTTAAACAAAGTAATATAGGTGGAAGCACATTTTATAAATAGTAAGGTATTTCGTTTCCGAGAAATTCCAATTTCGCATTATGTCTGCGTACCGTCTCCTGAAAACGTGTGACCTGCAGTGAGGTAGTACTGACAATTCTGGGGTTTTCTTTCTCTTGTCTGCAGACTGATCTGGAGAACATGAAGAAGAAGAAAGAGGAGGACAAGGTGCTGAAGGAGCTGAGGGCCAAGGCGGCGAAGAAGGGTCCGCTTGGAGGCGCCGGCCTGAAGAAGAGCGGCAAGAAATGAGCCTGATTCTTCAGTCTGTAGCAGTCTGAAGATTCGGCTGTATGTTGGTTCTGCTTTAGAAGAGTGTTTTCTTCGGTGTACCAGGCTAGCAGCAGTTAGTCGATGGGTGTTCCATGATGTTTTAGTTTTTCTTTTTCAGAAAATGATAGGAGGAGGGTGCTTTAGCAAATTTTTTTAAAATTTTTTCGTTGGTTTTACTCACGTTGGAGCTAATGGATCGACAAAATATTTGTTTGCAGTATATCATTGTCTTGGTAGTCTTACCGTTGTTTTTTCCTCCCTCTGGTCACAGGTAGTATCGTTTTGATACAAGTGTAGTCAAATTTTTAAAATTTTGATTGCGAATATGTTTTTAAATATTTAATTTGGATACATGAAAATTACACGTATAGATTTTCTCCACCTGGCTATTCCCACCTACATGACTTCGGTTGCCGGTGCTATCTCAATTTATCCGCCACCGCAGCCCACAAACTTGCACTGAGATCCGCTACTTGCGTCTTTCTTGGCTATCCTTCACACCACAAAGGATACCGATGTCTCGATCTCTCCACAAATTGTGTCATCATTTCTCGTTACATCATTTTTGACGAATCATCTTTTCCATTCGCTGTGCAATCCAACCCGCCTGTACCCTCTGACTTTGAATTTTTGTCATTCATCGCACACGCGCTCGTCCTGTTCCCATCACGCACCCAGCTACCACGCCAACTGCCACAACTCCACCACTCGCAACGACCCTACCAGCACCGCAGCTTGCTCATGCACCAGCCAATCCACTTAAAAGCTTAAGCTGATGAGGAAGGACATGCAATTCACTTATACTTCAACACTCCCCTCACGTGCAAGCTCCCTCAGGCCTAAGGCATGGAATAGAAGTGGACTGCAATTATTTTTCTTTAATTTCAACAACCGGGTCTTGAACTCAAGGCCTCTTGGTTCTGACACCATATTGATCTGCATGCACCAGCCAATTCATCCAAAAGTTTAGCTGATGAGAAAAGACATGCAATTCATTTATACTTCAATAGAAACTCCTTGAATGCGGCCGTAGGCAATCCTTTCGTCACGATGTCTGCAAACTACTGGCTTGTAGGCACATGAAGTACTCGGAGTTCACCGAGCTGGACCTTCTCACTCTCATGAACGAAATACACATCGAGCTCTATGTATTTTGTCCATCTATGGAGCAAAGGGTTCGCCGAGAGATAACATGCCGAGAGATACGGGCCAAAGTACCTCTACGCATATTATTCCTCATTCCAAACCAAATGACAAGACGAGCATTAAAACTAGTCAGTTCGGTTCCTTTGTTGAAATTCTAGTGTTGATCGTGAGAGAGAGGGGAGAGAGGGCCAAGGAAGAAAGACGTGAGGCTTGCAATGCAGCGCACGGAGATGCATGGGGGCAGTGCGCGCCGCACGACGAGGGATGCGCGTGGACAGGAGAGTGGTGCGTGAGTATTGCTGGAAGACTTCATTTTCTTGCCTCCAACTTATTTTTTTATATTTAAATTTAGCTGCTTCCTCCAGAATATATTTGTTAAAATAGTCCTCTTAACTACACAAAACTAACAAATAGTCCTCTCAACTACACAAAACACATGTGTGCTATAGTAACACAACATGTGTTTCCTACCAGCAACATTTCCTCGGCATGTTCATCAATTAAACACCTTGATTAGTCTCTTAATTAATCGCTTAATTATTTTATCACCTAGTTAAGTCACTAATTAAGTGACTAATTAAGTCACTTCCAAGCGAGGCATGCTCGGCGCCTACCTATCAAGCTAGGACTGCTCGGTAGATTCCTAATGTCGAGCTTGCGTGATACGGTAGGTAACCTGGTGAGTTCAAAGGTGTCACTGCAGCACTGAAAATTGCTGCCATAGAATAGGAGCGCGGCAGACGACACAACACATTATTCAAAAGAGCTATATTTTAAAAAAAAATATGTCAAGGACGAAAAGCGAAAATGGCGGCTGGCTCAATGATATCCCTTTTTGTCTCAAAATGTCACACGGGTAAGTTGTAACGTGTTGGTGCGTACTCGACGTCTTTTTTTTTTTTTGTCTCAAATGTGTTTTTTTTTTCGTTTTTTGTTGGTGCTAAGCTCAGGAGGGTCCCGAAATGTAAACTCCCAAAAAAAAAACGAACAGTTCTCGAACTAAAAAAAAATCAGAACGTTGAATCAGATTTTGAAGTTTTGAATGCACATGTCACATGTGAAACATCAGCGTGGCCCCACAGGAAAAATTATGACATACAGTATCATTGGAGATGTGAAAATGAAAAGAATACAGTATCATTTGAAAACGATCTCTTATTTAAAGAGCTTAATCATCCTCCTGTCCTTACTAAGCATACGCATATAAAATGCAGCTATGTAGAAAGCAACCGGAGTGGTTACATAGAAAAATATAACGGGTAAAAATCTCTTGTTGGACAAATATAGTCATGCCCCTACGAAAGTTAAAGATACTGGATTTTGTTGGATGCATTTCTTTAGATATAAGCGATTCACCATAAAAAAAAGTACTATGAGTCAATATATCAATGTTTCTCAGCTTGTTCCACCATAGCTGCAAGCCTGCAACAAGCCAACAAGTTCAGAAAGGTGATACTTCCCTATACCCTATTTTACCAATACCTACCATTACTTTATTTTCCAAATCAGCAATTGAAAGAGTTGATACAATAAGAAAATCAATATTGGATCACTAGTCAGACCTTAGCATGAGCAAAAAAAAAAAAACTTACCATAGTAATCTATCTTCAATATGACACTTCTTTACCTTGTCGTAGTACACAATTATCCCTCCTTCAGTCAAGTCACGAGCAGCAGAAGAATACCACAACACCGGCTATAAGTAGTAATCATTTTTTATTTTTTTCGATAAAGAAAGCTTTTATTAATCTTAGTAAATTACATCAAGGTGATACAATTATACTAAGAAGACTCTCGGCCTCCACACAATTAGGGTGTACACAGCCAAACACACACACACAAGAAAAGACAAAGGAAACCGTCGCGGCAAACTACATCACGCAATATTGTCTTCAAGGCTATCCACCATCATAGCAACACTTGGACCGCGATAAGAGCTCTCCAATGACAACGCCTCCAAGAAGGACTCGATACGCACACGCACCGTTATTGCCATGATCCAACCAGTGAAGGCCAGACCAAAGGTTTTCACCTCGAGAGTAAATCCTCGACTACAAAACAATGCCTTCAACAAGACCATTGCCAGCACAACCAACTAAGGTCGACCTAGGATTTCTCCTCAAGTCGGCAATCAAGATCCCATCGTTGTTAACCACCCTCATTCCGAGCTAGTGCCGTCATACCACTTAATCTTAGCCAATAGCAACGGCCACCTTCTCAAGGCCAGACAAACAATTTTTAGATGTTCGACTCTACGATGACAGATTCGCGAGCTAGCCAATAGGCACACGATCATCAAGTCCATAAAGTGCATCTAAAAAATGAGTTGTGTCGTCTAAGAAAATGAATCCGCGAATCGATGCTAAGATGATATAGGTCAAAAGAAATGTATGAACAACGCTAGTAAGAGATGAAGACGCTGAAGCAAAGAGTAGTCACCTAGATCGCCCATCATCCACAAGTTGTCGGCTACCACCACGACACGGTGTTGGCAACAACAAGTAAGGATCCAACCTAAACCACCATAAGGCACCGAGGGGCGGCCGCCACCGCCACCGGTAAGACCCCCGATCGTCGCCATCGTGAAGGACCACCGCGACCCACAAGCCGATGCATAGGTGGGCGCCGCACCGAGCAATGATCATCATCCGGTGGCAAAGCACCCACCAAGAATAGCTAAATCCAGGGCCGAGAGCACGGATTCGGTGAGGACACCAAAGATCCAAAGCCGCCAGCCACTGAGCTCCACCACGGAGTGGAGAGCGCAACCACAGAGGGACGAGGGTGGGGAAGAAGCCCTCCACCAGCGCCAGTGCCGTCTTGGTCACCATCGGGAGAGGTGGAATATCGCCGGCGGGCGCCAGATCCGCCCCGCCACCGGCAGAAGACCGGATCCCGAGCCTTGACTCAATCGGCGGATGCGCCTCCACGTGGACGAGCCGGCGCTGCCCTCCCTTGGCCGCCCTCATCGCGTGGAGGGGACGTCATGGCACCCTCCAGTCTTCCCCGCGCGGATCTGGGCAATCGAGTCCATGGGGCGTGATTGGCCCCGCCGCCGCCTTCCTCGGAAGCTGAACGGGCCTCCCGCGAGCTCGCTCCGGCAACGGCGTGACAGAGAAAGGATCGGGAGGAGGTGTGGCGGTGGCTAGAGCTAGGGAGCCGCCCCACCAGGGTGGGCAGCGGCCAAAACTCACCAGGGTATAATCATTTTTTATGAAGCACTCCTGCAGCTTCATAGCAAGCAGGCAAGGCAATGCCTGTGAAAAACTGGATAAGGAAAGACCAAGAAACCATTCGCTAGCTGTACACTACATGCTATAGCTAGCTCACAATTTCTTCATGCAAGCAAGATCAACGATTTCATGCGACTGGCTCGATTTTGCTCCTACAGAAGAACCCAGTATGGTATTTGAGGTCTCATATTTCCCATCATCCCCTTTACCGCCGCTCACACCGAGCGCCGCCACAGCCTTGGAGCCCGAGATGTCCTACGCCACAACCATGACGTCGCTGGAGAAGCGTGTGCTCCACAAGAACGCAGCTCTAAACCAACAATGGCGATAAGAGTGCCGCAACATATGCAACAAACAATCCACAGGCCAAGGACGGAGAGATTTAGGGTGCACCTCAGCCCGAGCGTAGGAGCGAGGAGAGCCTGTAGGCAATACAGGAATTAGGAAGGCGGTGGGTGTTCACTGGTCTTGCACTATTTGATTCAATGTCTAAAGAATATTCATCTAACTTATTTAAATCCCTTCAATTATTCTTCTATTTTATTTAAATCATCCAGGATAGTTTTTCTCAACCATTTCGTATATATAAATTGAACACTCTAAATTACTGCCACATCTTAATTAGCTACCCACGCATCTCAAAACAAGAAAATTAGCCATCCACCCTAAATTACTGCCACAACTTAATTAGCTACCCACGCATCTCCAAACAAGAAAATTAGCCATCCACCCATCTATCCAGTCGTTGATAATTTGAATTTGATTTGGTTGGGGTGCGCCAGGCCCTGGCTATAGTGCAAAGCCAGAGCGACACGCGAGAGCCCCAGTGGCAAGCCACTGTGATGGACCCTCCCCCACAAAAAATAAATTTAATATCGAAGTGGACACATGGCCCACATATCAGATATTAAACTGATAAGAACAGATACTACACTTGATCTTAGCCAAAAGGCCGAGAAAGGTATGCTTTGCTACGGAGCCCTGCCTGCCCTTTTATAGCTCACTCGACCAACTCCGCTTCCCTCAGCGAGCGATGCGGTACTATTCGAACGAAGCAGCCCACGCTGCGCTTCACTACCGTTTGGGCCTTCGATATTTTTCTATGGCCGAACAGGAAGCGGGACGGCCCAGTGACACGGCTTTATAATTCCAACTACTACTGGCTGCCTCTGTCTGACATGTGGGGCCCGGCGATTTCGATGAACTCTCAACTCTGGCAACTCTACGCGCGCGCCTTCCCGCTCTACGTGCACGCGCTCGACTACTTCGCTGCCCGCCTCAAGTTCTAGCGCAACCCAAGGGCCTGCGACGCCATCAACTCCAGGCTCGCCGGGTACATCGCCCACGCCGAGGAGATCCGCGCGCTCCTCGACGGCCAGGTCGGCCGCAGCGGTGGCGCCGACGCGACGGTGGAGCACAAGATGAGTAGCCACGGGCAGGATGGCGGGGAGGGCGGCGGTGGAGACGTCGATGCTTCGGAGCGCGCCTTCTGCATTTGGTCACTTCGATTGAATTGGTTAGCATTATCGTATTATAGTTGTATCTTCCGTAGTGTTGCATGATTTCACATCTTCTGGTTCTTGCTTCATGTTGATGCATTCTTTGCGTAACCATGCTTATATCTGGAGCCAAAACATAAGTTATTTTGATTTTCCTTTCTGCTTCTTCTATCCTCTCCATTCTGAGATACTCTTACTAATGTCCTATGATGTTAGGTATTACAGTTATCTTCATCAGATCTTCTGTCTAAGTGGATTTAGTTGCAAACCTGTTTCAAATGGCTCGTGAAAATGTTCCCTCGGTTATCTTCGTAGATGAAAGCGATTCTCTGTGTGGGCAACGTGGGTGTTGAAGTATAAGTGAATTGCCTACCATTCCTCATCAGCTTAAGCTTTTGGGTGAATTGGTTGGTGCATGCAACTCAATATGGTATCAGAGCCAAGAGGTCTCGAGTTCAAGATCCGGTTGACGAATTAAAAAAATTGCATCCACTTTATTCCACGCCCCAGGCACGAGGGAGCCTGCACGTGAGGGGGAGTGTTGAAGTATAAGTGAATTGCCTACCATTCCTCATCAGCTTAAGCTTTTGGGTAAACTGGTTGGTGCATGCAACTCAATAGTGGGGATCGGAATGCAATGAGAGTGAAGCATAGAGAAGGGTTAAAAAAAGAATTCGTCGGGCAAATGCAGTTGACTTTTTTGAAACAATGTAGCGCACCTGTCTACCCTCCTAATTCTCCGAGCTACTAATTTTGACTTAAACCTTTTTTTTCATATATCGTTTTTCGCTTTTTTCTTGTGATTGTATTGTAACCATAAGCTGGCATGTACAATCATTGTTTTGGTGAGCTTTACCCTTAACTAAATATATTTTTCGCAAATTTGTGGTATGCAAGGTGTTGGTAGCAATGATGACAAAGCCCCTTTCTTGCTGCCACAAACACTCCATGTGCTCTGGATCAGGTAGAAGACATCCATCAATTTTCTTATTCGTGTCACATATTCTCTGTAATACAATCTCACAAACAGTCAATCATTGTACATTTGGGGTATGTCATTGTGTTATTCAACCTGTATAAAACATGATCATTCTCTTGCCCAGGCTATACGACGACGTTTCAACAAACGTATCTACATACCACTCACTACCTGACCCAGGTCCATACGTCGTTGTGGTCGACGTCGAGTTCCTCCTCATTGTATGGAGGTGGAGAGAAGAACTCCACCGGCGTCGCGCCACCAGACAGCGTGCTTGACGTCGTTGTTGGACTTGCTGTAGGTGTACATGGACTCGGTGGCGATGCGTGCGGTGGTGTTGGAGCAGCCGCCTCGCCAGCGCCCGGTTGGATCGTCGTAACCACACCTAGCTGGCTGACAGTGGTATACTTGACGACAAAATCATTGTCGGCGCCGGCGCTGTCTTCTCCCTAGGTCCACTGCACCTCTTCGTCAAAGACGATGTCGCCAGAGATGTGGACATGCCCGGTGCCAGGATCATAAGCGCGGTACGCTTTAGAGCCTGGTTCGTAGCCCACAAAGATCATGGGCCGGCTCCTATCATCAAGCTTCTTCGCGTTCGGCGTCATGACCCTGACATGCGCCATGCGCCCGAACGTGCAAAGGTGGTGCACGCCCGGCGGTCTCCCGTGCTAGAGCTGGTACGGAGTCTTGCCACTGATACTTTTGGATGACAACCGGTTCAGAATATACACCGCAGCATTGATTGCCTCCCCCCAAAACATACCAGGTAGACCTTTTGCCTTGAGCATACTGCGCGCCATGCCGACCACTGACTGATTTCGGCGCTCGACATCGCCGTTTTGCTGGGGTGAGTAGGGCGTCGTCAGCAGCTCACAATACTTGTTGAAACTAGTGGTAGTGAACTCCCCCATCCGTGCGGAGCGCCCGGAGCTTCTTCCCACTCTTCTTCTCAGCGGCGGCTTGAATTCGCTTGATTGCGGTCGAGGCAACATCCTTGGTGGGAAGTAGAGCCACCCACATGAATCGACTGTAGTTGTCGACGAGAAGCAGAAAATAGCGGTTGCCGCTGGGTGTCGCCGGTGAAATCGGGCTGCAGAGGTCGTCGTGCAGCAGTTCCAATGGCTTGGTGGCGCGATACAGTGATTTCTCCGGAAAGGGTGCGCATCGCTGCTACTTGCTCTATCTGCGATAACACCGACAGCTCGCACACCAGCCCTTCTCGTCCCATTTTGCGCGGCGCGACAAAGTTGATGTGCCCAAATCGGGCGTGCCACCACCACACATCCTCGCCCCCACGCGCAGCCAGACACACTGGTTGTGCTATCTCGACGTCGAGGAGGTAGAGCCGGCTAGAGTTGCGCGGTACCTTGGCGAGGAGGCGTCCATCTTCGTCATGGATGCGCAACACGCCATCTTCAATCAGCACCTGGCACCGTCCCTTGTCGAGCTGCCCAAGGCTTACGATATCGGCGGTGAGGCGAGGGATGAAGTAGATGTTGGAGAGGGTGTGGTGCTCGCCGTTTTTTGCACGCGAACAGGACCGTTCCGCAGCCCTCGATCCGCACGACTGAGCCGTCGCTGAACCGCACTGTGCCGGTGATATCGACGTTGATGTAGGAGAATGCCTCCCAGGACCCTGTCATATGATTTGTGGCCCTGGTGTCGAGGACCCAGCGCCGAGGGTCCTTCTCCTCCTCCACGCTGGTCAGCCGCCGCAAACACCTTTTCTTCAACTAGCTCGACCACGCCTTGCGCCGGAGTTGGTGAAGACGGCTCGGTTGTATTATGGGTGAGCTCCACCGAGACAGGATGCGCCAGAACGCAGCTATCTTCGCTACTCTCTGTTTCAGCTGGGGAAGTGGACGAATTCAAAATGGCGCCGTTGGATTCAAACTCCTCTTCACTCTATACAAATATGAGAGTGGGCTCGTTGTCATGGGCCACAAGGGCCTGCTCCTCCTTATTGGGCTTGCTGCGGCACTCCTTGGCCCAGTGGCCAATCTTGCCACAGTTACGGCACTTATCGTTGCCACGGCCTGGTCCAGAGTGCGAGCCAGCCTCGCTTCCACCTCTGCCGCCACGGCTACGACCTCTTCCTCCGCGGTGCCTTCCACGCCCGCCAAAACTGCTACCGCCTTGCCCTGCCTCCTGCTCCTTCTTCTTGTATCGCTCGAGCCACTCCTCCTCGGTGAGGTAGAGCTTGACATTACCGCCTGAGGAAGTCGGTGGCTGGATCCTGTCCTCCACTGCCTTCAGTCGCCTGGTGACTTCCTCTATCGAGAGCATCGACAGATCGAGCAACGTTTCAATGGAGAGAACGAGTTAATTGAACCTGGGGGTGCGACGTGACGTAGCTTCTCGACGACCTTCCTGTCGTCCTCTGGACCGTCGAGAATGGCCAATTGTTGACAACTCCGATGAGGCGCATGGTGAAGTCCTCCGCCGTTTCGCCGTCACGAAACTCCATCGTCTCATACTCCCGACGCAGCTTCTGCGTGCTCAACTTGCGGATACGGTCGTCGCCGATGCGAAGCTTCTTGATGCTCTCCCACGCCTCCTTGGCCGACAGCTTGGTCGCCAGGGAGAAGATCATCTCTGGCGGCACCGCACTGCAGATGGCGTCCAGCGCCATTCGGTCCTCATGCAGCTCAACGCCCTCGGGCTCGATGGCGTTCCACAGGCAACGTGCCTGCAGCTTGATCTTCATCAGTAGACTCTAGTCGTTATAATTCGTCTTGGTAAGTAGAGGATAGTTTGCCGAGCCACCCGCCTCCTTGACCACGTGGTGAATTACCAGCCCGCGGTCGTTCCCGCCGCTGCCTGAGGCACGGCCGTCGGAACTTCCTGGAAGGGTGCGTGTCGGCGATGCTGATCGTCCCCGAGGCATGAAGACAACCTCGAGCGCTCGATCATGCTTCTAGCACCTGTATCAAACTTTGATACCACTTGTCAGGTCTCCAGGCGATTAACACCTGCGCTGGAGAAGAAGAGCTCCACCTGTATACACAAGAGCGCAATACAAACGAAAAACAGAGACACCAGTAAACTTTGTGCTGTGATCAAGCTGCAGCTATTTTCGGTTTTTCTCTTACTATTTATTGAGGATGAATGTAACAGAATGCATGCAAATGTATGCGCACATGAGCGCTTCTTACGCCGCTGCACAGATCACGCCCATCTCCGCGACTGCGACTCGATCATGGCGCAAGACTCAGGCACAGCGCCGGCCCTAGGGGGGGGGGGCAGCAGCTCCGGACTCCCCAAACCATGCGGCCCCACTCTTTACATATACTAGTATTAGTATATTGTATATATAACAATATAATACGTAAGTTAGTAGTACCTAGAAACGAAGCTTGATATAAATAATTTTTTTGGATGCACTTTGAGTGTTTATTGGTTATTATTATTATTATTATTATTATTATTATTATAAGAGCATCCATTTTAAATCTTGTTCCGGACCTCTGAAATTTCATGACTATCACTGCTCGGGCATCGCGAGTTATTCCCGCATTGCCTCTCCGCGCGCACAGCAATCAAACAAATCGTGCACGCGCTGGACAATGCAACACTAAAACATGCTTAACAAGCTAACTAGGACTCAACCTGGCACAAGGTTTATCAACCAACATGCCATGGCAGATCCTCGTGGGGACGTTCATCGGGCTGCAGTTTGGGCTAATCGGGACGGGAGCCATGTCGGAGCAGTACGCCATGTGCATCGTGCTGTTCGTGTGCGTGTACGTGGCCGGGTTCGCGTGGTCGTGGGGGCATCGAGCGAGGTGGTACCCCGTGGCGGTCCGGTCGGCGGCGCAGAGCGTGACGGTGGCAGTGAACATGTTCCTCACCGCTTTCATCGGGCAGATCTTCCTCACGCTGCTCTGCCACCTCCGCTTCGGCCTCTTCTACTTCTTCGGCGGCTGGGTGCTCCTCATGACGCTCTTCATCGCCGTGCTGCTGCCGGAGACCAAGAGCGTGCCCCTCGAGGAGGTGTCGAACGTCTGGAGGAAGCACTGGTTCTGGAGGAAGTTCGTCATCGACTCCGCCGACGCGCGCGGCGCCGAGATGAGGAAGAAGATAGCGCTAGAGATGAGCTGATCCACCGACCGCGACGAGCTCCCTCAGTCGATTCATGGCAGGCAGATCGACGAAGATGATGCATGCATTGGCTGCAGCAGTAAACACTACAGGGATCTTGCTCAGTGTCCTCGGCTTTTACCGACGACATAGATGCCAAAACCGCCGACACAGGGCTATGTCGTCGGCCTCCCGACGACACAAGTCCCACGACACAGAGTCGACGACACTGAGTACCTATGTCGATGGCCACAATAAATCCCGACGACACAGATGCCATCCGGGGCCGGCCCGACACCCAGACATTTGTCGTCGGCTTAAATTAGGCTGCCGATACAGATGGGACACTTGTGTCGTCGGCCAACCTAAAGCTGCCGATACAGAGGGGACACTTGTGTCCTCGGCTTAATTAATGCTGCCGACACAGAGTGGACATCTGTGTCCTCGGCCTGGGCTATAGCCGACGACACAGACCCCTTCGGGTGCCAGAACCTGGGGCTATCTTGTGTCGTCGGCATAGTTAGAGCCGAGGACACAGAGTGGACATCTGTGTCCTCGGCCTGAGCTATAGCCGACGACACGCACTTTTCCGGTGCGAGAACACAGGGCTATCTTGTGTCGTCGGCATGGTTAGAGCCGAGGACACAGGTTATAAAAATAAAAAAAATACTGGGAATTTAAAAAAAATCCAATTTTAACCTGCAAAAAAACCCCATTCCCAGCAGTTTTATATCCCCAATTGCCCAGAACAATCACAACATATAATTTCACACACATTCACATTCATCAATACAATTCACAAATGATCAAAGTTTCCATTGACACATTCACATTCACAAATATATTGCCCGAACAATGACAATATAATTTCACTAGTTTGTTTCCAATGTGTTTTGCTCAAAGTTCAAGACTATGAATCATCGAGACAAGAAATAAGAACATGGACAAGCCACACTAGTAAATTTCAAAAGCGACATGTAGGTCATTGTTTGGAGAGAAATTATCGGTTTCGTCACGGGATAATTAATGAATCCACTTGATACAGCTTCTTGACCATCCGGTATGGACATCACAAGAAACCGACAAACAAAACATCGGGACAACCGAGCTATGCCATAATTAGCTAGCAAAAGCTGTTAAGGAAAAATAAAACTCTAAAAATATATGTTTTAATACCTTCATAGTGTGCTCTAAACTCATTCGATGTACCTAGAAGCAAGTTTACAAGCTCCACAAGACTTAGTGGATATGGGGGTATTTTAGTTTCTCTGATTAAGTGACATTTTGTACTGCAGAAAACAAAATAAAACAACTTAAAACTCTCTCAATCTGTCAATAAAGTATAATAATAACTCCTTTTACTGACAAAATAAAGCATAATAATAACTAGGCATACATATTGAAAAAAAAAACAAAAGTATGTAAGTACTTACAACCAAACTTTCCCTCCACTAAGCAATTGTTCTTATTTTGGATGCAACTTCTTCACTAGCTATTTCCAATGTGTTTTGCTCAAAGTTCTGAAGACTATGATCAACACCATATTTCACTCAACCTAAAGCAATTTCCATTTATTAAAAGATTGTCATGCACTTAAAGAGTAAAAAAATTCGGCAGCACTTCCCCTAAAACTAGGACATCCACTCAACAGACAAAAGACAACAGTTGATATGATAACAACATAAAGCAAATTAGGATAGCCAACCAAGCACATATAGCACATATAGTAAAATGCATTAATAATTCACAAATTCACTCACAAACCAAAAGTGTACATCACATTCACAATCAACAGGTCTATGAACCAAAGAAAAGCAATAACTAACTAAGTCTCAGTGAACCAAAGAACGGATCGACAAACACATCGTCGATTTAATTGATCTGCGGTAGATCTAGTGCCATCGAATCACCTCCTGCGAGCATTAAATCGCAGAGCAGCGCAATGAGGTGGACACCTACAAGAATAGAGGAAACCACAATTTTCAAAACTCTTGTGCATTTGTGTACTTGTATGAATAGTTAGCGAAAACTGGAACAAAATGCATTACCCCCGGCGTCGGCGTCGGTGTCTGCGTGAAGAACGGCGGCGGAGGTGGCATCTGCGGTGGCCGGAGGTCCCGCCCTACCAACGATCGTGGATATGATATGTTAGCATCTGAAACGTGTAAGTACAACGTAGCTGCGTATACAATCTTAATTACCTGGAAATAGTTGTACATCTAGAGGTTCTGACTCTGGAGGGCCTCGTCATCGCCTCCTATCCTCCTCTCGCTCACTTTGCCTCCGCTACTCATCACTTTGCCTCCATTGCTCATCCTTTGCATCTGCTTCTTTGCAACTCTGCGATCATCTTCGCTGGGCTTCTAGCGTGCCTTTGGCGGAAGAGGCGCTTCTTCGTCGACGTGTCTGACTTGGCCTCAGACGATTCGGGCGCCACCACCGAGTCCATGAAGCCGAGCTGCCGTGACTCCTCCCACCAAACCGGTCGTAGATGACCGTGAGGGTCGGCCGGCATGGTCAAGGGGTCACAATCGCACCGTGCTTCTCCTTCATGGTCTGCCCGTATGTATCCTGCAAAACAAATAAGATATGAAGTGGATTAGCTCGGCCACGCTTGCAATAGTCAGAAGCGGCGAAAAGAGAAAGTCACTTACAATCTTCTCCCAGCAAACCGGTGCATCGGTGGTTGTGTACCGTCGAGTCGGACACGGCGTGTGTGCTGCGTCCACACGGTGAACTTCGTCGGGGTCAAGTCCGTCTCCGACTCCTGCAGCTCAATTTCAAATATGAAATGAAAAAGCTGAATTGACAAGAATGCTAGAGTTGTACTTAGTATACTTACGATATCGCGACGTGACCCATGCCTCGTCCACCTAGGTAGGTCACACGAGATCTCGGGTTAGCTTCTCGATTCCCCTGTTCCTCTTGGACCTCTCGATCCACTCCTTCGATGCCCACATCTTGCGAGAGATCCTTCGGCGTGTGGACACTTGTCCATCGGTCCGAACGCCAAGGCGAGTACTCCTTCGCCTCAAGGTATCTGCAAGGCATGTGCCCTCGAGATCTTCATCCCGTGCTCTTGTAGTGCTTCATCACGCGTCCGGCAAGATAACTCGATGGCGTCCCGACCATCTTTGCCGCCATTATTAGTCGAAACGCAGGGCGACAAGCATGATAGTCGCCTGGGATGCGTCGAGGCCAAGCCGATACCTGCTTTGAAACGAAACAAACACGTGAAGCTATAAACACGAAAACATTAATAGAAATGACAACTTACCCGAACTTCGGCTATGCAATGATCTGCGACAAGGCCTCCTGGTGCGTCCTCCACGGCGAGTAGTCGCTCCATCTAGTCACCGGCGTCGAGCACCACCTCGCCCACTCGCCGGGTAGAGCCGCTTCAAGATCACCCCTAGCAAGTGGCTCGGCTCCCGCTTACCTTTGTTGAGGCAAACCAAGCCACTTTGCATGAAGAATTCATAACAAGTAGTTATCAAGTTTGTAGTTAGCAATAAAAGACATCGAAAATTTGTAGCACATACCTTCTCCGCTAGAAACAACTATCAAGATCCTCATTTTGGATCTGTGGGGCTTTGGCAATTTATTCCGCCCAACTCTTCTTGGATCCTTGAGCTCGAGGCGAGGCATCCCTGACTTCGTACCAACAGACTCCCATGGACTCCAGTCCTCGTCCCGTCCTCATCCTCGTCCTCACCCCCTCCTCAAGTGCACGACGCCAAGAACCCCAACAAGCTCATCCTCGTCCCACCTCCACTGCTCCTCCTCCTCCTCCTCCTCACAGGAGTCGGTGGTAGCCACCTCCTCCTCCTCCTCTGGGAAGCGTCGTCTTGGGGTGGCTGCCTGCTGCCTCCTCATGCCCCCTTCCCAAGACCTTCTTCAATTTTGAAGCCAACTTCTTAGAATGCTTGGAGCCATCTGCACAAATTAAATTAAATGACATAAAGTACATTCATATTAATTGAAGCGAATAAAATATAAATGTATATAAAATTAAATGACATAAAGTATATAAAATTAAACCTATAAAATTAAATAGCTTAAAATCTTGGCTTCCTCTTCCTCTTCCTCTGCCTCTACCTCTTCCTCTTCCTCTACCCTTTCCTCCTCTTCTTCTCCTTCTACATGAGATGGGTATACCGATCCCAAAATATTATCTAGCCCATCACCAATATCGACATGCACTCTCCGGTAACTCTTGTTCTTGGAATACCTCCACGTCTAGGTGAGAATCGTAGTCGTCTTCCGTGAGATCGGGCAATCTACCGTGGAAGACATTTATGTACAATCCACCAACTTTTGTAATTGGTGGGCGTGGGCGATAGAACACCATTTCGACTGTTCAGGCGAATGAACACGTCGGGCTTTTGATACAACTTCTTATGATTGATCTCCACTAGTCCTAGTTTTGGAGTCGCCGCACCCCACTAGTTGGATGGAACCATCTGCAGCGAAAACACGAGCGAGAGATCTTTGTTGCCTTCATACGAAATTTCTACAATATCCTCGATGATCCCATAGTACTCTATGTCCGACCACGAGTCATCGGTGACATAACTCACGACGCCATTGCTCACCGTAGTTGCATTGGGGCGAGTGACTCACCGCCGGATCAAAATCGATATCCATGTCAATCATAGCATCCATGGACCTTAATTCTCTGGTGCATCCACGTGACATTTGTCGGAGATCGTTGTGCGCTGCGGTGTCTTTGACCTTTGCACAAGCATTCGAGCAAAATTCATTAAGGAATAAATGCCACACATTTGTAAATTAAGTGAACTTGTATAAGAGGAAGAAGGTTACGTGGTAATGAAACCAGGTTAGAAAGTTTGGGCGGCCTTGACCACGACCTCGCCGTTTGATTGTCAATTTGTTCGCAGAAGGTTCACCGATCCTTCCCACTCTTCTTGAATAAATTGACTACAAGATTTAATATTTATTTCAGACTTTTATTTCATAAGTCTGTATTTATGACTTATTTCGGACATTTATTGACTTACTCGATGTACACCTTCATTTCATCCATGTTGTCGTACACGCATAACCGAATCAAATCCTTTTCATTGCGTCCAAGTCACGTGTGGTGCTTTTGCCGACATTGCATCCGCTTGGTCATGGAACACCTCAAGTTGGAAGTATACGTGACGTGCCTTCTTATACCTTGGTTGTGGCACATGGACCTTATTTTTGTCGCAAAGTATTTGTCCGTGAAGTAGGCGATCTCTGAATCGACCAAGCTTGACAATCACGCCGACTCGTGCTTTGTTATTCACCTTCGCTCTAAGACTTTTCATCATCGCTCCTGAAAGATACATCCACCTAAAGCTGCGCAAATTTCCAACTTTTGCTTCATATGGCGGATGAACTAGTAGATGTTGCATGCAATTGAAAAACCGGGGACATAAATCTTCTCGAGCTTTGTCACAAGCACGACAATGTCCTTCTCCAATTCCTCCATCCTCGATCACGGATATCTCTTTTCGCAGAGCTCTCGATAGAAGAAGCTAAGCTCGCCAAAGTGATCCATATATCATCGTCAACATATCCACGCCACACTACCGAAATAGACGCCTATGAAGACTTTGTAGTCGTGGGCATTCATCCCATTTAACTTGCATTGCTCTATACTAACGGCATGTCGAAGGTTCGCGCATAACCATCTGGGAATTTAACCTTTTCCTTAATCCAATCAAGAATCGCTTTATTTGCCCGTGTAAGGCGAATTTTGCCCTATGTTTCCTCCCATTCTCATCGAGGTTCATATGCAGTCGATCACATATCGAGCGCAGATCGGGCGTGCTTTCTTATTATCTTTAGTCTTACGTAGGATGTCGGTTTGTGTTCACGATCGACTCGCACATATTTTTCTCTTGGTGCATCACGTCGATGTTGTGAGGTAGCCGGTCTTTGCATAAGGAAGGTTGTAGATCTTGCACTTATGAGTCAATGGTGCTCCTCACCATAGTCTTTCACATACCCGATATCCGCTAGATCGTCATGCCGATCGATGATATCCTCGCGACTTGAAACGTTCGGTGGCCCCTTCTTCACGATCTTGCCTTTGCGAAATGCCTTTTTGATTCCTAAATGGGCGCCGGCTCCAGAAACAACGGTGACAAATAGAACCAACAGACTTACCCCATTTTTCAAGGTGAAAGCATCGATTACGCAGCATATAGGGCATGACAACTTTCCATGCGTGCTCCACCCCGAGAACATGCCATACGCAGAAAATCGTGTATTGACCACGGTATGCGACGCATCCTAAAGTTCTTCCCTTGTAGCTATCATGTGTTAAGACTCCTTTAGTCCACAGTCGGTCGGCTCTTCTACGGAGGTTGCATGAATAGATCTAAGTTTTTTCCGGAGACTTAGGCCCGGTATTATAACGAAAGAAACATGTACTCTTCTTTCAAGCGAGTTGAGGCGGCGGGTTATGCGGGATTGCGAACACCGGCCAAGCCGCAGTCTGGTGCGCCATCATATTGAATGGCGTGAACCCGTCGGTCGAGAGGCCTATACGCGACATTCCTAGGCTCGCCAAAATTCAGAGTGTTGTTGGTCAAAGTGCCTCCAAGCTTCGCATCAAGCGGATGAATCATCACGCCCTCCTTTCTCGCTTGCCCTCTTTGTGCCACCTCATGTGTCTCGCCGTGGCCTTGGACATGTCTGACGCCGCAGACGTTGAGTGATCGGAAAAAACGGAATGTTTTCCGGCCACCGCTGCGTCTGTCTCATTCCACGCTCTGTACATTTAACTTCCTCATACCGACTCTCATTACAATGCTTCTGATGAGTCGACCCGAATCGGTCTTCCAATAAAGCATGCGTAACTTTGGGCAATAGTCTATCCTCTCGCACGGCATGCCTAACACGCGAAGAAGCTTCTTCGACTCGTAAAGATTCGGAGTCATCTTGTGTCCACTCGGAAGGAGGCTATCCAAATAGTTTGCAAAGGTCGTTGAAGCAATTGGTCGACAGTTGTACTTGGTTTTCACCGCCATTAGACGCGACAACTGCCGAGAGTACAATCATCGGTATGCTCATGCGGCGGCAACTTGGCGAATCAAGGAGCTTCTCGAATTGTTCGGCAAGTGGCTTGGACTCTTCCTCGGGAGAGATCGTGGCGAACCACATCATCCGTGAGCTCGTCTTCGACTTCGTCGTAGCCCTCTTCAAAATCCACAGGGCCACACACCGGCGCCGGACGCTTCCTCTCGCCATGAGCTACCCACACAAAGTAATTTGGTTTGAAACCATGCCTACACAGGTGATGGCTAATATCCTTCTTGGTCCTCTTCTCGGTGTTCGAGCACGCAGGCAAGCAAGGACACCACACACGCCCATTGCATTAGGGTCGGGAATCTTCGAAAGCATCATCCACGAATGCTCTAGCCTTCTCGATCCACTCGTCCGCAGTGTCTCCCGACTTCATCCAACCATCGTACATCCACCGCCGATCTTCCATCCAAAGATCGCTTACTATAATGTCAATGCATGCATCCAAATTTCAGATTTAGGCGGTTTAAGCCTTGCTAAATAGGAGGGCTTACCCACCTTCGATGTGGGCTTAAAACGCAGTGGTCGTGTACGAGGGTGCTCGGTCGAATTCCGGAAGATAACCCGTTGTTCTCCGAGTGCAACGACGGTGCGGCGTACCACTTATGTTATGCACTAGGAGAACGACAAGGAAATACCGCCGAATCCCAACCCGTACACCCTCGTGTCACGATCATCAGTACTCAAGCGCACATCCGTGGGCTGTCCAAAATATGGATGCTCGAGAGCGCAACACTTTTCGTAATGGAACCCAACGAATCACCGTCGAGCTCCTTACGAAAATATGGCGCCCGAACGGGTTTAACTCGCTCGGTTGGCGTTCTCAAATTATTACAAATTTATTAGAAATTTCGGACACCTCCCTAAAACTAGGACATCCACTCGGCGAGACAAAAGACGATTATTTAATATAATAACAACCACATATAGCAACTAATACCCAAAGACTTGATTAACATTAATACCACGTGTCATTGACATCTTGCATGAGCATTCGGCACAGTACACACATCCAAAACCAAGGCTAAGGTTCATATTATGCATGCTGTTACATACCTTGGCCATCAATACATACTTTAATTAATTCATTGGCACACTCTTATAAGCATTTGCAAGCTAGATCTATATATGCATCTAACTAAGAAATAAGAAGACCTCAAGCTCTCAACTACATTGTTTCCTTTCTTTTCTAGGAAGGGTGTCTCAAGGCATATGTAAGTGCTTTCTCCTAATCTGTTGGTTACCAAAACACACACACACACACACACAATTCTTTGGTTTGACTCATTTCATCCAACAAAGAATTCAAATCAATCATCATCTTTATATTAAATCCACTCAAATATCTTGGCCCATAGCAAACATTAAACCAAGGATGACATGGCGGCATGCATCAATGTTATATCGGTACAACAAGATGAAAAATCAATTGTCTTAACTTTCATCAACTTTGTTGTGTGAAAATCAACCTAAACGTCTGAAATCTCAAATCAAGTTACAAAAGAACTGGTATGAAGATGTAGATTAAAAAAGCGAAGCCTTTGCCTTTCATACAATAGCATTAACTTAAAATGTAATTCGTTTCCCCTTTACATTCAATGTCATAATGGGCTAATGGCACACCATAGGCTAGCAAAAATGACTAAAATTGAAGTAGCGGCAATAGGAATTGACTTGAAGCTTGAGTTATCCGCCGGCCGAGGACGCGGAGGCGCGGCCGGGACCGGTGGAGGCGGGCCAGAAGGGTGGAGGCGCCAGTGAGACGCTGAGGCGGGCGGCCAGGCGCCGAGGCGCCAGTGAGGCGGGGCGGCGGCTGGCCGCCGGCGGAGTCGCCACGAGGATGCCGGAGGCGGGCCGGCCAGAAGCGGCGCCGGTGAAGGCGAATGGCGGCGGCCGGTGAGGAGGCGGCGGCCTACCAGTTGCTAGAGGCGCGGCAGCAGGGGGAGGAGGCGGAGGAGGCGGGCCACGGACGGAGGAGGCGGCAGCCAGGGAGGCAGAGAACGCGAAAACGCGAGCGAGAGAGAAATGGCGGCGAGAGAGAGACAGAGAGTCAAGTTCGCGCCGCGGGTGATAACGCCACATCGTGTGTCGGCCACCACAAGCCGCCGACACGAACAAGGGCCACACTTGTGTCGTCGGCCACCACAAGCCGCCGACACGAACACGGGTCCACATCCGTGTCGTCGGCCACACTTAAGCCGCCGGCCACGCATACGGGTCCGACCAGGTTTAAAATTTTGTTTTCTGCTCACATTTTGCTAGGCGATGCTTGTGTCGGCGGTTAAGCTCTCACCGACGACACGAGTTCAACTTGTGTCGGTAATATTTATGCCGTGGACACGAGCAGCCCTCATGGGCCCACCGTCGACATCTGAGGGGACAGTTGCGCGAGCCGAGCCGGTGCTTGTGTCGGCGGTTGAGATCTCACCGACGACACAGGTTCAACTTGTGTCGTCGGCGGTGTTTATGCTGAGTGAACACAGAGCAGCCCTCATGGGCCCACCGTCGAATCTGAGGGGAAGTCGTGCAGCCGAGCCGTGCTTGTGTCGGCGGTTGAGATCGGCCGAAGCGACACGAGTTCAACTTGTGTCGTCGGTAACATTTTATGCCGTGGACACAGAGAGCACTCATGGGCCCACCGTCAGATACTGGGACACAGGTCGTGCTCGCTCTTCTTTCGCCCGAGATTTTTAAGGCCAGTTTAAGGTTTTTAGAACATGCACAACCTATTCCAGCTAATTGCTCGCTCTTCTTTCGCCCGGCATTTCATCGTCACAACAAATTCTTACGAAAACTCAAGGAAATAACAGAGTCATCACCACCGTGACGTTCTTCGATATTTTTGTCGCCTCTGACGGGTCGAACGAGACATTTCTCACGGTCATAAAGGTTTTACAACACTCACTGACCTATTCGTGTCATTCTCACTCTTTCAATTGGTGCGTTGGATCGTCACAAGGTTCTACTCAATGTACTCGACCGTGTAATGCGTGCTGAGACATACACATAGCGCCAGTAATATACCAATTAATTAAATAATAAAAGTTACATGTCATATAGATATATGTTACCTAACAAACTATTCTAAAAGCTCTATTTAATTTTTCTTAATTTTAAAAACAACAAAAACATTTTCAAATAGATTTTCTGAATTAATTTGGAATTACTATTGTCGTCAGCTAAAATTAAACGGTCGACAAAATTTAATCTGTGTCGTCGGCGACATTTATGCCGTGGACATAGACTTATTTTTATCGTCATTGCTTTCTCTCCGACGACAAACATTCTTCGTGCCCTTTGGTGGGCTGAGCATCCGCGAGTTGGTTCCACATGGCGGAGTGCACGTGTCGGCGGGTTTAATAAGGCCGAGGACACTGGCTTGTGGCGGAGTGCTGTGTGGGCGGGTTTAATGAGGCCGAGACACGACTGTGTTGGCGGGATCTGAAATTCAATTTTCTCCGCTACTGTGTCGGCGGGTTTAATAAGGCCGAGACCTGACTTGTGAGGCGAGTGCCTGTGTCGGCGGGTTTAATGAGGCCGAGGATCTGACTGTGTTGGCGGGATCTGAAATTCAATTTTCATCGCTACCGATACTCCTGTTTGAGGCGGAGTGCTGTGTCGGCGGGTTTAATGGTAGGAGGACCTGATCGTGGTCTATATCGGAGGGTTTGAGGAGGCCGAGGACACAGGCCTGCTTGGTGTATATATGTCGTCGGGTTACGTTAAAACCGTCGATAGAGGCATACTTTGTGTCGTCGGTCTTTTTACCGACGATAAAAATATTTCGGCCGAGGATACTATTCTTGTTTCCTGTAGTGAAAGCGAGCATAAGCCACGGTTACCTCAAGACACAGCTAGTGTGCAGGGTGCAGAACAACACACCTACGTATGCTGCTTAGCCACTGATTCTGATGTTGTTGTGAAATTAATTAGAACATCTCTTGTAATTGTTCCTGTCTTTTTTTTCATAATTTGTTTCATGGCAAGTTGTCAGTACGTTTTGTAATTGAAGTGTACCCAAAAAAAAAAAAAATCTTTTCATAATCTCACTTGCATCTTACCCTGTAGTCTCATTTTAGCATCACCTGCTGCTTGCCTGTTCCATTGGTCGTAGGAGAAATCTTCGAACAGCTTTCAAGAGAGATGGTGCTCCATTGCTATAGTTCCAGGCCTCCAACTATTTTTTAGGGTACAAGGTAGACACACAAACCATGTACAATACACTTACGAACCAGATGTATATATACGTGTGTTTGCATTCCCTACATGCCTCTCGTTAAAAAATTAATCAGAAGCTCCATAACCTTTGAAGTGAGGGAAAGCACTGTCTCACTTAACACGCACGTGTGTGTACTCTTTTTTAAATGGTGAGTACCGACATCAAATCTAAGGTTTAAACACGGCTGGGGCTAGACAAGGAATTCGATGACTCCTGTTGCCAACCGAGCTATGCTTAGTTCTCTAAGCCTACAACAACTATTGTAACTCCAATAAGCATCCGAAAGGGACCAGTGAGCCCTAGTAGTTTGTGGGCAATCTAATGTTGACTACATATACAGGATCGTTGCAAGAGACCGGCTCAAGCCCAAGATACCTTGCCATATCCCTCTTCTCGCTTTTTCATGTATCTCTGAAACCACTTCATTTCTTTTCTCTTTACCCTTTTCAAAGCGATGCAGAGAAAATTTCTGCAAGAATCACGTGCCCAAACGCCGCCTATGCGGGTAACCTCAAAGATATTCTGCAGCGGAGAACAGAGCAATGAACTAGCTAGTGGTTCTACACAAGATTTGAGCAAATATGTCAGTAAAAGGTAGTAATAGCTAGCACCTGAAACTCGACGCCGAACTGCCTCGCAGTGCTCGCACACGAAACCGAGGTAAATTAAGAAGTTTCACTCGGACACGGCCCACGCGATGAAAGTGAAACAGAGTAGACGGTAGCGGGGGCTATTCCTCGTGGGGAGTGCCCTCCCGTCCCTGCTCTTTATCTAGCTATTCAGGCCAACTTCCGTCTTGTGTTCTATCCTGATTTTTTTTAAATAACATAATTTTAAAATAAAATTACAGAAAAAATACGTCGAAAAATATAATTACATACATATACATTGGTCACCAAATCACTTGGTGATAAAAGCCTGCTGACCAAAGAGACCTGTCGGCCAAACGAATCAACCATAGAACCTTTGGCTAAATAAAACTCTGTTGTCAATTCGCTTAGCGACAAATTTCTGTTAATGGGAAGTGTCGTTAATTCATTTGACGATAGGAGATTTGGCAACACACGTATATTTATGTAATTATTTTTTAACGTGTTTTTGTCTATAAGTTTATTTTAAAAATACATTATTAAAATAAATCTTTCCATCCCCTCTGGTATTTGGCGGTGATGGATCCAATAACAACATAAATTGGAATGAGAAGGACTGGCGAATCCAGTTGATTTTGGCCGTTGATTTGTTCCGTCGAACGGCTAATATTCACTAGCTCTGTTTTTCGGTTGAAAAGCATGGCACGTTGTATAGATCAGTGTTGTGAAAAACAGAACGAATGTGGTACCACTAAGCGATTATACGTTCTTATTAATATATTTATTTATCGTACCTAGTGAATAAAAATAAGCTACTTTCATGATTAAATAGGAAAAAAGGATGACTAATCGGAAAACGGTCGATTAATCGGATTACGTGGTCAATAAATCATTCGATTGTGTTAATTGTACTTTAATTAAACTATTCATAATAATTTAGCCACCGTTACCTGTTAATCGGTCAAGTCGGCCGTTTTCCACAACAGTAGCATAGATGTATAGTAGTGTCAGATGGAGCCCACATAAGTAAATGCGTATTCTCTAAACTGGTCTTGCTTCCAGACGTCTTGATCTCTATCTTCACCTCTCTGAAAATTACTGCTACAATGAGAGTAGCGCGTGTCACTTAAATATGGAGTCCATAAACAATAGGACCCATCTGTCAGTTGACTCCATTGCTTGCAGGGATATGGTACTACTAAGCGATTATACGTTCTTATTAATATATTTATTTACACTTAGAATTAATTAGAAATATTTTAGTTATCCAAAATTATTGTGAACTATCACTCTACAAAACATGTTTTACATCTCATTGTTTATATTTCATCCAAAAGGTATTTACTATGAACACTATGACACAATATTATAAACTAATTTATCGTATTTAGTGAATAAAAATAAGCTACTTTCATGATTAAACATGAAAAAAGGATAACTAATCGGAGGAAAACGGTTGATTAATCGGATTACACGGTCAATTAATCATTCAATTGTGTTAATTGTACTTCAATTAAACTATTCATAATAATTTAGCCGCCGTTACCTGTTAATCGGTCAAGTCGGCCGTTTTCCACAACAGTAGCATAGATGTATAGTAGTGTCAGATGGAGCCCACATAAGTAAATGCGTATTCTCTAAACTGGTCTTGCTTCCAGACGTCTTGATCTCTATCTTCACCTCTCTGAAAATTACTGCTACACTGAGAGTAGTGCATGTCATTTGAATATGGGGTCTATAAACAATTGGACCCATCTGTCAGTTGACTCCATTGCTTGAAGGGATGTGCATGGAGCAATTACAACCATGCAGTAGGGCAGTTGCTATTTTTACTGGGTACCACTAGTTTGAAGTTACTCTCAAATTAAAAATTTAAGTACACTTTTTAGAATGATATATCTCATCTTTTTCATCCACCTCCACCCTTATATCTCATATTCTTCATCTATCTCCGCCCTTCTCTACTCCCTACCCCCACATTCCTTCCTTCCTCTCTAAACAAAACAATTTCAAATTAGAAAATTTTAATTTTGAAAATTTTAAATGAACTCAAAGAATTTCAATTTGGAATGTTTCAACTAGAAAAAAATAAAATAAAAAAGTTCAAATTAGAAAGTTTTAACTGGAAAATTTCTATTTCAATTTAAAAGTTTCAACTCAAAAAATTTTAAGTCGAAAACTTTCGGTTCAAAGAGTTTTGATTTAAAAACTTTTGAAGGCGGTTAAAAATAATTATTCAAAAACTTAGGAGGAATTTGAAAAATAAAAACTATCGAAGCGAAGTGAGAAAAGGAAAGATGTGCTTACACTTATCACAACAAGAGGACGTTCTCATCGAAGATTTCGTAAGAACGCCCTCAAATTAGCAATCCCCTATTTGGTTTGGTGCAATCCTTTTTCCCATTTGGTTTGGAAAGTTTAACAAAAGTATATGTTCCAAAATAAGTTATTCAATTTTATAAATTATCATTTTGTTCAGCATATTAAGCTTAACAAAACGAAAACAATATTGACAATGTTTTGACACCGAGTAATTGATATTGGGTGCCAGAATTACAAGTGGCCTGTGTTTATCCTATCTAATCAATCATTTTTTTCGAAACAAAAAAACTAAATTTACATTTTTGAGTTTAGCCTCATGTGGAGTGTGTACTTCTACTTACGTGGGTCCACGTACAAAGCACTTTCTGATCATTAATATTCCATCCGTCTAAGTTTATAATGTGCATTTTTTTAATTGTCTTATTCATAATAAAAACCATATTTCATATTTTAATATTAGTTAATGTGATATTTCCTTGATATTCTCTACATGAATGCAGTGAGGCCCTATTTGTTAGACTTAGTCTTTTTGGCTTATAGCTTAAAGCCAGTTTTTTGACTTAAACAGTTTAAAAGTTAATGGCTTTTGTGCGTGATAGAGGTGGGTAATTTTATTTAACTTTAGTGTTATTAGTCTAAAACCAACCATCAGTAAGCCAAAAAAGTCTCTCTCCAATGGTTTTTGGTTTTTAGTTATATAGAGATTTATGGCTTTTGAAAAGCCAAGATAAAAAGCTACTCGTTTGTTTAGACTTTACTTTTTTGGTTTTTGAGCCGGTGAAAAAGTCCAAACAAACAGAGCCTGAGTATAGTGCTCGGAGATAATAATTAGAGTTATCAAAGTCATTTGCAATATCTATATGGCTTATATACCAAAAGAAAATACACTCCTTAAACTTGGACGGAGGAAGCAAACGATAATTGCATAGGCGTGTCACCTCACCGGCGCGGCGACTTTCCGCAATGCGCCGACGCCGTGCGTGGGTGAGGGACCGGACTGAGGGGTGGTACGTGAGGGCGCGGCTCGCCGGGCGGTCGCGTTCCGAAATGGCCCGGTATTATGTCGGACTGACTCAACCGGGACCCGGGAGGGTGACAAGTGTGATGCGATGCATCCGGCTTCCTCAGTTCACCCTCTCCTTTGCCGCGGCAAGTCTATAGAGAATGCCGACCTTTCGAAGCCTTAACAAGCTTTAACCATCTTTACTAGTAGAGAAAACTGATGATTTGCCGTGGTTGACAAGCATATACCGTAGTAGAGGAAATCGATGATTTGCCAATAGAATAGACCCCGGTTCGATGATTTGCCACTCAAAAAGGTTTTGCTTGTGCCACGGTAATCATCCAAGTAGCTAGGATTTGCCACCCATCCTGTATTACTGTATTTTTTTTTCACCCGAAAACACGAGCGAAAAGTATCTTTTTGCCCCCTTCTTCACCGTCACATCCTCGGCCTTCTTCCCATCATCCCATGTCCTCTCTCCACACATTTACCCGGAGCTGGAGAAGGACAGCACGAGCACTCGGCCTCGCTCAACGACGCCTTGTCGTCGCAGTGGCACAACGCCGGCCGGAAGCCCGGAACCCCAAGCCGGAGCACGAGTGGGAGGGGACGCCGCTGGGAGAAAGTGGATGGGCACGAGTAGCTCTAGAATCCGCTCCTCTGGGAACAGGCCGCTGGTGCCGAGGGACGCCGCCATCTTGGTGTTATGCGCACTATTTGGTATGGGTGATCCATGGTGCTTATGTCGTGCGCGACCTGTCCAGTGTGCGGTCCTATCGCCCTTAGAGCATCTCCAGCTTCACAATATTTAGACTCAATATTCTTAGACGGGACATTCCCAAAAATTTTGGCCTATAAAATACCTTGTTCTTCAACAATTCTATATTTTTCCTAAAACACCTTTGAATTGGTCCGTTGGGCATCCTAGGCGTGAAATAATGTTGATTGGGCGCGGACAGAGCGCACAAAAAGAGTCAGTCTTGTTTTTAGGCGTCCAAAATTTGAGGAGCTGAAAGAGGCTGTTGAGATCTTTTTTTGAATCGCCCCAAAATCAAGTTTTGGGAATGGATTTTAAACATTGTTGGAGATGCTCTTCTCTTGCGGCGGCGGCCTCTTCCTGTGATGTAGAAGGGAGCAAAAGAGACTTTTCACACATGTTTTTAGGCAAAAAAACAAAATATAGAAATACCATATGGGTGGCAAATCCTAGCTACTTAGCTGATTGCCGTGGCATCCTATCAAGCAAAATCTTTTGAGTGGCAAATTATCAAAGCAAGGTTGAATCATATGTTTTCTCTAGCGGTATGGTGAGCTCCAATTTGGCTAATATTTTCTTGTGTATTCCTAAACTGCCCAGTCACATGCAATGTACACTTCCTCAGGTCACAAAAACAAGTAATTTCGGATATTGATACAATCTTTAAAATATAACTTTTATCACTGATTTTTATTGTAATGCATTTTTAAAACATAATAAAACTATAATACTATAGAAATGTTTTTTGAGATAAATTTACATACGTGTCTAATTTAATGTTTAAAAATATATTAATAACCAAAGTCTGTCATTGTAGTGTATGTAACTCCGCACCAGTTTTTAGATTGGAGGGACTAATCGCACATGCCAACTTTGACCAAGTGCGCGGTGGCTGCACCGCTGCAGGCCTGCAAATAACAATGCACATCGAAGAAAAAAAAGAGTGAAAATACACCACTTAAAATCTACATTTCACACAGTAGCATCATAGAAAATCTATTTCTACGCTGTGTAGCAAAGAGCGTCCAATTTTGTTTGGGAGCTATAGTTTTTTTAAGCTGTTTTTTCTTTTTTTATTTTCTGAGCTAGAAGAACAGCTGTAGTACAAGAGATTGTTTCATAAATAATTAATTTTCTTAATAAAAAACTATAAAATTAGATTCAATCACGTTTTCAGTATTTAATTTTACTAGTTATATATAGTTGAAGCGACATAGCCTAAAGATTTTCTGTACCGCGACGCTGCTGGCCAGTGGCCACATGCTGACATGCATTGATGCATGCACCTTCCACCGCCCGCTCCCTCCCCGTTGGGTCCAAAACCGGCGACTCGCTCCCTGTTTTCCCCGCCGGTTTCGCGTCCGATCGCGCATAAAACGGCCGTCCTCCTCGTGCGCCCCCCGCAGAGACCACCGACAACCACTCAGTCGAGTAGTGAGCCTGCAGGGTGCAGGAAGAAGAAGCAAGCGAGGGAGTAGGGCCTCAGATGGCGGCGTCGGTGGCGGGCAAGAAGGCGCCGTCGCTGGTGGTGGCAGCGAGCATGGGCGCGGTGGAGGCGCTCAAGGACCAGGCGGGCCTCTGCCGCTGGGACTACGCCATGCGGTCGCTCTACCACCGCGCCGCGGCGCCCAGGATCCACGCCCTGTCCGCGTCCCTCTCCAAGGCTGTGCCGGCGGCGAGGCCGCCGGCGCAGGCCGTCGAGGCCCTGCCGGCGGCGGCGGGGGATGTGAGGCTGCGCAAGGCCTACCACCTCATCTGCTGGGGGCCCAACTGACTAACTGATTAGCCAGTTCGGTCACTCGATGGGTCTCAACTCTTCTTCTTCTTCTTTCTTTGGCTCTCTTTGCAGCCTTTTGCTTTCGTTCTTGCTGATTAGGAGCGTGTGCCACCATGTATGCCCTTAGAACGAAGAGAATGGGCTTCTCTCTCTTGATCAAAGGCAGAAAGAATGACGTTGTTCGCGGGCACAAAAATCGGATAGTAGTACCTGATGTGTGCTTGGGAGCTAGCGCAGCGATAGATGAGAAAAGCTGTAAATTTCCTGCAAGCTTCGCCAGAGGAAGCAAAGGCGTGATTGAGTGCAGTGCTGGTGAGCCGTGCCAGCTTCAGATCCAGGATGGATGGATCATGGCCGGCCGGTTCATCAACGCTGCACTCAATGATGCCTTCGCCCCTTTTCCTCTTCCGTTTGATTTCTCAGCCACCGAATCTGCGCTTCCGACCGCGTAACGTGAACAGACGCAGGAATCATGGATTGATTAGCTTTGAGGACGAAGCAACCCCTCTTGTATTACAGGGAGGGACTAGGGAGGGAGTTAGTCTGATGATCGACGCTTGTGTGTACTGCTTTTCAGGCAGGTCACCCCCCTTTTTGTACTGCCTAACGTTGCTGTAGTACTTACTATTCAGCATCATCTCTCCTCAGACTGAACTACAGTTTGGCAAAGTAGTACGTACTGCAGGAATAGGATGTGTGACGTCGGATCTGAGCACGCCGTGGTCAGGTACTAGCAAGCCCATGCCTCGATCTCATGGTGGAGCTTGCAGATCCTACTGTCCCAGGATGCGCTTCCGGAGGAGTGGTTTAGATGAGTTCTCTGCATTCCACACGTGTAAGCAAGACTGCGGTAGCCGCCATTTCCAGGTTTTCAGAGAAAGACTAATTCATATGCTTGTGGTATCGGCTCGGCTCTAAAATTTGTTTTTTTTCCTCCAAAGTTCAGAGCATGAACCGGTGATGATTTTCGCCAACGATTATTAAGTTTTCGTCAAAGGGAAAACAGTACGGCGCGACGGTTCAGGGACTCAGTTCCTGCATGGACATAGCGAGTACAGAGTGAGTAGTACAAAGTACAAGCTGTACTGCATCGTACATGCCAGGAGCCCAGGAGGATCCCAAATAGCAGTAGTACCACTTTGTAACACTTCAAGTTTTTATAAATACAAGGTTGGGATGTAGATTCTATTTATTCTCCTTAAATATACGTATTTATTTATTATCATCTATATAAAGTATTATCTCTCATCTTTCAAGATAATTAAGTAGAGACATATAAAAATCACTTTCTATAGTACTTTTCTTAATTTCAACACAACCTTAATTCTTATGTAAATTCAAAATACATCTTATATTTTTAGACGGAAGGAGTATGTCGCATGTTCTCCCTCTGTCTCAGGTAAACTGAACTTATGGACAGGGACCAAGCCTCACCGTGTATGACGGCAAAGGCACCATTTCGCTTTCACCATTTGATTGGGGTTGGGCACGTAAGAAAGCAAGTTTGACATATTTTGGAGATCAAAGTGTTCAAGATTCTACAGGGTATTTTCTAGTCATGCCCTGAGGCAACCAGGAAAGATAAACGAAGAACAGTTATGACGGCAATTAATTATGTGCAGTAGAATGCAGGATGGCAAATTGACGTATATATATGATAGTACAGAATAATGTGCCTATGCTGCTATTAGCTAGGGGTGAAAACGGATCGGATATAGACGAATAATAGCTCTACTATATTTGCTTTCATATTTTTTTTCGGATGCGGATACGGATAATCCAGATATGAATACGGATACGGATCGAATACGAATCGAATCGGATACGGTTTCGAATATTTATCAGAACATAATAACCCCTTAAATTGTACATAAAAATCAACAGAAACACATAACTAATTGATTTGATCAAAATACTATTGAAAATTGAATAAATGTAAGCATTTTCATTCACTTAGACAATAGTTAGATATCATATCGCAAACAAAATTATATAAGGTTTAGTGTATCACACACATACGATTAATTCATCGTACACATAGATTAAAACACAAAATAAAAGTAATCCTTGCTCAGAGATACAAATAGAAGCAAACACATAACACACTAAAAGTTTGATAATACCTAGATATCATATCTCTAGAAAAGTTTATATTTTTGGTCTAAAATGTATATAACACTTACATGTAATGACTCAAGATTTATAATCTTAGTTGAATTATATTTAAAATAATAAATTATGTATTTATGAGTTTTTATGCATTTTTAGCTACTTATTTAATATATTTTCCTATCAAGAATAGGAGTTTTTGAATTTTTGAGAAAAATTAAAATTTGATAAAATCTTTAAAATAATTTTTTAAATGTTATATTGTTATTGGAACTTTTTCAAAAAAAATTCATAATTTTTGGAGTTGCTTTGCTAATTTTAATAATTGAAACTTACTTTAGAGATTAATTAAATTAGAAAACAATTCTGAAATTAAGAAACCTTTTTGGGCCAAAAGAGTTGTCTTGGCCCAGCTCATATGTCTATCCAGATATCCGACCCACTATTATCCGGATTATCTAAATCCGTATCCATATCCGACGGATAATGAGCTACCAAATCCATATCCGTATCCGACCCAAAAAATATGTATCCGTATCCGATACTATCCGATAAATATCCAATCCGACAAAATCCGTATCCGAAAATATCCGGATCGGTCGGAAAATATCGAACCGTTTTCAACCCTACTATTAGCTAACCTCTACAGGTTTCAGGACTGCGAATTTGCAGTATGCCTCGGACATTCACACAACAATCATTCAGTACACAGCAAAGATAATGAATATGATTCCTAGTCAGAATCTGCAAACATCTGGCTATGAAAAATCACTGCAGAATTGATGAGCTCATAATTGATGCGGATTATGCCTGTTAATCTGTTATGTTGGGATAATAAGAATAGCAGTATCTACTAAAGATGCAAGCTTCTGAAAAACTTCATCATTTGTATATTATGATCAAAATACAAATCATCCCCTATTGTAATCAGCATGTTTCAACTTTAAAGCCTTTACAAACATTCCCAACATCACTAAGAGTTCGTAACCGCATAAAGGAAAAATACTTGACGTTTCTTGACAAGATGCAAATGCCACCAGGACAAACAACATGGTGGCAAATAAGACTGCTAGGTGAAAGGCAGTTATAGATGGCTGGTGATACATGACTCCAACATTTCACATAGCAAGACATTCCCTTTTGATGAACTAAAAGATGACACTGCTTCGCTATTCAACATGAATAACATAATACTGATCTGCTATGTTAGGCATTAGCTGTTAAATATTCAAAATAAATAATTGAAAATATAGATAACCAGACTATGACTTAAAGATCATATTTCTAGATTTTGATATCCAATTAGTTATGGTCGACATTCAGAGTCTGTGCAGACATTTGTCCCCATGTGAACAGGTAAGATGCCAAAAGGTTACACATTACATTCCTTAATCAGTTCCTGAGCCAGTAAGCCTTCTACATCAATGACCCACAGGTTATATATGATGATGTCTGCATGAAAAGATTTCCTTTATGACTAATCAACATCTTTAGTTACACTGAATACAAATTTCTGTAGTACACACAATTTTCCAAAATTGAAACAAGTATATTATACTTCGGATTCGTAGTAAACATGGAATATACAATATCAGAAGAAAAACAAAAATGTAAAGGAGGAGCTAAAAAGGAAAAATGCAAAATTGTGGCAATGGGGCTACTAGAATAGGGTAAACCTGAACATCCAATCAAAATTTGTCAACAAGTCATGACTCTGGCTGTTGGAACAAGTCCTGCAGCTGATGCGGTGGTAAACTGGTAATGGCAGTTGCAACTGGCCGCATGGTTTACAGGTGGCAACAGTTGTTTGAATAAGTACTGATGATGCCATGGGAACGGTGATTGCAGTTTGCACTGTGGCTTTTGTGGTAGCAATAAGGGTAATTAGTCCTGTGGCTGCTGTGATGGCAAAGGTGGCTGCTGCTGCTGCTGCTCTCTTGCATAAAATTCTCAGGCTGCTGCTGCCGATCATCTTCCCATGCCCAAACCATATCCTTAAGTGCAGGCCTTATTTCATCTTTCATGAGTTTTTGATACTCTATAGTGTCTCCATTGGTCTTTTTTAACTCAACTAAGAGGAAAGAAGGAGCAAGCTCAAAAATCTCTGCATCAAGCTCAAGAAATCCCTTCATTCCTTCCTTTGGTGCTGCCAACTTCAAGACACCATTTTCTCTCTTCTTAATTTTGAGCTTCAAATGCCTGGCCAATTCATTTAGCTTAGTAAATATAGTTCCTGCTGGCTGCCTAGTGGTGAATCTCTCTTCCCTCCGGCCATATTTTTCTTCAAACAAATTGGATAGGTCAAATCCCGTTGAAAGAGAAATGATGTCAAATGCATTCAAGTTTGGGAGGCTTGATGACGCTTGATTTCCCTCAGAATTACTGCATTCTGTCGAGTCAGAGGTTGTGGTGGCTTCACCTTTATACACCTTGTCTACTGTTTCATGTTTGCTTTTCAGTGCATTTACTGAGATGGGTTTCCTGTACCAAGCGCTTCTCTTTATCCTTGAGATAGAAATTCTAGTACTTGGATCTGGATCAAGTATATTATATAGCAGATCCTTCAACTCAGCAGAAAAAGAACGAGGGCATCTATACTCAGCTATGGAAATCTTCCTATACATCTCTATAAGATTTCTGTCATGGAAAGGAAGGTAACCAGCCACAAGCACGAACAGAATTACTCCACAAGACCATATGTCAGCCTTCGCACCATCGTAGCCTTTCCTACTAAGCACTTCAGGAGCAACATAAGCTGGAGTTCCACAGGTGGTATGGAGGAGGCCATCTTGTCTCTTGGACTCAGCTAGGGCACTTAAACCAAAATCCGAGACTTTTAGGTTCTCATTCTCATCTAGAAGCAGGTTTTCTGGCTTCAAATCACGATGATAGACACCTCGGCTGTGGCAGTAGTACACAGCACTGATCATTTGATGGAAATACTTCCTCGCAACATCCTCACTGAACTTTCCCTTGGATATTTTGTTGAAAAGCTCACCGCCTTTAGCATACTCCAAAACAAAGTAAATCTTGCTCTTGCTAGCCATTACCTCGAAAAGCTGCAGAACATTCAGATGCTTTACCAATCTCATTACTGAAATTTCCCTCTTTATCTGCACCATTAGCCCAACCCTCAAGACCTTGTCCTTTTCAATCATCTTTATTGCAACAGCCTGTCCACTTGTAAGATTGCGAGCATAGTATACCTTCGCAAAGTTCCCTTGCCCTAACTGCCTCCCAATTTCATAACGTCCCATCAAAATAGTCCTCCTCTCTTCCATTATATCAAGCTATGTAAAGAAGAATGACTTTACAAAATCCACTACGCCCTACTTTTACAACGGTCCATTTATAGAGGAGGATAAATGAGCACTAATTATCACGAAGGCTGTGGCCTACAAAGATAATCCCTTGTTCTGTGCTCCAGAGTCCAGAACACAGAAAAACATTGTACCAGTATGAGGCCACCACTCTTATGAGGACTCAGCAGGGTAGCTTACAACAAGAGGCTTCCTGGTGCACAAGCACATAGTCCTTTTTTTCCAAGATAAAGCTCTTCACCTCTTCCCCTGGTCACCAGTCGAAAACTGTACAGAAAAAGAACAGACCTAATTAGGGCAAACATGTAATGCAAATGTGGATCAGCATGTAGCTCAAATGGAGACCAAGAGCCACTATAAATGTAGAAGCAGATTCGGTAGCCTAAAATTAGGCGAATATCAGGAATTCAGGGTAATTTTTTCAGGAATTGCCTTCCCTATTTCATTGTACTTTTGAGTTTTGAATGACCACCTAGCATTATTGGGAAGAAGCCCCAACCCTACCAGCTAAGGCGTGCTAAAAAATGACAACAGTTACGAAATTAAGCAGCATTACCTAAACAGCAACGAAATTAAGCAGCTCTCATACGGGAATTACGGTTTCTACGATAAAGAATTTAACAAAAACTTCAGGAATTGAGCCATCAAATTCCGGTATCAGAGCACAATACCAGAGTAGGGTTAAAACAATAGGCTTCATGTACTGATTACTCATTACTGCATGGGCGGAACTGGGGGTGCCGCACCCTCAAAATTTGAGGAACACCAAAATTTCACCCCTTCAATAGGCTAGATTTGTTGATTGAATTGGTTTCGATTTTAGTAGTTTAGGATTTTTAAGACCTTAGAACTATTTATATTATACTTTTAGCAAATCCTAAATATATATATTAGATTTATAATGGTACAAAATCATTGTAAAACACTATAGAGTTATATGTGTGAAGTGTGCACTCCTATGAAAAATTTTCAAGTTCCGCCGCTGGATCACTGAACACCACATCAGCAAGCATTCCCAATCCTACGTCACGGAGACATAGAGCTACAATTCCATGGGGTCACAAACCAACAAGAGAACAACGCAAGCAACACCCTCAACCGCCGAAATCAAAACCGGCAATTCAAGAAACTGCAGGAAGCGGATCTCTTCGCGTATGCAAGAACGAGACCAGGATTACCTGACCAAGAACCGGCCGACGACGAGAGAAGGATCCCAGATATCGCCACACCAACCGGATGAACTGGGCTCGATCGATCTTGCGAGGCGAATCGAAGCCGGCGCAGCGCCCCTTCGCTTTGACCCTTGAAGCTTTTTTTGTTCTCCTTTTTGTTCGCAGCAGTAGCATCTCCGCGTGAATTTCTCACCTTCACCATCGCATAGGCCGGCCCTGACCACCTGATGCCTGACAGTGGGCCCCACCTCCCCGCTGGGTAATGGGCCTCAGGCCCAGTAATCAGGGCTTCTTCTACGGTCCAATGGGCCACGGCCACAGAAAACGCACACCTCTCTGTTTTGTTAGCCGCAAAGAGGAGGAGAAAATTGAATATATGCCACTGCAAATATGAGCCTTTGTCCAAATCGATCATGGTTCGATCACTTTAAAAGCCCTCAAACGAGGCCTTCTATACGATGCCATTCCGCCATTTTGTCTTGCCAAATCGCTTATTCCCATTTTGCCCTCACCAAACTGCTCTCTTGACCGAGTAGACCCAACCGAGGAGGACTCACCGAGAAGCTCTCGGTCGATCTCTCTCTCTTGGCGGTGACGAGGCGACGCCCATGCATGCAGAAGAGGCAAACTCAAAGCGATGTCGCAGAGAGCATGTCGGTCCATTCGGGTGAGGGGCTTCGATGATCTTTAATCGGACCTAGTGGGCTACCGCTTGTGGATTGCCCTAGGTGCGGCGATCGTATTTTGGAGCTCGTGTCCCGATCGAAGAAGAACCTAGGAAGGACTTTTTTCAAATGCCGGAGGAATGAGTAAGAGGTCAGTCCAATTCATGAACTTTGTCGTGATTTTTTATTGGTATTTTAGGGTTTGTGGGAAAGATCGGTTTGTGGCTTAATGCGGTTGTTTTGCAGATGACAGATCCCTGGGAGGTGTTTATTTTACATGTGGCGTGAGCAATATGCTGAATTCATCGCAAACGCAATTTATTCTTGAAGGCTGAATGATCCAATCGATGAAGAGAGGCATGTCTTGATTGCTTCAATGTGGATTGTAGGATCGTGACGTGTTAACCATGTTGTTGATAAGAACATGTTAAAGTTGCTCCGGATGTATCGTATTCTTGTTGTGAGCAATGTTCTTATTAAAGCATTGGTTTTGTTGGTGTGGCTGTGATGCTAGTTAAGTGAGTTATGTTAGTTAAGTAACCTGGGTTGTGAAGATCTCGAACTACCGTGAACTCTGAACTAGTTAATGTAGTATTGAAGTATTGAACAAGGATTGCTTGTTTTGCTAATGACAGATGTACTGATTCCACACTTCTTGTTTGTAATATCATACACCACCAGATCAGGACACACCCAACAAAACCAATGCACATAACATTACAAAATATAGATATTGCGTTGTCTAACAAATGGAAGTGGACAGTTGATACCAGAACCATTTTTATATTTCATGTCTATTCGAGAGAGAAAGTTTATAACAAACAAAGATTGCAAAGAGATTACAGACTTCATGTCTATTCGAGAGAGAAAGTTCCATAGTAGATGGGAAAATGATCACTTGGTTTGCAAGCACATCATTTACACCAACAGATTAACATCTTCAATACACTGGTTGTATCTGACTCCCACCAGCCCTTACTCATATCTATTTAGAAAGTTCAATAGATATGGAACAAAAGATTGCTTATTATCACAGCAACTAGTCTGAGACATCTAAACTCCACACACATTCCACAAGGACTCAGTCCTGCTTTTTCTTTTTCTTCGGGGTCATCTTCTTCCTGGGTTGGGTCTTTTTTGTTAGGAGTAGTCCGAGATGTTTTTTAGGAGTAGTCTGAGATGCCTGTGTAGGGTAGGCTCGATGGATGTGTTGTTTCAAATTTCATCGCATCTTTCGCAAAAGACAGATTGAAATAAGTTCAGATCATGGATTTGCAAATGGCTTGGAATATATTCATAGCATACCTTCTTGTGAGCACTCCAGTATTGTCATGCACAGTGGTTTGTTTATTAGAGGTGTCTTGCGGTCTTTGACATACACTTTGCTCCTGCTCTTTCTCTTCCTACAACAGCTCATGCATTACAAAACAGTTGAAAAAATTAGAAAATAGTATACTCATGCATTTGATAAGCATAGTTAGTAAATCTTACCTTTTCTTAGTACCATTTAGTGGACACTTGTAGCTTGCTTGTCTATGACCAACCTCCCCACATCTCTTACACTTCATTGGGCCTCTAATCATTGTTTTTTGTTTTCCATTGTTTCCCTGCTTGGCACCAGAGCTGCTGCCACCTTCAAGAAAACCTTTCATCCTAAACTTTCTTTGCCTTCCAACTCTCCTTTTGCCCAGTGGTGCTCCTACTTCATATAATAGATCTACCTTTGGCCATTGTGCCTTGTCAGGCATGGGTTCTATACGGCCAGCATATGCATCCTTAAATTTGGCAATAGTATAGTAGTCATGCACATAGTCTTCTATATTATACACCCTATGGGTAGTGATGCTTGCAAGTGTATGGTCACAAGGTTTGCCAGTATGCTGCCACTGAAGGCAAGTACATTGATGTTCATACTCTTTGACCACATGCCTCTCACCAGAACTATTGTCCCAAACCTCTGCAGCTACCTTATCTGCTTTGACTACTCTTATGTGTCCTAGGCCTCTAGTTCTTGCCTTTAAATGAACTATCACTGCAGAAAGTATCCTGTCATCCAACCTATCAGCAATCCTCTTTCTTTTTTTCCCAAAGAACCATTATCATTTCCCTTAGCTTGTCTGCAAGGTCAACAACAGGGAGGTTCTTGATGTCCCTGATCCAATTATTAAAATATTCGGCCAAGTTATTATTGATGTAGTCACATTTCACCTCTGTGTTGAATGTACACCTCATCCACTTCAAGCTATGCCATTTATTCAAGTACTCAGATACCCTAGGACATTGATGATGAATTGATTCCATATGTTTATCATGCACATCAACCCTGTATGCCCTTGCTGCAGGGTACATTTCACTAAAAGTGCCACCATGGAATTGCTTTACAAAGTTTTGCATTAGATGCCTAAAACACTCCCTCTTCTCTGCATGAGGGAATACCTTGCAAATAGCGTTTTCTAAGTCTTTACATGCATCTGTACATATGGCCAACAGGGGAAGTTCTCCTAATGCCTTATCAAGCCGAGTCATCCACCAAGTCCAATTATCTTCAGTTTCAGAATCAAAGAACCCAAAAGCTACAGGGTACATCCAGTTATGGCCATCCAAAGTCAGAGTGCTGACCAACTGACCATTCCACCTTCCATTAAGGGCAGTGCTACCAATGCTAAGGTATGGTCTACACCTATTGACAAACCCCTCAATGCATGATCTCAATGCACAAAAAACCTATGGAAATACACACTTCCATCTACACATCTAGTGCCTATCTCTACAACACTTCCAGGTGACCTCTTTATGACCTCTGCCTTCTATCTATAAGCAACTGAAATGAATCCTCCCAACTACCATACATTTCCTTAAGAGCTCTTTGTTGCCCCTTCCAAACAGTGTCATAAGATATGGGTCTGTGGTATTGACCTTTTAGTTTTTTTTGCAAGTCTCGAGCACCAAGAGTAGGGTTACCTCTAAGAATAGGAACAACCCTTTGGGCGACCCATGCTTGAGTTGTTGTAGTTCCGCTAACTCTGCTGCTAGAAGCGCATGTGTGCCTCCCTTTCAATACTAACACCTGCAATAAAGACATACAAGCTCATTAAATGCATAAACTTGAAACCACAATTTACACATTTCATTACATAAATAACATGTTTGCATAGAAATAATAAAAGGTTGATACCATTATCGTTTTCATATCATTTCTCCTGCGTCCAACAATCCTCTAAAGACAACCTTCAACTTTGCAATACCCTCTGAATCTTGCCTGATCAGTTTTTTGAATCCCCAACTCAAACTCCTCATTTATTGCAAACTGCCTGACAGCTAGCCTGAACTCTTTCATGCATGGATATAGGGTGCCTAGTTCCATTTCGGGGTGGTCCTTGTCATAGGAAATACACACTTCTTCTGGCATGGAGTCATCAACAACAATAGCAGCATCTTGGAGACACTGTCGAGCATCAGTTGAGTTTCTAGATCCTCCACCTGCATTTTGCCCCTCATCAGTCCTTACCCTCTCATCATTGCTTCTCCCCTCATCAGTCCTAACCCTATCATCATTGCTTCTATCATCATTGCTTCTCCTTGTATCCTTCTCTCTTAATCCCAGTAGAACATACAACTGATCCTCAGTCATCTGTTCTATTCTACCTTCCTCATCTTGCGATTCTTGAATCCTTAGATTATCCCAGTCAATTGCCTCTCCAACTCCAACACTTGATACACGAGATACACCAGTACCACTACCAAACACTGAGACCCATGCATCATGACTGCCCATTGCATCTACATTAGTAGCCATTGCATCTGCAACACCTGCCTCTTCTTCACCACTGCACAACACATCATCTTCACCACTGCCCAACACATCATCAGGTGACCAAGCTACTGTACTATCTATCCATGTATCTATTCTAGCATTCCTCCCCTTCCTCCCGCCCTTGCGGTTCATCTCGCTGAAGCTCAATGCAAGTATCCCGAGAATTACTACGCTAGGGTTTCATGCATGAACAAAAAGAAGAAGAGAACCAACAGATCAAACCAAGAGAAACCCTAGCGAGGCGGGATGACCCTCCTCATAGGAAACATGGTCTCACCTTCGCAAATGGCTGCCAGCCGCCAATCTCGACAAGCTCCATATGCGGGAGGAGACGGCTCGAGGAGGGTCTCCGATTTCAAGCAGAAAATGGGAATAAGCGATTTGGGTTGGGTGAGATCTCCGGTTGGGTCGTTTGACTGAGGGGCAAAATGGGAATAAGCGATTTCGGGCGCAGCAAAATGGCCGGAATGGCATCGTGGGCGAGAAGACCTCGTTTTAAGGGGCTTTTTAAAGTGATCCAAGACCATGATAGTATTTGGACAAGGACTCATCTTTGCAGTGGTATATATTCAATTTTCTCAAGAGGAGGCGAAGGTCGGAAGGGATGCAGCACTGCAGCGGCCATCGCCGGCGGCGGGGATGGCTAAGTTCTCGGAGGCCAAGAAGCAGAGCGCGCGTGAGCGCCCGGCCCGGTCACTCCATTCGTTTTTCCGTGCTTTTTCTCTCGTGCGCCTTCGCCAAACAGGGTAGAAGCCACGCCTTTCCGGCTTTCTTTCTCCTTTGCAAGTTACTAGCACTGCAGTTTTTTATGCTCATGTGGCAGCAATTGCATCCAAATTGACTTAACCCAAAAGGCAAATCTTTACAGCGTTGGACAAGTACAGGAAACAAATCAAGAACTTCAAAGTTGAATAAGGACTAGACGGATGGAAATGGTATTTGAATCTCAACCCGATCAGTCCACTGGTCCTCGTAGAAAAATCTGAGCACTGACGAGTACACACAGACCTCAACATAAAGAAATGCCTCTTTGCAGGTGATTTGCTTGAGTCAACTTCTTCTACGATGGGCCGACTCTTTGAGCCATCAGGCCTAACTGTTGGAAATATAAAGCACGGTCCATCCTTCCCCATCAGCTTAAGCTTTTAGGTGAACTGGTTGGTGCATGCAACTCAATATGGTATCGAGCCAAGAGGTCTCGAGTTCAAGACCGGTTGGCGCAATTAAAAAATTGCGGTCCACTTTATTCCACGTCCCAGGCTTCGAGGAGCTGCACGTGAGGGGGAGTTGAAGTATAAGTGAATTGTCCACCTTTCCTCATAAGCTTAAGCTTTTGGGTGAACCGGCTGGTGGTGCATGCAACTCAATATGGTATCGAGCCGGGAGGTCTCGAGTTCGAGTCTGGTAGACGCAATTTAGCGTCGCTCCTATTTCCACGTGTTGAGTCTTTGCCTAAGGCGCCCACGCGAGAGGGAGTGTTGAAATATAAAGCACGACCCATCCTTCCCCATCAACTTAAGCTTTTGGGTGAAGGCCATTTGGTGCGTCGACTCAATATAATTATCGAGCGAGGAGGTCTCGAGTTCGAGTCCCAGTAGACGCAATTAGCGTCTGCTCCTATTTCCACGTGTTGAGTCTTTGCGCACTTACGCGCTCACGTGAGGTGTTGGAATATAAAGCACGGCCCATCCTTCCCCATCGCCAAAACTTTTAGGTGAACCCGGTTGGTGCATCTGTTCAATACTAACTCATGTGACTTTGAAGTAAGAGTACCTGGGACTTTGATTTTTTTTTGGTATTGCCGCTCTTAAACAAAGCAATAGGATTTGACTCCTCTAGAACCTGGGTAGTACTAGGAAAGAACTCAAGGCTCCATCCACGGCCGTTTCTTGGAGCAAATCCCATCTGCGCAGCCGCAAAGATCCCCTCCCATACTCGCTGTGAGGCGAAAAAGATGATCTTTTTTGAAAGGGGAGACGAAGAAGTGATCTGAAAGGTGGCAGAAAGTCATGAAGAGGTTGGGATTCGTGCTGCTGCTGGTGGCGACTGCTGCATTGATCGAGCTGTCAAGAGGGGGTGAAGGAGGGGAGGCGGAGGAGGAGAGCTTGGGGCATTTCTTGTCGGGATGGCGGCGCCGTCTTTCTTCTACTCCTCCTTCCTCTTCGTTGCTTTTGAATGGGGATCTAGTAAGACCGTCACAAACGCTTCGGATTTGCAATTTGCGTTTTTATTGTAGATGAAATGTTAGATTGTAGTACTAGTGATTGATTTGACTGTCTCAAAATTTATCTACTTGATTTCATGATTTGTACTCAAGAAGTGCAGGAGCTTGCCAATGTGAGCTCATTTATGCTTTCCATGAAAGCATTTTCGTTTCCGATCAGTACTACTTCGGTTAGCAACTTAGCGTTCAGATTGTTTTCTTGCCCTTGACGCTGCCTACTTTTGGCCAGCCGGCATTAATTATTAGTGAACTCGACCCTCACGTCCGGAGGAGGCCGGCCGGCGGCCTTTGCTTGTTGGCGTGGATCGATAGCTCGGCGCGATGGCGTCGAGCGAGGAAGGTAGGAGGCCGGCTCGTGGGTCGGTGTCATCGCCGGGACACGTAGGTGGAGCTTAGGCGGCGGCCGAAGCTATAAATTGCCGGCGTCGACGGATCGGGACGGCGAGCAGCAGGCTCATCGGCTCGGCGTGGACTTTAGGAGGCGGTGGCATGGTGGCGGAGGGAGTCGCGGACGCAGAGACGATCTGCCGTGGCCAGTGAGACACCTTTCGGTGTAGGCCTTGCTTGCGCTTCTTGGCCTCCGGGCTGCGGCACTTGCTGCAGCTCCTTGATGTAGTCCACCACCCCTCCTATGATGGATGCTTGGTCTCACGATCGACAAACACGGCATCCATGTGTATATTTTAGAGCTATGGAATAGCTCGGAACCAAGAAGAATTAATGAGAGAAACAAGCTGATAAGGTTTAACTCATTTTTGAGAAACAGTAATAAATAGTAATTGGAGGCATCAGCAAAAGCAATACTTGATGTGTAGGATGGGTCGTGGATTGGTGCAGGTGGACAAAATATGGTCAATCTGCTTGCAGGACATGGTTGGCACAGGGGACATATTTGGCAGTGGGCAGTCATTTGCTTCGGATGGATTGTTGAGTATTTTCTCAGAGAGTGATTTGAAGATATTATTTTTTCTGGAGCTTCTGGATCTTCTTCCTCCTGAGAAGTCTTCTATTACTCATGACTGTATCCTTGCAAACTATTTCAACTTGGGCATTTCACAAGAATACAGTGTTGCACTAAGCAACTATCTTGAGAGCCAGCAATCATTGCATGGTTCAAACTTCTATCCAAGACGACATTTGGCTGATCAACCGATTGGAGATGCTCCTTCCATGGCTTCAGCTTTTGCGCCATCCCTGTCATCCGGAGATGATGCTCAGTTTCCCCTTTTTGTGAGTGAATCACCATTGACACCTTCCAACTCTCTGAACATTGAACCTGCCAACGCACATAAACATGGTAAACCTGCACAGAAGCATCGGGGAGTGCCCTCTCCAATTTCACCTTCAGAGAAGCAGCATAACTACATAAAATTAGTCTTGATTGCTGTGCTACCGACGGCGGTGTGCTCATTCATTGCTGCATTTCTAATTTTTAACTGCTGTGGATGCAACAAAAGCAAGGTCTCGGTTAGTGAGCAGCGAGATGACCATCCCCTTCTTCACTTGCAGTTGGCTAACACTCCAGGTGAGGCGATATCCCTTTTATCAACCTATGGTGGATTGTTCCTGGTGTAGTATTATATCATATAACATTTCATTTGCAGGTTCGTCACCCAATGTCTGTGTTCCTGCCAGCCCACTTCGCAAGGATGATCAACGAGTTAGGCCTTCCAAGGCTGGAATCAGCATGAGTCGGTGCTTTCCATGCTGTTTTAAAACTTCAACTTATGCCACAACACCTGCACCAGTGACTGGAGGAACACAGGAGAACAGTGCCTCAAGTGATGCTCCTAAACCAATGCCTCCACCGCCACCTCCGCCTCCACCTTTGCCTCCTATCAAGAAGGCTCCTCCTCCCCCGACTACCCCTCCCAATGGTTCCATAGCAAGACTTCCTCAGCTGTCACATGTTGAGTCAAGTCATTCGGAAGAATCATCTGCAGGAGAGCAGGTTAGCGAATCATCTGAGCCTGAAGTGAGTGCTCCAAGAGCCAAGCTTCGGCCTTTCTATTGGGACAAAGTTATTGCTAATCCTGATCGGTCAATGGCCTGGCATGACATCAAATTTGGTTCTTTTCAGTAAGTTTTAAAGTTAGCAATAAATTACTAGTCCATCTGTCTGCATTAAGCTTGTATATAACAAATACATTTTGTAGTGTGAATGAGGATATGATAGAGGCATTGTTTGGTTATGGCTCTGGCAACAAAAATAACGCCAAGGACAAGGAAGTCCCATTGGCAGACACTTCACCTCAGCATGTTTCTCTTCTTGATGTTAAGAAATCATGCAACCTGGCAGTTGTTTTTAAGGCAATGAATGTCAAGGTAGAGGACATTCAAGATGCTCTCATTGAAGGTAGTTGTTCATTCATAACAAACTATTGTTGTTTTGTCCATATGTAGCTTGCCTATTCATATCTGAAAAAAGTGTGACCCTTTAGTACCTCTCTAAATACAAGCCATCTGCACAGATGAAAACAGTATTGCACTTATAAGTGAAGCTTTTGAAAACCTTCGCTGATGGATTTATAGGGTGATTGCCATATCCTTTTTAGTTAAATAACCATTCAAGTACAACGACATAAACTTTGCCCACCTAAATAGTACATATAATTATATTTTTTGTTCATCCGTGGTCTATTTTATTTGATATGAATCGTGAATGATGCAATCAAGTTTAAAAGATTATTCAGATTGTGATGCACTAATCATTTGGTGTGTTACGTTTTCTGTTCTTGCATGTATTCATTTGTTGAGGTCAACTTAATTATCCAAAAGGTTAAAAGTGGAGCCAGCAACTTGGATGGAACATGCAATGTCTTTACTTTCTGGATTCTAAATCGTTGAAACATCATATTATTAATTTTTTCTCTGACATTTTCTTTTGCCTCATTCTGTTCTTAAGGGAATGAGCTTCCTAGATTACTTCTTGAGGCATTCTTCAGAATGAAACCAACTGACGAGGAGGAGCAGAAACTCAGGCTTTATGATGGGGGCTTCTCGCAACTAGGCCTTGCAGAACAAGTGATGAAGGCACTAATTGACATTCCTTTCGCTTTCAAGAGGATCAGAGCTTTGCTTTTCATGTCCTCTTTGCAAGAAGATGCTTCAAGTCTCAGGGAAGCATTCCTCCAATTGGAGGTAATCCATCTGAAAACAGTTGACTTCTGTATTAAATCTGCAAAATACTCCAAGTACTTAAATTGTTTTCTGTTTGGTGTCAGGCTGCTTGTGGGGAACTAAAGCACCGCCTTTTTCTGAAGCTACTAGAAGCTGTTCTCAAAACTGGAAACCGTTTAAATGATGGGACCTTCCGTGGTGGTGCTAATGCATTCAAACTTGACACCCTTCTGAAGTTATCAGATGTCAAGGGTGCCGATGGAAAGACCACATTGCTACACTTTGTTGTCCAAGAGATTATTCGATCTGAAGGTGCCCGTGAAGCAAGGTTGGCCATGGAAAATAGAAGTCCACCTCCTAGTACTTCAGAAGACTATTCGAATGGATCTCTCCAAGAAAACAGTGATTACTACTCCAACCTCGGCCTTAAGATTGTATCAGGGCTTAGTAGTGAGTTGAACAATGTCAAGAAGGTAGCTGCACTAGACGCTGAAGCTTTGTCTGCCAGTGTGGTGAACCTCAGACGTGAGTTACTGAAAGCAAAAGAGTTCCTAAACTCTGACATGGCAACACTAGAAGAGAACAGTGTGTTCTACCGCTCGTTAGAACGTTTCATAGAACACGCAGAGAATGAGACCAGCTTTCTGTTGAAAGAAGAGAAGAGATTGAGATCATTAGTGAAGAAAACAATTCGATATTTCCATGGAAATGATGCAAAAGATGATGGATTTCGCTTGTTTGTCATTGTCAGAGATTTTTTGGTGATGCTAGACAAGGCATGCAAGAAGGTTGGGGCATCGCAAAAGAAGGCAACAAATAAATCTCAAAGCAGTGGCCATTGTAACCCAGCGTCCCAGTCAAATCCCCAGGAGCAGCAGTTTCCTGCAGGTCCAGATCATCATTTAAATAGTTCGGACTATAATGACTGACAATGAGATATACCCTTAGATATGTTATTTATATGTTTTCTTTTGCTCTAGACGATGTAAAAAAAAATCCATTTGCAGAGGCATTATATTATTACTAGATGGGCTTGCACGCTACGCCGCATCGAGCAGGATATGTCAGATTTTCGAAACTCCAGGGTCTTCATGTAAAATTGCGAAGGATCTCAGCTAAAATTGCTACGGGGCGTAGGACCTATTTGTAAATTCCTGAAACCCTGAGGGCCTAATATATTGCAAAAAAAACTAATGGAGGATCGTTCGTGAATCTACAAAACTACGGGTTTTTTTGCAAAATAATGGTAAAAGGACCTATATGTAATTTCCTTTTTATCGAAGGACCTCCTCGTGAAGGTGATGATGTGGCATGGCCGGTAGCTCTCCAATCCCATAAGCTTTATATAAGTAAAGATACATGCAGATACCGCATACATACATACATACATACATACATACATACATACCATAGTTGTCACAATGTTGCTCGGGCGATGTCTAGTCATTATGGCGGTTGGAGGAGGACACCAAGACAGCTCGCCTTGACTGGAGGGGGTCGGATCGCACCGTTGAGCCTATTGCAACATTGGATCGACGGTTTGCGATGGAAGATAGCTGGATTAGGGTTGACGTAGTGGGGGTCGGCTAGATCTGTGATGGTAGACTGTCAGCTTGGGGGTGGATCCGATGGCGCAGGCCAAATCTGTGACAGAAGACGGATGGCTTGGGGCTAGATCCAATGGTGTGCAGGAAGGACGTTGACAGGTGGATCTTGAGGCGGCAAAGTCCCGAGCTGAGTAGCGATGGTCCAAGAACAGGATGGCTTTGTTGTGGACGGAGCCACTGCTACTCTGTCGTCGTTGTAGTTGATGCTTTGCCGCCACTACTGCTTGCTGATGCTATCGCTGCTGCTGCTTTCATCGTCTAATCATCGCCTAAGCGTCCAGGCGCTCTGGGCTCACAGCGCCTAACTAGACTGCCATGACAACATTGACTTTCATGAACTCATTATCTGATAGATTTTAGCTTATCATATTATAGAATTATACCTCTACATTAGTATGTAATGACTCATTATCATATTAATATACCTCTAGATCGGGCAAAAGTTTTCTAAAAATAAATTAGCTTGACTATTAAATATAAGAGCCAACTCACACTTATGAGAAACACAATACCTGTGGAGTATCACAGAAACACACCGAAAGAAATGACCAAATTTAAAGATTTTAAAAAACAATGTATTAGAGGAACATAAACTCTTAAAGATAAAAGGGGAAAAAAATATCCATCTGCCTATCATGTCTATGTTTGTAATTCATTTTGTTAGTTTTAACTATTTTGACATTGTTCAAATCTTATTTGTCTTCATGCATGTCAGTACATGTGTTGGGTTGTTTAATGAGTAAATTTCGTAAAACTCCATATTTTATAGTCATGGTTGCAGAGAACCACAATATTTTTTTGCATGTGACATGTAACCCCAGTTATTATAGTACTGTAGTTTCATAAAACCCGTCTTTAGTAAATCTGAGCTACTCTTATGGGTAGGGTTGACCAAAGTACGATTTCATCTATGAAATTTGGAACCGTAAATCTGAACTATGCTCAATTGGAATCCAGTGCAATTGGAGCAAATTTCGTTAATAAAATTTGGAACTATACTCAATTTTTTGATCTAATTTGCACTCTTGGAGCTTAGATTTACCAGGGACATGTTTTATGATACTATAATACCATAATGCTTAGGGTTATATACCACATACCATGTTTTATGATACTATAATACCATAATGCTTAGGGTTATATACCACATACCAAAAATATTGTGGTTTTCTACAACGATGACTATAAAATATGGCGTTTTGCAAAATTTACTCTTGTTTAACCTATTTCTCTTACAATACCATTAACATGGGCATGCCTAGTGGAAACATTCCATCTTTTTTCATCGTTGCGGATGGTGCAAAAGGTAGAATACCTGAAAGAAGTCGGTTTTAATGTAAAGGTAGCCTAGGACCGCTATTTTTATGTTATTGGTAACTACTTGAAGAATCTAATTTATGTGGTATGACTAGGGATGAAAACGGATATCCGAATTTCTGAACAAATTCGATATTTTTAAATAGATATATAACGATTTTGGTTTTCATTTTTAACACTTTAGCAAGCTCATTATAAAAATAAGATTATAAAATTAGATAAAAAAATTACGCATTATTTGCTTCCATAAATAAAAAGGTGAAAAATATCCGAATCCGTATCCGATTGATATCCTAATTTTGTTTCTATCATTTAAATAAATATATAATGAATTTGAGGTTCATTTTTATGAATTTGAATAAGCTCAACACCACAAACAAGAATATGAATTTGGATAGAAAATTCTATATCCTATTTGTTTCCCATTGAAGAACAAAGACAAAAAAATTGATATCCGAATTACTATCCGTTTTCATCCCTAGGTATGACCTCTTTAATAACATCACGGAAGACACGGGAAAACCAAAATAACTAAAATAAAATGGGAATAAATCATCACAAATACCATTTCCAATACATAAAAAAGACAAACACTCTTATGCTGCAATACAAAATGCACTCACCATCTTATCAGAAAACAACACACCACCCTCAAACCAAAAAGAGGTAATTTTTCTCACCAAATACAATCCGACTATCCCTCTCCAATCGAACGATACCTATAAATATATCTATCTATTTCACTCCGCATAGAAAAACCAGAGGCTATTACAAAGCTTTGGCCTATATGGTCTTTATTCACACTTTTTTTATAAGGAAAAAGTCGAATTGTCCTCAACTATCTGGACCACTTTGGTCCCAGAATATCGGACTTGCGACGTCCTTCAACTCCCAAAATGCATTAGTCCTTTGACCATCAAATGGCGGTTTACACAGCAACACTGTCAGATTTTTAAAAATTTACAAGCTTGATAATTATCTGAAAAATTTATGGTACCATTATTAGTAGTTTAGGATCATAGAAAAAATTTAAAATAATTTAACATCATTTGTTATCTTTAAAAATCAAAATAGAATGGACATAATTGGGACAGTAAATTGTTAGATTTTTCTAAATTTTCTCGAGTGTGATTATTATCTAAACTTTTTATGACAGATTAATAATTTCCTCAGTACCATTCTATAAAAGTTTCAAAAATTTCAACTTTATGTTCTTTCTCTGTTTGATTTTTGAAATATAATACAACAAATTAAGTTTAGTGCATACTGCATTGAAAGATTTTATTGAGAAAACAAATAAAGTTGAAATTTTTGAAACTTTTATAGATGGTACTGAGGAAATTATTAATCAGTCATAAAATTTTAGATAATGATCACACTCGAGAAAATTTATAAAAATCTAGCAAGTTTACTGTCCTAATTATGTCTATTCTGTTTTTGATTTTTAAAGATAACAAATGATGTTAAATTATTTTTAAAATTTTTATGTATGATCCTAAACTACTAATAATAGTATAAATTTTTCAGATCATTATCGCTTATAAAATTGTTTAAAATTTGACAGTGTTGCTAGCATAAAACCGCTGATTTGACCAATCGAATTGTACCTATAAATATATCTATCCATTTCACTCCGCATAGAAAAACCAGAGGCTATTACAAAGCTTTGGCCTATATGGTCTTTATTCACACTTTTTTTTATAATAAATCCTTCTCCCGAATAAAATTACAGATCTATTCTCCTTCTGGATGTCTTAGCAGAGGCCGCGTATATATACTGCGTGCTCTCTACTATAGTAGATCGTAATACCGCACCTACCATGGTACCTAAGCAAGGCAAGACGGAGGTACCGCTGTGTCCGAGCAAGCCAGGAAGGTGGGCCCGTGTCTCTGCTTAAAGACGAAAAAAAAAGTGCACAGGAGGGGCGAATAAACGGAGGCCTCCTCGCGGTGCCTGCCAAACCCAACGGACCCTTCTCCGACCTTCTTCGTGCTCCCTCCCCCTCTAGGGCTTAACCGTCGCGAGCGGTCGGAATTCCCCAGCCGGGAGCCCGGGATAGATCACTGGAGCCGGAGCCGGCGCGATGCTGGGCCCTCCTCGCCGCGGCCCGGCGTACAAGACGAAGCTGTGCGCGCTGTGGCAGCGCGGCCACTGCAACCGCGACACCTGCAGCTTCGCCCACGGCAACGGCGAGCTCCGGGTGCCCCCCTCATCCCGCTCCTTCCCGCACAACGCCGGTATGGATAGCCCTTTCCCTGTGCCCCCTCGTCTCTCGTTGTACTCCTCTCCTTGTGCTCCTATTCGGTTGCCCGTAGTTTCTATTCGAGATCTCCATCCAGGACTTAGGGTTTCTGGTATTTAGCGAGAAGCGAAGTGGGTTAGATGTATACAATCCCCTTATTTTCTTGGTCAGTTGGTTGGTAGGTATAGATCTATGAATAGCTAGATGCAATCCAAATGAAGTCTTGGGAAATCAGACTATCGGAGTACTGTCAGAAATAGATGAGTGCTTGAAAAATTAGGTTTCATGTGTTTTGGATCCTACCAATAATGGTTGGTCATGAAAGCCAGGTGATTTATGCCTTGGCGACTTTAGCATCTTGGAACAAAACAGTTGCTTCTGAAGGACATGACATGATGGGTGGTATTACGGTATGAGATGTTTGCCTGCCATGCTAAAAAGAACAAGTCATCAATACTGCATGCTGCGGATATGTTATGGTATCAAGAGGAGAGCCAGTAATTGGGAAGAAGGAATTAGGAGAATTTGGCCAAGCTACCGACTAACTAGACCACTCAAAAGAATGGTATATATGAATTAGGATCATTTGTGGATGGCCATCTTTGGAGTACTTTCTTTTTCATTCGGGACATCGTGGTTAAAAGGGATTTTTTTTGCATGCTAGCTGATTCATGTGATAGTGTGCAGCCTGTGTTTTGCCTCATCTTATTAAGCTTGTGTGATTTCCTATATTTTTCATACTAGTGCTTGAATTGAACCTCAGTTGCTGCAGATAGAAAATAATTCTAACAAGTGGAAGCTTGTTGCAGAATTAGGTGGCATTCTTACTGGTTGTCATTTGATTTAACTATCATTCCAATTAGCAGACTCCTGAGCAGATTTGGTAGACTCAACTGCTGCCAGAGGATAACACAACCATTTTCATAGATTCTTCAGTTGGTATTTCGACAATTTGTCGTGACTGTAATGCCTGTGCTGTATCAGAAGGTGAACTTTTGAGGGTCTTGGATGGCCCCTCCATTGAGTGTTGTCCATAATATGATCGATGTGCTATGATCATGTGATTAGCAGGTTTTGCAATTAACTGAATCACATATCCTTTGATTATAGTGCATCAGCTAGTTTCATTGGGAAATATTCTTGTGACTGGTAATTCCATGTTGTTGTGATTCTTCACAAGTCGTCACCGAAGATATCTGGACAAATGATAGTAGATATATGGTGATATTGGGATTATGGCGGACATTTCTTTGTCGTAATTGCTGTATGAGGTTTATGGAGCTTCAACCCATTTGCCTTCAAGATGATCAACATTATGAGTATTGGTATTATCTTAACGGGTGTATCAGTGGTTCCTTATCATATCTTGGCATCTGCTTGTGCATTAATTTTTAGCCCTACTTTTTTTTGTGGCTAATGGCATTATCCTGGAGTCCCTGCTACTTATTGCTAATTGAATAATCTTGTAGCTCAAGGTTACGGTAAGCTTAACAGGCTTATGGGTGTCCTATCTACATATCGCACCATTTTCATTTTTTAGTGACATGAGTGCTTCCTCGTATAAAATTTGCACCTTCCTGACTTATAGGTAGAAGAGATTATAGAAGTGGTGACTTCAGAGGAAGGATTGATAGGAGATTCTCACCTCGTAGGAGGCATTCTCCTGGAAGAGATTCCAGGGGTCATCGTGCCCCTTATGATCGAAGACCAATTTCTCGAGAAAGGGGTAAACAGCTGTTCTCTCTCTTTCTCTCCATCTATGCGTGTTCACGTGCCAAAGTGGGTGGGGTGCTAATTATTCTACATCTGCTCACTTTTATATTCTGATTGAACCTGCTATAAGTTCATTCTATTTGTAATCTCATAAAACTCTGATATTTTACTTGCAGATTCTAGCTATTCACGGTCTCCCAGCAGGAAGAGGCACGAAATACATTTCGGCTTATGATCTCGATTTTTTTGAAGCTATTTAATTCTGAATAATGAATATACTTTGGATGCATGTATATGCATCTTCTGATCAAAATTTTAATTGAAGTGTCCTTATATATGCTTATTTAGGATTCATTATTATCTATCTTCTTTGTGTTATTATTTGATTGTGCGATCTTAGTTATTCATTATCGTTAATCCCGTTTGATATGCTGGAGCTGAGATCTAAACAAGCTATGCTTTTAACTTCCCTAGCTTAGTGCCAGGCAGTGTTATTAAGGCGTTGCCTAGGCGCCCCGGCGCCGGAGCCAGCACACCATGGTCGCTCGCCTCGCCTGGCGCTGGGTTGAAGGGGATAAGGGCACGGGCGATGGGGAGTTGGGGACAAGTTGGACTGATTGTGCGATCTTAGTTATTCATTATCGTTAATCCTGTTTGATATGCTGGAGCTGAGATCTATACAAGCTATGCTTTTAACTTCCCTAGCTTAGTGCCAGACAGTGTTATTAACGCGTCGCCTAGGCGCCCTGGCGCCGGAGCTAGCACGCCATGGTCGCTCGCCTCGCCTGGCGCTGTGTTGAAGGGGATAAGGGCACAGCCGCACGGGCGATGGGGAGTTGGGGACAAGTTGGGCTGAGTTTGTGCGTGGAGAAGGGACCAGCAAAAGGGGAGGATTCTAGTACCTCATCGCCGTCGACCTTGGGCCCCATGAGCTTCGGCACCACTGTGGCCTTGTGCGTCTCCGGCCGCACCGCCATTGCCTGCTACCGTCGCTGCCAGATCCGGCTTTCCACCACGGCCGAGACCGGATCCAGCGGTCATGGCGTCGGGACTACCGGATCCGACATCTCCACGTCGCCGTCGTCCCCGATCTAGTCGCCGCCGCCGTCCCGGATCTCCTCGACCTCAAGCGTCGACTTCTTCGGATTCCATCGCCTCCTCTGCGCCGCGGCGGACGAGGAGGAGCGCGAGGCCACTCGGGAGGAGGGAGAAATGGCATGAGGGGTGGGAGCGATGCCGCCTCTGCGCCGCGGAGGATGAGGAGTGGCGCGAGAGGTGGGAGGCGAGAACAAGCGGCGAGGTCGCGAGAGGAGTGGGCGGTGGCTCGAATGGGGGAGGAGAGAGGGGAGGAAAGAGAGAGAGAGGTGGGGGGGAGGGTTTAGAGAGGCCGGGCCGACTGGGCTGATGAATTGGGCTGAGAGGATTCAAATACACTGATATTGCTAAATATCTATTGGTGATATACTGATATTAATGGACTTTTCTGGTCGCCTAATCCTCGCCTAGGTGTCCAGGCGCCCCGGAGGCGACTCGCCTCGCCGGGGCGCCGTGATAACCTGCCAAGCACATTGATTGTGCTACTGAGAACAAGCATCAAAGCTTTATCCCTTAACAGCATCCTCGCTGGAATGGTAGGTCTTTGTATTTTTTCCTGCTGATTGACCTTTGTGACATTTGTCTCCTATATTATACACATAAGCATGTCCCCTAAAGGCCATGCAAGCACTGTGTATGGTGGTATTTTGTGGCCAAATTTATTAAACCAGCAACTCTTAATCTTTTTATTTGTTGAATATTGACAATCATGTAATGTTACCGCACTTAGTTCCTGTTTTCCATTTTCAAATCTTCTAGTTGTGAACACAATTGCCTCTTCTGATTAATTGTCCCAAATAGAATATGATACCCCATTACCGGCATTTCCATCAGATTTGTGGTTTAATAGATTTATTCTATATCCATGTAAATGTGTGTTGAGTTATGTTGGATTTGTAACTTTTCCACATTCTGTTCTCCGTCTTTCAGTGAGAGGAGGCATGATAAGAAGACTGATGATGGGGAAACCAACTCATCTAGGAGTTTGAGTGTCTCTGACAATAATGATGAAAGGAAAAAGGACAAATTCTCAAGTGGGGATGAGAAAGAGGGTAACGAAAAGCAGGTCTGAGTTGTGTAATCCAATTCATAGCTGAAACAGGCACCTTTGGCACATCCTGTCATTATATAATTATGAATATTGTGCAGCTGAAACAAATAAGACTGGATATGGAGGCTCTGCGTGAAAATAAAGCTCACCTAGAGGTCAGTTTTTATCGTCTCAATGCATGTATTACATAATATGGTCTTTCCATGAGTAGCCCAAAGAACACATCTTTTATTTATTTAATGTTGCTTAACTTATGCTTCTAGTTTGGCAATGATTGTTCTGTGCTACTTCAACCTGCTTTACCGCATAGCTGTGCATGAGACGCCTTTCTATTTTTTCTTCCTGCGTTATGGTATATTTGCTTTGAACTATGGAGGTTTGCAGGCACGCTATGATATGTGTATCCTACACTCCAATTATTTGAAATGTTTTCCAATCCATGGCCGTGTTAATTTTTTCAATAATGTTGTAATCTTTTGATTTTTCATTTCTTTTAATAATTGATGAACATTAATTGCTATCTTGCAAATATACTTCCACCTATTCTTTGATTTTGCAAAATGATATTTATGTAACGTGCTACTTGGCTGGGACTTCGTTTCGCTAAAGTAGGCAGTTCTTATAAATGATACGACAATACACTGATTTATGAATGATTCTGCATGGTGTAAACCAAGTGTTACAATTGATCATTTAACAATATTATGTACTATGCAGAAATATGGAGTATTTTTATAAAAAAATGACAGCCTTTTCCGAAAGTAAGCCAGATCTCTTTCCCCAGACTATGCTGGTTCAGCATTTGTGAATTGGTTATGACAACTAACTGGTATCGGTAACTAGGGCTAATTTATGTGCTACTGAGAATGACCAATTTTGTACTGCTAAATTTATTGAAGTGTATTTCTGATGCGTGTTCATGTTATTTAAATATATATTTGTTTTAGTCTTAATTTGTTAGTACTTGCCACGCACTAGTCATCGCCACCTTACTTCACCACTGACCATTGTCTACTATTGAGTTTTAGCATCGGCAGAATTATTTCTTCTTACTGTCTGTATCTGCTTTGGTGCGGATAATATTTCTTTTGGTATTTCTGCCCTTGGTTTATTACACAAGTTGGCATCATTCACACCTTTTCCTCTAGCACTGCATATCTGCGATATTTAATATTTTATCATTTACAATAGTTCGATCTTGTATAATTTGAACTTCACACTCTAATTAACATTCCTTTTGTAGATCATTTTGGATGAGAAGATTGATGAAATACGCAAAATTTCTAGTAAAGTAAATGATCTTGATCAGCAACTGAGGAGGGAGAAAGAAGAATGCCATAGGTATTTATACAACACTTGCACATGGCAATGGCATGTTCCTTTTCTTTATCGATAGCTTGGTGATGTTACCAAGTGTTCTCATATTGTTTTGATTCCAATGTAGGATGACATCAAAAATGAAGAAATTCATCAAAGCTCATGCCCGTTTTTTGAAAGCACAGGAAGAATTGAAAAGGTTCATTCTGCTTTCATCATGTCTGAACTTATACACACATTTTTTGCTTGACTTCCGCGCCATTTTCTATCTTTGCATGACTTCGAATTTATAATATTTGACTACTGGAGTTGTGCAGGTCACAAGCACGTTTTGAGAGACTTGGCGATTTGCTTGCTTCAGATATTTTGAAGCGTGGTGCTAATGAAGAAGTTTCCAGTGTCAATGTTGATGAAGATCCAAATGGTCCTTATGAAAGGAGTCCAAATGCTGCTGCAACTAAAAAGAGATCGGTCCCGTACTCAACAAGTGAAGAAGCAAAAGCTGGTAGGTAGCTTAGTTTCTTGGGGAGACCGTACATACTCCTGGAGAACATACGATGATGGCCATGCTGTTTTACAAAGATGTGATTAGTACAATTGGAATCTTGTTATCAATTAGTGTGGTAGTGCATATTCCCCCCTCCCATTTGCATAAAAAAATGTGTCTAAGCATGCCCATGTTAGCATAAAAAATGTGTCTAAGCATGCCATCATCTCTAGCTCAGCCCTCTCCACAACTAATGCTATTCCCAACAGCCCATCCTAGTAGGCAGTAGGTAAAGAAAGAGGTCCTCTATGTTAAGCATTAAAATTGATTTGATCAGTTACTCTTTTTATAGAAACACTGAAGGAAGTTTTTTTTTCCTTTTACAACTCGATGATATTTCTCTGTACATTGTTGAAAAAATGTTTTTTTTTTGGTATTAATTACGCACTCATGTCTGATCTTTTGTCTCCTTTCTCAGTGAAGAAAAGAAGAGAGCGAGATTCTGATACAATCACTAGGTCAGAGAACTATAGGTCGGAAGGAACAGATTTTGATAAAACATGCAAGGGAACTGAGGCAACAAAATTTTTATATTTGAAGAAGAGATTATGGGAAGACGAAAAAAATAAGCTAGGAAATGTTTCCTCAGCCAACATTTTCACAGACAAGGTGCAATATTCTTCCCGATCTAAATTCTGTGATAAATGATGCACATCATATCATCATATTTAGTGTAGCGGGTTCAATACTTTATTTGGACATACTAACATATGCTCTTGATTCCGTTCTAATTCTATAGCTCAAGAATTAGTGTAAGTTTGGAAAGTATGGCTATTGGTTTTTTTTTAACTATAGCTTATCTGGAAATAACAAGTAAACAGTATATACACTGATAGATTTCCTTCATCATCTCATTTGAGTCCCAGCTCATCTTGGCCCTGTTGACAATGGTTGGGATCGTATTCATGATCAATTCTGAATGGTACGCGTGAAGACTATATTGAGTAGAGATTTTTAAACTTGCAGGTCAAAGATTCTCCGGTCAAACATGTTTTGCCCCCCACTGGCATGGCTGCTCATGCTATAGATGATCTTATCGAAGCTGTTGAACTGGATGACAGACATGAACCAATAGATGATGCATCGCTAGAAAATGATGGTGATGACAAAACTAGATCACCTGTTATGCCTCCACAACCTCCTCCAGTGGTTCAAAATGCTTACGAGCAGGTGATTAAATTTGCATCCTCCAAGAAATTTAAACTTTTATATTCTCTTTCCAACTAAAATTTTCCTCAAATCTTTTTTTTTCCTGTAGTTTTGCTAAAGAAATATGCTCACAGCTTGTTTAATTTTCTTTCCCAGTATGAGGGCGATGATGAGGAAATCGATGTGGAATAAGTGGAATGCCGAGTTGGTGGATGGAGCCCTCTCATGATAAATTAAGGAATGGCGATTGCCAGCCACCAGCTCCTGGGAGTTGAAGACTGTTAGCATCTCCGTGTACAAAGTGCTATCCATTTGATGTTGGGGCTTCTTTAGCTTATATCCAGAATTACGCTTTTGTAGTGACATCCTTGCCGATGAGTTGTTAACTTGGATGTGGTGAAATATGTGGAGCTTAACTTCGTCAATGTCACACCTAAAATATATGTGGTAGTTACTCCTTTGTCAGTGCCTAGGGGCTCATGACTGTTGTTGTATAGTTCCTCGTCCTGTTTGCCGCATCAAATGTGTTGGGGGAGTATCATTTGATGGAGGCCGTAGCCTACCTGCTTCGGCAATCGCCGGTGGCCGCCGGTTGGAGGCCTCGCAGCCGGCATGAACCTTGGCTTCACGCCTACCGTCGACAATCTCCTGAGTCATCGGATTTGGGACGTTGGCGGGACAAAGGCGTCGCGTTGTGTGGCAAATATGGGCGACTGATGATCGTTCCTCGCTCTCACACACGCACACTTCATGCACTCTGGTTGCCTGTGCTGTGACAAATTAACAAGTAAATTCAGGAGGCATACAGTGCATGCGATGAATCCCTGATTTTCGTTCAAAAAAAGACAAATTAACAAGTAGATTCAGGAGGCATACAGACATACAGTGCATGCGATGAATCCCTGATTCCCTGCAGGCTGCAGTGTGTGTGATGGCAGCTCAACACAAGAAGCTCTTGCTCGTCTATCTATGCACGTCGAACGCAACCATCAGCCCGGAAGGAGGAAGCGGCAGCAGAAGCACTCCTCCAATGGAGCTCAGCCTTCACTATGCGGGCCTCAATGGTACGCTCCACGCTCTCTACTCCGCCGCGTTCCAGAACCTGATCACAAGGCTGGACCTCAGCTCCAACAGCCGCCATGGCACCATCCCGGCAAGCATGCATCTCCATGCTGCTCACCCTAACCTACCTGGACTCGAGCGACAACAGTCCGCCTTTATCTGTGCTCGCTCGCCCTGATGACCTCCTTGGACTTGAGCAATAACAGCTTCGTTGGTGCCATCCCGGCACACATGTCCATGTTGCTCTCCCTGGACTTGAGCGATAATAACTTCGTTGGTGCCATCCCCTACCAACTGGGCAAGCTTGCACACTGACGGCACCTTCATCTGTCTGCAAACAGATTGCCTGGGCCGATACAACAGTCGCTCTCAAGGCTCAGAGAGCACCCAGAATTGTCCCTCGAATGGAACAATCTCACCGGAGGAATCCCGAAATGGCTCGGGATGATGTCTAGCTTGCAACATCTTGATCTGATCTGTTTCTGCCCTACCATACACGAGCTGGGAAACCTTACTAGTCTCGACTCCAGGGATAAAAAACCGGCGAAATTTCGGATTTCAGACCAGGCCGAATTCAAAATTCAAAAAAATTGAATTTGCTACAGTGATTTCGGGATATTTCGCCGAAATTTCGGGTTTTGAATCCGGTTTTTGAAGTTTGAGCATCAGATTGGTCCAATAACCTATTAGAAAGTGATCTTCTATGAAAATTTGTTGAAAAACTAATTTTTTGAGATTTTTTAAAATTTAGGCAGAAACACTGTCAGATTTTTAAAATTTTTTACAAGCTTGATAATGATATGACAAATTTATGGTACCATCCATAGTAGTTTTTGATTATACAAAAAAAGTTTCAAAATAATTTAAGGTCATTTTTATCTTTAAAAAATCAAAAACAGAATGGACATAATTGGAACAGTAAACTTGTTAGATTTTTCTAAATTTTCTCGAGTATGATCATGGTCTAAAAATTTTATGAAAGATTAATAATTTCCTCAGTACAATTTTATAAAATTTTCAAAAAATTTCAACTTTCTATGTTTACTCAATAAAATCTATCAATGCAGTAAGCACTGAACTTAATTTGTTGTATTATATTTCAAAAATCAAACAGAGAAAGAATATAAATGGCACTGTGCGTTATAAGAATTTTATAAATTCACTGGAGCGTGATCATGATTCAAAATTTTTATGAGATATTAAGCATTTCCTTGTCACCCTTATGTAAATTGTTTAAAAAATTTAAACCTTTTTTATTGCTAAATTAAATCTATGTATTGATCATCGGTCTTTTAATAGGATAGTATCACTGTTCGAATTTTTAAAAATTCATGACACTTGATCATCATATGAAAATTTTATGAGAATGTTATGGATGTGTCAGGACCATCTAGATCTTTTAACCTTGTTTGTTCTAATTTTAACATTCATGACACTTGATCTTTTAACAGGTCTTTTAACCTTGTTTGTTCTAATTTTCATTCGGATGAAAATAATTACAAAATACTTACAATAGTTACAAAATTTTGTAATTTTATGTATCATTTTACGTATCATTTTATGTATCATTTCAGTGGTTCCATGCATGCTAGTATAATCATTGATTGCAACCACACAGCATCTCGGGTTCACAGTAAGATTCTCTTTCACTTTTGCTCTCTTTCACAGTGATCCACAACATAAAGCCAGCCTCCCTCACTTTCACGTGATCATCTCACTCACTTTCCTCTTCCACTTTTCCTTCCAACTAGACAAAGGCTGCCCTCTCGGGTTCTTCACGTTCTCCGGCACGAAGCCAGCCAGATCTTACATGAAAATTTTTTGGGCCGAATATGACCGGAATTAGTCCAATAACACCTAATAAAGTGATCTTACATAAAAATTTGATGAAAAACTAATTTTTTGAGATTTTTTATAATTTGGGCAGAAACACTGTCAGATTTTTCAAAAATTTTACAAGCTTGATAATGGTCTGAAAAATTTATGGTACCATCCTTAGTAGTTTTGGATCATAAAAAAAAGTTTCAAAATAATTTAACATCATTTTTTATCTTTAAAAAATCAAAAATAGAATGGACATAATTGGGACAGTAAACTTGTTAGATTTTTCTAAATTTTCTCGAGTGTGATCATGATCTAAAAATTTTATGACAGATTAATAATTTCCTCAGTACCATTCTATAAAATTTTCAAAAAATTTCAACTTTCTTTGTTTACTCAATAAAATCTATCAATGCAGTAAGCACTGAACTTAATTTGTTGTATTATATTTCAAAAATCAAACAGAGAAAGAACATAAATGGCACTGTGCGTTATAAGAATTTTATAAATTCACTGAAGCGTGATCATGATTCAAAATTTTTATGAGATATTAAGCATTTCCTTGTCACCCTTATGTAAATTGTTTAAAAAATTTAAACCTTTTTTATTGCTAAATTAAATCTATGTATTGATCATCGGTCTTTTAACAGGATAGTATCACTGTTCGAATTTTTAAAAATTCATGACACTTGATCATCATATGAAAATTTTATGAGAATGTTATGGATGTGTCAGGACCATCCAGATCTTTTAACCTTGTTTGTTCTAATTTTAACATTCATGACACTTGATCTTTTAACAGGTCTTTTAACCTTGTTTGTTCTAATTTTCATTTGGATGAAAATAGTTACAAAATACTTACAATAGTTACAAAATTTTGTAATTTTATGTATCATTTTACGTATCATTTCAGTGGTTCCATGCATGCTAGTATAATCATTGATTGCAACCACACAGCATCTCGGGTTCACAGTAAGATTCTCTTTCACTTTTGCTCTCTTTCACAGTGAGCCACAACATGAAGCCAGCCTCCCTCACTTTCACGTGATCATCTCACTCACTTTCCTCTTCCACTTTTCCTTGCAACCAGACAGAGGCTGCTCTCTCGGGTTCTTCACGTTCTCCAGCACGAAGCCAGCCAGATCTTACATGAAAATTTTTTGGGCCGGATATGACCGGAATTAGTCCAATAACACCTAATAAAGTGATCTTACATGAAAATTTGATGAAAAACTAATTTTTTGAGATTTTTTATAATTTGGGCAGAAACACTGTTAGATTTTTCAAAAATTTTATAAGCTTGATAATGATCTGAAACATTTATGGTACCATCCTTAGTAATTTTGGATCATAGAAAAAGGTTTAAAAATAATTTAATGTCATTTGTTATCTTTAAAAAATCAAAAACAGAATGGACATAATTGGGACAGTAAACTTGTTAGATTTTTCTAAATTTTCTCGAGTGTGATCATGATCTAAATATTTTATGACAGATTAATAATTTCCTCAGTACCATTTTATAAAATTTTCAAAAAATTTAAACTTTCTTTGTTTACTCAATAAAATCTATCAATGCAGTAAGCACTGAACTTAATTTGTTGTATTATATTTCAAAAATCAAACAGAGAAAGAACATAAATGGCACTGTCCCTTCTAAGAATTTTATAAATTCACTGAAGCGTGATCTTGATTCAAAATTTTTATGAGATATTAACCATTTCCTTTTCACCCTTATGTAAAATTTTTAAAAAATTTAAACCTTTCTTATTGCTAAAGTAAATCTATTATTGATCATCGGCCTTTTAACAGGATAGTAGCACTGTTCGAATTTTCAAAAATTCATGTTAGCTGATCATCATATGAAAATTTTATGAGAATATTATGGATGTGTCAGAACCATCCAAATTTTTTTTCATAATTTTATAACCTCGTTTGTTCTAATTTTCATTCGGATGAAACTTGCCGCTCAGCGCTTTACCAAGACAGTACCAATGTTTGAATTTTTAAAAATTCCTCACATTTGATGATCATCTGAAATTTTTACTTAAATATCATAAATATGTCAGGAATCTCCAAAAACAATTTATAAATTTTCTAACATCGTTTGTACTATTTTTCACCCGGTTCAAACTTGCCGATCAACGTTTCATCGGGACAGTACCAATGTTTGAAATTTTTAAAAATCCACAGAACTGATAATCACCTGAAAATTTTATGAGAACATCTCTAATGTGTCAGGACCTACAAAAAAAATTTCAAAATTTGTTGACATCGTTTGAACCAATTTTCAGTCAGTGCAATTTGGGCGAAATTTCGGGTAATTTCGGTGAATTTCGGGGTAATTTCGGCGAAATTTCGGTGCCAAACAAACCGGATTTGAATTTTTCTTTTTGAATTTTGAATGTACTTTGGCCGAAATTACCGAATGTCGTCCGAAATTTCGGATTTTGGAGGGGTCCGGTTTTTTTCACAAAACGAAATTTTGATTCCTGCTCGACTCCATGTTCCTATCATGGAACAAGCTCGACGGCAGCATCCCACCGAAATTGTTCATGAATTGGACGGAGCTCAGCGCATTGGATATGGGCCAATAACTCCTTCAATGGAAGCATTCCACGCTACTACGTAAATGATATAAAACTATCTCTTTATTTGAGTCGGTTTCTGACTTTTTTTTAAAAACCGACAATGATATATGATTTAGCATAGGTGAGAAATATAGCGCAAAACATCATTATCGGTCTGACCTCAAAACCGATAGTGATAAGACGCATCACTATCGGTTCCAAGATCAAAACCGATAGTGATATTATAGATATCACTATTGGTTCTCAAGTTCGAACCAATAGTCTCTACTATATAAAGTGAGAGTTTCTTACCATATCACTTCATCAAAATTACTCATCTTTGCCACTGCTCTTTAATTACCCACCTTTGCCCGCGTCACTTCATCAAAATTACCCATCTTTGCCACTACTCTTTAATTACCCACCTTTGCCATTATTAGTGCTCTTTGTAAATAAACTTTTTATCACAAATTGAGTTTTCATTGCAACGCATGAGCACATAGCTAGTGATATTTAACTAGCAGTTCTGATCATCACGATTGGTTTATGATGTTAGAACCAATCATGATAGTAGCTTTGACCTTTCGGCTTCTCTCACATTTGACCTCTCGGCTTCCTCTCCGTTTTATAAAAAAGGAGTTTACTGTTCTCCACCTGCATCGCCATCTGCCTCCCTGAGCATGTTGTCCATCTGCCTCCCCTCCCCTGTGTTGCTCATCCACCTCCCCGAACACGTCGCCATCTTCTCCTCTCTAGAGCACGTCACCGTCGTCATCTCCTAGAAGCACGTCATCGTCGTCTCCTCCCCCGAGCTCATCATTGCCTCCTTCTCCCCCAAGCACGTAGTCATCACCTCCCAGAGCACATCACCGTCGTCTCCTCCCTCGAGCTTGTCATCGCCTCCTCCTTCTCGAGCACGTCACCGTTGTCTCCTCTCCGAGCATGTCATCGCTCCCGCTGAGCAGTGTTGCTGCACTGAATTTTCAATTGGTGCTTTGTGTGTATAATCATTTCTCTGTGATTAATTTCTTTACTGCTATTGCAAAGAGGCTAGAATATTTACTTGTCTTGGGGATCTTGCATATGGGGATGCATTGTTCGATGAGTAGTTGGGCTGATTAGATTATTTATAATAATATTGATTAATCTTTTATATCATGCAATACTTGATTAGTTCAATTGGTATCATCTGTTAAGTGCTACTATATATATGTTTATGCTTATTGTGCTTACTATTCTACTTGTGCTTGGTTGTTATTGTTTGTTCATGCTATTGTTGGCTATTTTTTAGCATTCGAACTATTGCTGGCAACCTCTGTTTACATGCTTTTGTAGTCTGTGCTGTTGTAGTTTCGATAAGCATTCTTGAGTATTAATTCTCTTGATATATGTTGATCCAATTGATTAGGTTTTATAAACTGTCAACTATTAAATCTATTTTTAAAGGTAAGGTTGCCATAAATCAGTCTAATATCTTGTCCCTAGTGGCGAGGATGCCTTTCTAAGGTAGCCCGGCATCTGCGAACATCTTAAAATCAACTTGAGCTTGATTGCTAGTTGTATGCCTCTATTAATGTTAATTGTCATGCATATACTTAATTACCTAATTACGAGTATATTTACTTTGATATTGTTAAGTATCATATATAAAATAGAGCCTACAAACAAGACAGATGATATAGAAAAACTATTCGATGCTAAACGAAAACTTAAGGTGGTGATATAACAATTGAAAGAAAAGTCTGAGTTAACTGAAAAAATTTATAAGATGAAATAAAAACTGAAAAACATAGATGACAAATCGCAAGATATTGAATCTCTTAACCATGTACTCATCATTAAGGAACGCAGGGAGAATACAGAGTTGGAAGAAGCCAAAACTAAGCTTATAGAGGTTTCTAGTATTTAATTCGATATGGTAAATAATAATATACCAAAATAGCCTATTTTCACAACAAAATGATCGCTTTTGTAAGAATTAAGAGCTATGACTAAAAGTCAATCAGTTATTGGTGTCAAATAAATAAGCACTGTGCTGGAACTATGGAACTACAAGTAGAACCAGAAACCCTCTGTTGTGGAAGTTATATCACATATGATGGCAGATATGAAAAAACACTAAAGTCTCCTTGTCTTGATCGATTATTGTATGCTTATTAATATTTTAACTAGTTTATTGTATCTTTGTAATATTACAGGAAATACTTCAGAAAAAAGTTGGCTATAAAATGATACGAATGACTGCTCTTGTCCTAAGAAGTTCTGCAAGGAAAAGCCTGCCAGAGAATTATGCCATTGATTTCTGCATTGAGTATGTTTAGTGGACAATCTATGTGGTACTCTAATGCAATTGTTTAGGGCAAAGAGCCTTTTACCAGAGTCGAGACGTCGTTTATTGATTTTTGCAATGAGTATGTATATTGTCAACAATATAGTAAATGTGAATATACTGCGAATTTGTCGATATGTAAGTACATTGTGAATGTGAATATACTGTAAATTTGTCAATTATGCATATACTGTCAATATGTGAATATACTGTGAATTTGTTAATCTGTGAGTGTGAATATACTGTGAAGGTGATACATGGGATCTATCTCTATTAGTTCCAAGGTTAGAATCGATAGATACGTGTAATCTTTATCGGTCTTGAGCGTGAAACCGATAGAAATAATTCACTAATCTCTATCGGTTCCACGCTAAGAAATGATAGAGATCATAAACACTTCTCTATCGGTTCTGATCATAAAACCGATATAGATTTCTAATTATCTTTATCGGTTTCTAGTTCAAAACCGATAGAGATAATAGGTCTTCTGAGGTTCCGACTTTGGAACTGACATAGACAACACTATATTTCTATCGGGTGAAAACCGACCGTGATAGCAACTTGTCCTCACTGTCTAAAGACTTTGTATTGTCACCAAAACCGACAAAGATGATAAAAAGAATCAACCCAAATGATCATTTCTGTAGTAGTGCCACCAAGATATCAGTAGGTGGAAAAATGGCATGTACCTGACACTTTCCGGCAACTATTTGAGTGGCATGATCCCCCTGGATCTAGGAAGCATAGAAAACCTGGAAACGCTGACTTGTCTGGGAACTACCTCACCGCGGCGTGATTCCATCGGAGATTGGTAATATATCATCGTTAGCAAACCTTAACCTCAGGAGCAACCAGTTAGAGGGAGAAATTCCTACGACATTATTATCGTTAACACAACTAGACCTCAGTAGCAACCAATTGGAGACAGAGAGAGATTCCCACAACCTTGTCGTCATCTATCCAATTTATCATCTTGTCCAGCAACGAATTGACAGGTACCACCAGACAATCGTAATGTCAATTTGTTGGATCTTTCGAACAATCTGCTCTCTGGAGAGCTCCCCAGTTGCTTATGGAACCTGCGGTTTCTTGTGTACATGGATTTGTCAAGCAATGCCTTCGGTGGAGAAGTTCCAACCTCAATAATCAGTGCTAATTCTTCACAAGAATTTCTACACATCTCAAACAACAACTGCACTGGGTCTTCTCCATATGTCCTAAGGAACTTCAAATGCCTAGCTGTTGTGGATCTTGGCCATAACATGATTTCTGGCACAAACGTGTTTTATGGAAGTATTCCTCGGGAGGCAACACATCTGACTCAGCACCAAATGTTTGATCCAGCTGAAAACAATCTTACAGGTTCCATACAGCATAGTTTTGCCAACTTTTAATTACATTATGCATACTATGGGAAGAATGACATAACTTGGAAGGTGCAAGATTGTACTTTTTGAAGAACGTTTAAGCTTATCACTGGTATTGATTTATCGAGCAACTATCTTTCTGGTGAAATCCCTGCTGAAATGGCAAACCTTCGAGCATTCCTGTTCATGAACCTGTCAAGAAATAATCTATCTATCCGGTGGTATTCCCAAAAGCACTGGTAATTTGAAAGATGTGGAGTCTCTTAACTAGGGGTGTAACCGGCTATCGTTCTTTATGTATCTTAAACCATATTTTTTATCGGACTCGGATATGGATAGTGCTGGATACGAATATATCGTGGATAATATCGATCACGAATTCGAAGCGAATACGGAGCGGAATCGATACGATATCGAATATTTTTTGTTGGATATAGCATGAAAACAGATACCTCATATAAAACACATATATCAATGATTAATCAACCATATGATTCCAACACGCAACATGATTATCTCAATTTAATAAGTTATTTTATCAAGCAATCCAACAAAGTTGTAAAAGTATCAAATATTTCTTTATGTCTTGCAAAAGAATACTAGGTATTCATATAGGCCAGTGAAAGCATATTCTTACATATCAAGCTCTAATGGCGGCCCACACCGACCGGCCAGATGGTGGATGGCGACGATAGGAGGGTGGAGCTGTGGAGGAGGGCCTAGCTTGGGCTATTTGGCTGGGCCCAATTGAAGCTGCTAGAATATGGACCATAAATATTCGGATATCTGAGTAGAGTTTTGTGGAATTATCTGATAATATAATCAAAATTATCTCAATCCTAACGGATAGTGATATCCTAAATCCAATGCCGAATCCAAAACCGATGCTAAATTAGATAACTATCCAACATGACTAGCTGAATTTGAGCCTAATATATCCGGTCGATCGGCATCTATCCGATCCGATTGCACACATGTTCTTAACCGTTTTTGGAATGAACTCTCGGGTCCTATTCCTCCGAGCCCATCGAAATTGGAGTGCCTCAGTGAACTAAATCTCTGCAACAAAAATCTATCTGGAGAGATACATACAAGTAATCAACTTCGAGCCTCAATTTATAGCAACAACCTGGGACTTTGCAGTTTCCCCTTGAGCACTGCATGTCAAAATGATACGAGTTCCACAACTGCATTGTAGAGTGTAAAGGAACATCACAAGAACTTGAAACCCTGTGGCTGTGCTACTCAGTGATTGCTGGAACTGTCTTTGGTTTTTGGCTATGGTCTGTTCTGCAAGCCCTGGAGGTTTTCCTTCTACAGCTGCATCGATGCCATGCAGCAGAAAGTCCAGCAAAAGGTGAAGCATATTGTATTTTTTTTTTTGAAAGAGCGGCAAGAGAATTGCCGTTAATTATATTTAGATAGGAAAAGGATTAGCCCCGTTTTATATGGAAAAACAAAAAACTCACAACTCACGCTGCAAACCGCAATCACCCGGTAAAACCACCATTTACCCCTTACAACAAAAACCAGAGAACTAACCCCAACTCGCAGGAGGACGACCTCCGACTCAATAAAGACACTAATTTAAGAGCCACGCTGAGCTAGGACCGCATCTTTGATCGATGTCGCCATTGTTCAGTTCTTCCCTTGAAAAATGCGCTGAAAGCATATTGTACTTAAGAGTGTAGAAATTTGTCCAATTACCGCAAGATATGTTGTACCATACCAATTGAAGCAGCATCGTCAACAGCCCCTCCTATCTGTTCTGGTAATCTATGTCGTCCCAGTGCCACATCAATTTGTACACGCACACAATGCTCAAGCACCTTAACCGTTTCAAACTGAGTATCACTATCCTTTTGCAGACTGGAGGTGACCTAATTACCGAACTTCTCCAACGCAGCAGCAGCAGCAGCATCCAGAACACAAAAACATCAAGGGAATCAACCTTCCTGCAATACAAATGGATAAATAACACAGCATGCATGGTCCAAATCTAGAGCATTTCATCATTCCAACACCAGAACAACTGCAGAGATGGCTCGGGTCTCAAAATCACAAGCTACAACCCACAGTTCAGTACATGATTCAGAAGCTACAAGCCTACAACCAAGAATTCAAAGCAAAATTGTGAAGCACACACCATGATTCGCCACCAGAAACTAGAAATAAGCAGCAGCTATTCAATTCGAATCACACTTCAGAAGCTATATAATTTTGGTTCCCCACAACCAGAGAGATTCAAAGCAAAAGCCAATTGTGAAGCACACACCATGATTCGCCACCAGAAACTAGAAATTAAAGGAGAGAGGAAAAACAGCAGCTCATTCAATTCGAATCACTAGCAAAATCGAGGTTGGACAGAAGCTATATTTGTGGTGCAATTTTGGTTCCCCAACTAAAGCCAGATAGAACTTGGAAGCAAGCAAGCCAATACTAAGATGAATGACTGAAACGACTAAATAAAAAACCAGAATGATGCAAGCAAAGTAAGCACAGATGATTAAAAGCTCACTTATTCATATAGTTCAACCAAGTCGCCGTACCTCAGCAACTGTTTGCATAGAACCAGTACAAAGCATGGGGACTCGATGGTCCATTAAACCGTACAAATAGACTGACACAAACGATACATACACTTCATAGAGGACACCAGAGGGACCGGACGACCCAGGTACAGCAGCAGTTCCGACTGACGACGATTTACTGGCCACCACGGAGGCGGAGCACCAGGTGGAGGGTGGACTCCTTCTGGATGTTGTAGTCAGCGAGGGTGCGGCCGTCCTCCAGCTGCTTGCCGGCAAAGATGAGGCGCTGCTGGTCCGGAGGAATGCCCTCCTTGTCCTGGATCTTAGCCTTCACGTTGTCAATCGTGTCCGAGCTCTCAACCTCCAAGGTAATGGTCTTGCCTGTGAGAGTCTTGACAAAGATCTGCATCCCACCCCTGAGGCGGAGCACCAGGTGGAGGGTGGACTCCTTCTGGATGTTGTAGTCGGCAAGAGTGCGGCCATCCTCCAGCTGCTTGCCAGCAAAGATGAGGCGCTGCTGGTCCGGGGGAATGCCCTCCTTGTCCTGGATCTTGGCCTTCACATTGTCGATGGTGTCAGAAGACTCCACCTCAAGGGTGATGGTCTTGCCGGTCAGCGTCTTTACAAAGATCTGCATGCCTCCCCTGAGGCGGAGGACAAGGTGGAGGGTTGACTCCTTCTGGATGTTGTAGTCGGCAAGGGTCCTGCCTTCCTCCAGCTGCTTGCCGGCGAAGATGAGACGCTGCTGGTCCGGGGGGATGCCCTCCTTGTCCTGGATCTTGGACTTGACATTGTCGATGGTGTCAGACGACTCCACCTCGAGGGTGATGGTCTTGCCGGTCAACGTCTTCACGAAGATCTGCATGCCTCCCCTGAGGCGGAGGACAAGGTGGAGGGTGGACTCCTTCTGGATGTTGTAGTCGGCAAGGGTCCTGCCTTCCTCCAGCTGCTTGCCGGCGAAGATGAGACGCTGCTGATCCGGGGGGATGCCCTCCTTGTCCTGGATCTTGGCCTTGACGTTGTCGATGGTGTCAGAGGACTCCACCTCAAGGGTGATGGTCTTGCCGGTCAACGTCTTCACGAAGATTTGCATGCCTCCCCTAAGGCGGAGGACAAGGTGAAGGGTAGACTCCTTCTGAATGTTGTAGTCGGCAAGGGTCCTGCCGTCCTCCAGCTGCTTGCCGGCGAAGATGAGACGCTGCTGGTCCGGGGGGATGCCCTCCTTGTCCTGGATCTTGGCCTTGACATTGTCGATGGTGTCAGACGACTCCACCTCAAGGGTGATGGTCTTTCCGGTTAAGGTCTTGACGAAGATCTGCATCTGCAAGGAGAATCAGCAAACAGCCAGGGTAAGCCTCCAGGAGTAGATTAAGTGGACAGAAAAAAAAAAGGATGAAGCAACAAATATTAACCAGGAGATCGCTCCCATACATCAAGCCACAAATAATCAACAAATGATAGCGGCATATATCTTCGTCTAACAGACGCTAACAGGCGATAGGCTTCTATTCATGTAACCACAAGGAACAGCAAATAGCATCAACACAAATCTTCATCTATCTCAGGGAAACCGCACAGGTGAAAATCATGGAGATACGCTAAGCTACGAACCTAGCTTTTCGGGTTGAATAAGGCATATCTCAACCTAGCTTTTCGGGTTCAATAAGGCATGTTGAGATATCTTTTTACAATCTACAGATCTACAGATCAAGCACAAACGTCCTAAACTATGGTCCATCCAAGGACAGAGCTGACACGCATGCTGCCAAATTCGATTACGCCGAATCAGGCGCAACCATCAAGTAGAATCGAACTAGAACGTACATGCAAAGTTTAACAGATGGATAAGCGGTTTGCTACGCAGATCATACGTGCATCAGGAATTGAATCGAAGACGAACAAATCTAGCCAGACCAACACAACGAGCCACACAGATCACGAGGAAGATCTCTCCCACAAATCTCCTAAAATCCTACGAACCACGAACAGATCGACACCAAAACTTCTCATCCCATCCCATCCCACCCATCAAACCATCAGACCAAGCGCCCAGGAGCACACGACAACGTGCAGACCTAGAGGGGGTTGGAGAGGGGAAGCGCCGTACCTTGAGGCGGTGGAGGAGGAATCGACGAAGCTATCAACGAGCGGATTGGGGAATTGGGGATTGTGCGCTGGGAAGCCGAGGTGAGGAGGCAAGGCGGGAGGGGCGGGTATTTATGGCGGCCCGGGGCGGCCAAATGGGGAAGGAATCCCGTGCCGTGACGGTTCCGTTTGCTCGTTCTCGTCTCCGCCGCGAAGTTTCCCGGAAGAAGCCGACGAGACACGCGACGCGGCCGGTGCGGAAGTTTCGAGAAAGATGCCGTCTCTCCCCCGTCTTTGTAGGATTGTTCTGGGTCCCACTTTTTTTTTTATGCAACTAAAATTTATTCTTGAGAAACGTCATTACTTACGCGGAATACAGGGACGATTTGTTTTGGTTTTTATTCTAAATTCTAGTATTAAAAACAGAATAAAAGATAAACAGTTCGATTCTATAATTCGATTCTCATAATCCAGCCTACCTATATACACTAGAATTTATGATCCACTTTGTATGTATTTTTGGATTCTAATTTTTGGAGAATCGACTTCTCTGTAACCATAATCTATAATCAGATTTTAGAAAATTCAAAGTTGAAACAAACAGGCCCATAATCTCTTCTTTACCTGTTATTTATCGTCCTAGCTTTTAAATTTTATTTCTAAACATATATTATGAGATGATTTTTATTTTTTCTAAACCTCTCTACTTTCGCTATTTTTAATGTTATTTATTGCTATATATTAGAGTAAGACACACTATTTAAAGGTGTAATAAGATTAATACAATCTTTTGAAAATATGGCTAGATGAAAGTATAAGAAACTGGAGTAACATCTATTTAGAAAAAAGACGAGAGGTTAGTTTCGTTTGTGCCACACTAGCACATTTCAACTAGCCAACTTTGACTTGTCGCGCTTGTTGTTTGTTTTACGGCTGCAATTATCGCACATTTACACTTTCTTAGCACTTAACTCGCTTGTCGTGGTATATTTTGCTTAACTTGTGACGGCACCATGCTATACTCTAGGGGAAAAAAATTGTTGTCAAGATCATGGCTTCCATCCAATCATTTTCTTAACGTTCAAAAGCACAAGATAATATATTCATCATTTTCAAAATTCAATATATGACTGTGAATGATTAGGATGAATGGGATTCCACCAGACCACTATAAGCAAGATAATGCAAGTGGACATTTATACAAAATAGCAGCGATCTCCCTGTCTCCCACTTGCTCTTATTATTCGACATGTCACCTTGGAGCTCTTTTTTAGGCATGGTGTATGTCTCTTTTGCTTTCTTTATTGAGAGTCGCACAATAGAGATTCTTTCCTTAAATCGCGCGTCATGAGATCTTCACATTAGTTTCTTTTATATTATATTATATTATATTATATTATATTATATTATACAACATGCATCTGCAACATGTGCACATGCCTTTCAAATATATCGCAAGCATACCATTAATAAAAGTCATGAAAAATTCTAAAAAAACTGTAGATATACTTCATGGATTACTCTACCTATGTATAAAATTGTAGGTTCAAATTATTATATATCAAGAGTTACAAAAAAGAGAAAATTCTGACAAATTTAAAAAGTTTGAACTTATCAGAATTTTTTCTTTTTTTTTAAACTCTCGATATATAATGAATTTGATCTTAAAACTTCATACATAGGTAGAGTAATCTATGAAGTACATCTATAATTTTTTCAGAATTTTTTATAACTTTATTAGTTGGTGTAAGATGTGATACGTAAAACTGTGTGCATAAGATATGTTGCTATACATATACATATATGTGAAAGTGTATTACAGACGACCACTGTTTGTACCACTGTACATGTCTAAGTATCTCAAAAGATATGCTGTCTTGCCGTTCGATCTCATGTTTTAAACTTGTAATGGCTGTTTCGCGCTCCGAATATTATTAACTTGCCGTGCCGGTTTCAAATATAGATTCTGCCAGGGCAAGATAGCAAGGTGAGCGAGATGAAGTTGGTTTGCCCAAAAAAAAATTACAAATAAAGTGTTGGATTGTTTGGGTTGGTGACCCGCTTTACCATACCAAAACCTAATCATGCCCCGTTTTATTTTGCCCATATCCCATTCTGTATAGACGCATTCGTCAGTTTCCTCCTCTTCTTTAGAGAACCAGTTTCTTCTAGAGCAAAGCATACATGGGCGGCGACGGCATCACTTGATTGTGACAGAGCGCTGCAATGTCTTTGTTTTGACGAACCAATGCACCTAATGCTGAATCATTAGATGACTGGGACAGTACAACTAATTGTGGTGCAAATTTGTGGTTCATGATTAGTGTTTGGCTTTATAAACCCAATGCACTGTTTTTTTTAAAAAAAAAATTAGTGGTTGGTGATTAGTGTTTGGCGTTATAAACCCAATGCAATGTTTTTTTTTAGAAAAAAAAAACAGTGCAAAGGAGACATGTTGCAGCCTCTAATGTTATAATCTGGTGCCACCAATTCAAAGAAAACACAAATGCCATCCACTCATCATTCTTGTAATAAACAAGTACATGCACAAGATTATCGTGCTGAGAATCAAGAACTTGTGTTTAGAAGATGGGATGCCTTTTGGATAAGACCAATGGACAATGTCAGCCTCTTAGTTAGTCGGGTTTATAAAATGGACATTTCTGCTACTGTTTTCTGACGAATTGAGATAGCAAGCAATGGTGATTCATTGAACATTCTGTGCATATTCTACAGCATGTCATGTTTGAAGCCGACTGATTCCTCTGTTTGAACTGCGGTATAATGTGTTCTTCATTTTTCTACATTTAACTTCCATTTATGTCACACAATTGCACCTTGATATCGATTTTTATTTTATTTTTTGCCAATCTCATGTACTCATCTCCAAAGAAAACCATGTGTCTTCTGCCTCGCGTATCAACTTTGGAAAACGGATTGGGTGTGTTTTTTTGTTCTATGTGCAACACAAGACCTTGATTTAGGGTTAGATACCACCCAAAGTCTGAATCGTCTCCTTCCACAAGCAGAGAACGTTGCAGGATTATTCCAGATACCAACAGCTGTTACAAGTTACAAGCTACAGTGTTACATAACCAACAATGGCGCTGCCATTATTTTTTTTCGATAAAGGAAGCTTTTATTAATCTTAGTAAATTACATCAAGGTGATACAATTATACTAAGAAGACTCCCGGCCTCTACACAGCTAGGATGTACACAGTCAAACACACGCACACACAAGAAAAGATAAAGGAATCGTCGCGGCAAACTACATCACGCAATATTGTCTTCAAGGCTATCCACCATCATAGCAACACTTGGACCGCGATAACCGGCGCTGCCATTATTTGCCGGTGCCTTTTGCACCATTCAGGGCTACAACCTGAAATGTACATGAACTGGCTGCATACCAATCAACGCAAAATATACCAGATCGCTTAATAGGCGGTGTTAATTGAACATGGACATGGGAGTCAAAATCCGATTCGGATTTAGAATGTCTGATTCGGGGAAAAAATTTTGATACCATAAATGCTACTCGGAATCGGATACGAGTGTTGGAATCTGACTTGGATTCGAGATATCCGATCCGGAAAAAAATTTAGACAGGGTGTCCAAGTAACAATGTTAATATACATACATGAATACAGCATAGAGCACAAAGTTGGATCCATGCAGTTGAGCGAAATAGCAACAATGTTGATGTTCTAACTCCGGCACTACCAATTTTGTATAAATTTGCTGACATGAGATATCCACGAATACCAACAAAAAGAGAACTGGAAATGTATTCAAATGGTTCTCTGATAGTATTATGTATAAATTTGCTGACATGAGATACTAGCAAACCCAGTGAAGTTCACTATTTTTTTCCCAATCCCAAGAGAGATGTTGTAAATCCCACGACCCTGTTTGCAGAACAAGAAAGACGTCACCGGCTAAACGGAAACGATAACAAAGAAAACAAGTAACACAGGTAGCTGTTTAAAAAGTTACAAACTCACAATCAGGAACAAGCCGGAGGCAGCAAGCGCAAGGGGGATGCCAACGGAGGTGATCATATCATTACGCCCCTTCAGGTGAGTGTGCTTGGCCAAGTTCTGGAAATACTTCTGCTGCTGCTTAAACAGCCTCTCGCGTGGCAAAAATGGTGCTTCTGTCATCCTGCATTACACCAACAGGAGCTAAGAAGGACTGTAGCAAGACAGGGGAAAAAAAGGATCTCTCTTATGCAAATCTTCGGTAACACACGCACGCACGCAGACAGCACGCATTATATACCTTGAACCTAACATTTGTTCAACGTCAGACAACTATCTTAGAGCCTGTTTGTTTCAGATTTGGATTATCTAAAAGCTAATTCTGAATTGTGGTTGCAGATAAGTTGATTCTCAAAAAGTTAGAATCCAAAAGCACATATAAAGTGGATTGTGGATTCTAGTGTATATAAGTGAGCTAAATTATAAGAATCGGATTCTAGAATCAAGCTGTTTGTTTTTTATTCTGCTTCTAGGGCCAGAATCCATAATCAAAAGCTAAAACAAGCATACCCTTCATAACGCGTCGACCGATTCTAAGGATTGAAACAAAAAGAAACACATGGATGCTACAAAAAAGTTGATTATGCCCGAACTCGCACCGTGCTATCAATTAAGATCGACCTAGATCATGATTCATACAGGCATATATTAATTGTGAACAAGTGCGGGGTTCCGCAGATCACAAGGGCATCAGGAATCCAACCAAAGGCAAGCAGATCCTAAACGCATACAGCGAGCTAGACAGATTACGCGAAAGATTTCATCGACGCATCGCCTGAAAACGACCGGGATCAACGAACGAAGAAGCTACCAATCGCACACGCACGAGCATCACATCACGGGCTCAAGAAACACGGACAAATCCACCTGGAGGAAGGAGGATTCGACGATCCTTGCAAACGAGTTGGGGATTGAGCTGTATCGAGCGTGTGTGTGGCTGGACAAAAAGTGGTTCGAGATTTGGAACAAAGATCAACTTCATTTCTCGTTAGGCTCAAATTCGTGTGTGGGTCTCAAACAATACGTAGACTCTGGGCCGTTATCCACCCTTGAGACTCTGGAGAAAGAGGATCTGGGGAACAGAACGAATGGGGGCCATGGTCCTACAACCGTAAGAGACACAGCCCATTCAAAGGACCATGGCTCATTGGCTTGTGGCCCAAAGTGCAATTTACTTTGGGCTCCTTTTCCCCGAATATATCTTATTCTTTTCCTTTAAAAAATGCGTATCCCTCCCTCCGATAAAAAATAGTTGTTGGTTTGGATATAGTTACAGTCAAATTTTCAAAATTTTTGTTGTTAATATCTTTTTAAATATTTAAATTAAATATATGAAAATCATATGTGTATATTTATCTTGAAAAAGTACTATTATAATTTTACTGGGTTTTATAAATATATTAGAATAGAAATTAGTGGTCAAAGATGTGTTTAGGGTACCGTATCGTTGTCCAAAACATAACTATTTGTGTGCGGAGGAGTAGTTACACTGTTTTCCTCTCTACGCCTGGTCATCCCGGCTTCGTCATCCTCTTCTTCGCTTGGCTGTCTTTTTCATCTTCCTGTCGCTGCTGTTGTAATACGCTAACGTGTTGTAATTCAGTGTTTTTTTTTGAAAAAGGAAGGATTTTATTAATCTCAAGAAACTTAGATCGAGCGTTGTAATTCAGTGTAGTTCCTTGTATCTACATCTTGTAATAAGTTTGGTTATTTTCCTGCTTGATTTGGTTATTTTCCTGCTTGATTTGGTTCGCTTGGAGAAACGGTGTTTTGATTATCAATCTGTAATAAGTTTGGTCTGATTCCCTAATGGTGGGATGAAGCCGGAATTTTGTATTCCATTATCGAAAAAAAATCTACATCTTGTACTCCTCTACCCCTTCCACTTGTAACCCTGGCCAAAAATGGCTCACTAACGGGAGCTATCGTGGCAGGTCTTGTATTTGCACCTTTGAGTAATCTATGTATATATGTTTCAGGTTGCCAGGTTGGGGACTTCGCCTACGCTGATTTCTCAAAAAAGAATGTAGGATGTGTAGTTTGCATGTGTAGGAATTTCACAAGAAATTTGTTAGAGTTAACACGGCACATGAAAACTACATACAAGATTTTAACGTGAAAAATCCCTTATAGGAAAAAACCATGAAAAATAATCCACTATAATACTTCAAAGATTGTAAGTATAGGTAGTTAGTTTATATAATCAAAAGAGTCCTAATTGTACAAGATTTGGACTAACAATCTAGTTGGCTAAAACCAAGAGATATGGTACTTAGAGATATCTCCAACAAAATTGTTTAGACTCGTACGAATCTGGAAAATTGCGCGTGTTCTGTTTAACATGACCTTCCATCAAAATGGGAGACTAGGAGCTGTTTGTTTTGTTACCCATACAAACCCTTCCAATATGTGCTAAATTTTGGCACTATCAAATGGAATTGTTGGCTCAAGTTTTGACCAAACTTTGGTAACAAAATGATTAAGGATGCAATGTAAAATGAATCTGCCAAATTTGGTCAAAGTTACCAAACTCAGGTAACCCAAATATTGACGTTCACAGGCTTTTAGAACCAAACAGCTCTTATTAAGTCCTGTTTGAGACAAAAAGTACTCCAACAGTTTCTCTTTCTAACTCCTCAAATTTTGTACGCCAAAAACAGCACCCGACTCTCATTTTTGTGCTTCTGTCGCTCCCAATCAACATTATTTCGAGCCCAGGATGGCCCACGGACCAATTCAAAGGTGTTTTGGGAGAAAATATAGAAACTGGGAGAACAAGGTATTTTGTAGACCCAAATTTTTTGGGAAGGTCCCAATCTAAGAATATTAGGAGTCTAAATATTAGGAACTGTTGGAGATGCTCTAAGTCTGGTTGAGACAAGTGACTCCCGTAGATTTCTTGTGAGAAATCTTGCATCCAGTAAAAGAGGTCATTTATACCCCTGACATCAAAGCTTTTATATGATGTTTTTTCCAACACTAAAAAAGTCAAGCCTTAAAATAGAGTTCTATACTGAATGTAAACATCTAAAACAAATATTATATGCACTCTGTTACAAATCACAAGATCTCCAACAGCTAAGTTTCCATCAAAATGGGGACTAACAGGTCCTTTTTGGGACAAATGACTTCGTAGATTTACTTTATGGGAAATCTCGTATCCAGTAAAAGAGGCCATTTCTATCCCTACACATTTTGTATGGATTTTTTTTTTAAAAAAAATTGAGCAGAAACCTCTAAAGCTAATATTATATGCGAGCTGTGACAAATCACAAGATCTCTAACAGCTAAAAGTTCCAAGGCAGAAAAAGAAAAGGAAGCAGAGTCTGCGACAGCTCCTTGCAGGTTTCTGCTGATCACATGATGATAATTCCACGACTTGCAACGGTGTCGATGCGTAGGTGCGAAGCATGATCAGATCCTGTCCGATCTGAGCCAACCAATTCTTCTCTTCCATCAAAATCGAATGCACACATACTTATGTGTTCTACACTGATCTCCCAATCCAACCGGCAACAGCTTATCCTATACTACATGTCAGCAACAATCCTGAAAGAATATTAGGGAAAAAGGGCTTAGCTGTGCTCGTTTCTCTGCTAAAGGAACAGTTAATTTGTACAGCTTGCATCAGTGTGTTCAAATTTATAGCATACATTCCTTTGTGTGCATCACAATGGAGGTTTTCTATATTGCAAAGAAAAATAGTGTTTTGTATTGTGAACAATTAATCTAAGGGTATGTAGGAAGTAGTACATATCTTGGCAGATCTGGGAAGACTGACCAAGGCACATGACAGATGGTGGACACCTGTTATTTATACATGATAAAATGGCTTGTGAAATAAAATAAAAAAGAGGGGAGAGTTCAGAAAAGTATACATGAAGATTGACACCAGGTTCTGATTTGCAGAATGGTAGTGGTGCCCATTTTTCTCTTCTTTTATGCTTTTCTTTTGTTGGTCTGCAAATGATGTTATTATCTGTAACATCTTCAGCCGCTCAAATGTGAATTTAGTAGTCTATACAGAAAAGGTAATGCAAGCAACATCCAGCGATTGGTTGCTGATGTTGCACTTGCTGCTGTTTAGAAACTTTCATGGCTTAAGCATAGAAGAAAAGGAAACAAATAGAAGTGTTCATAGTATTAAAGTAAGTTATCAAGAACATATATATATATATATAATAAACCTCAAACACATATCCTGCACTGATGGAATGGGACAGATCACCATTCACGAAAGAAGTAGGTCAGAAGTGTGTTTTGCAGGAAAAGAGGACACTTCATACCTGAAGGTCCGATATGTCCAAAAAAAAAAAAACTGAAGGCCTGTTTGATGTGCCATGCATTCAGACTTGCGTATGTTCATTTTGTTTTTCTTAAAACTGTTTATGATGGTTGATCTCTGTTCCTGTAAGCTCTATGCACGTCTGGTTCAACAAGAAAACAATGAACAAGTACATAACTAAAATTCCATTTTTTAAAAATGATTTGCTTAGTTGCATTTCAACTGGTCGTTTTTTTGCTATATTTTCCACTGTTATATATAACTCAATGCTACCTAATACCAGCAACTCTTTGCAATGTACATTGATAGCAACACGGCCATGAGGTACATATGTAATCTTAATTTATGACAGAATTGAGCAACCATTGGGCCTGAAACTTTAAAGCCCGACTTAACTGAACCAATGATTTTTTTTTTTTTTTTTTTTTTTTGCATGTCAAGTCAGCTGTAAGCAGAAAGAACTTAACGGTTGACAGTAAAAGTTTGTAGTAAGCAACCAACTTTTTTGAACGTCAGCTTCTTAGGAAAATCATGTAGGAAAATAAGACACCAACTTCTTTTTAAGAATACGATATTGTCTCTTAGGGTTAGCATGGTAAAACAACTAGAGACAAGATTTAACGTGGAAAACCTATAGGAAAAACATGAAATTCGTCAAGCAATGCTCATTGAAAGAGCAACTTGCGTGTAGTCATCACGTACATCAAACTGCTTTAGATTTGGATTTTATTAGGATTATGAATTATTGAAGATCTAAATTTCTTCGTTTGCTTTGTTGATAGTTGTGTATTTGGATTAACTGTTTCAGTCTTTCTCTCGACCTACTGATGGTTTACTCAACCTTGCTTCATGATAAGCATTTGAATAAAACTATTCTAATCTTTGTCTTTTACACTATAAGTGTTTGGATTGATTGTTCCAATCTTCCTTGTTTATTAGTCATTTATAGTTGTTAGTCCAAATCTGTAACTACCACTTGGACTCTTTTGGCTATATATGCACCACCTCTTGTAAATGTAAATATGGAACCATTATAGTGGATTATTTTTCATAAAGGTTTTCTATATTAAATCTTGTCCACAGTTATTTTGCCGTGCTAACCCTAGCATTATCGATTTGAGTTTCCATTGAAGTACAGGGAAATGATTAGCACACAAACAAAATCCAAGTACAGCTAGAACAGCACAAGTTGGTATTTTCAACAAGGCTTGAATTGCCCCGAGAGAATTGAAAAAGAAAGAAGACGAAGAGGTGCGTCCATCTAACTTGTCGTCATATTTAAGCAGCTGTTATGCTACCCTCTTAGAAGATTTGGCATCATCTTTGCTTCTTCTCCCTCTAAACCAAACTACTTGTGCTCGTCATCAGGCTCTAGCTTGCTCCCTCTTCGGAGTGAACTAGGTCTAAAGATTCAGAGCTAGACTGCTTTTCAAAGTTTTGCAGCTGAAGCACTAGCTCTGAAGGTAAGCTGCCGTGTATTTTCTCTATCTGTCGTTAAAATATATATTATTCTGGGCCTCTAGCAATCTTTTCTTCAACATAATTTTCTGCGGCATGAGAGCTGAATATTTTCTTCACATTCCGAAAAAGCTAATCCTTACATACACTTGTCCTTATGCATTAGTGCATTCGATCTTATAATTGTAGATTGCCATTCTTGTAGGAGCTCTTGTCTCTGGAGGGCCTCATCAATGGCGATAAAGATGAAGGGAATCTTCAAAGGGCTGAAGATAATCTCTCAACTGTTTGGTAATAATCCTATGTTTCTTCGTTTATCTTCTATTTCTACATGTTTACATTGCTTGCCTTGAGTTTTTGTGATATTGGTTTGTATATCCAGATTCAGATTATAACATTCTTTTTTGAACTAAATTAACCAGATTCAAACAAACAGGGTAAAAACACACTTAAAAGATTGCTTGTACTTAAAATACAGTTAAAATACTTTTTTGAAGGATAAATTTAGTTAAAATACTGTGTGTATAGCTGTGATAAATATCAAAATTTTATCAATGTAATATCTAGTTACAGGTGAACTTTTGTTCTTTTGCAGTGCACAAGGAGCATGAGATGGAAATTGGGTACCCTACAGATGTAAAGCATGTAGCTCACATAGGTTTGGGTACCGGTGACACATCTCCAAGCTGGGTAAACATATTATAACTTGGCAGCCTTTTCAATTGATCTTCATGTAGATCAGCTTCATTATGCTTTTTTATTACGGGTGTCTACTGCTTTCTACTATTGTCACTGATTGGTAATGTACATTGTTCCATTTAGATGAACGAATTCAAGGCAACAGAAGATTTATCAGCAGGCTCTCTGAGCACAATTGGGCAGTCAAGGCATACTTCTTGGGCCTCCATAGGTAATTAGCAGTAATCCTCTTACCCCTCTCTGTTTATCCATCAAATATTCAGTCAAGACAACAGACCTAAAAGTACAATCAAACAATGTTTGCAGACATAAAGTTTCCTTGGTTCCCTAGCCAAAAAAAGGGTAAAGTTTTCTTGGGGATGATGATTATATATGCCATTTGAGCCATGCCTTGTATAAAACAATGTCTCCTATTCGGTGCAAAATCTGTACGACTAATCATTTATGTGCATAAACGTGAGAAGATTCTCGATCTGTTTTCTAATGGTTAGTAGTGGCACACCACTACATTTCCCCTGTGGTTGCTTGCATGTTTACATGGTTCAATGGAACGAGTTATAGAACAACCTCAACACATGACATCCACACGTAGTTTGTTGACCAGTAGTATTTTATTTCTTCAGACTTTGAACAGCCAAGAGGTATGCTGCCGATTGAGATTTTGCCAGACAAATCTGGCCAAGAAGTCTCCCCATGTCCTGCAGTCCCCAGAGGCCCAAGGAAGGCGAGAAGAAAGAAGACCAAAGCATCGTCCCCTTCATCCGCAAGATCATCGTCCTCAAGGTCAAGAGCCTCATTTGCAACCGCATACGATGCTTTCAGCGAGTCGGAAAGAGGGTTCCGGGTCTCCTAAGGAGTAAAATCATGCGTAACAACCATGCATATATACACATGTTTCGGTTTAGGAAGGAGTTGATTGTGAATTGTTTGATTCTTTCTTTCTTTTACAGTGGAGACATAGTTGGAAATGCAAAGGAAAATGGAGTAAATTAATGTTTGAACAAGCACTAATATTTCTTAGTCATAGCACTGATTCTTCGGATGATTGGATGGCAGAAAGGATTCAAAAATAAGATACGAAAAAAATATTGGACCATTCCTGGAACCAGTTATTGGTTTTAAACCGGGCAAATTTCATCGAACAAAAATTTGAATGCTCGACCGGTAACCAGCCCATTACAAGCTAGAATTGATTGGTTACCGGTGAACAGGAAAACAAGTTTGACACAATTTTCCCTTGTTGACAGGAAAGCTTTCATTTTGTTTGTTCATTTTCTACACATTTAACTTCATTACCTTTGCTCTATACTTTCATTAGCTTGCAAACAATCATGCACAGTAACATTTTTCTTGCTACAATTTTAGAACTTTTGGGACCGATATATTTCTTTATCCTTCGATGGCAAATGTGAAACTACAAATATATGATCTCCCAACTTCAGTTTATGACTCCGTAAAGCTTGAGATATTTCACTCACATATCTTTTTCAAGACATATATGTAAGGAACCGGTCGGCATGACTAAGTAATGCCATTGATCATGACATGAATCGAATGACCAAGTCCTACGAATTGTTTTTCCACGCAAAGACGCGTGTTGTTGACATGATGCAATGGTTCATCACGCCTTTAGCACTTTGTTCAGGGGTTGTACTAGCTGCTCCTTTCACTTCCTTCAGAGATCATTTGGCAGTAAGATAACAAACTGAGAGGTGTTTCTATGCTTTTTTGTTGTACAGTTGCATAAATATTAAAATATAAATAAAAGGTAGATAGTGATTACTTACCTATTCGTTTGTTTTAATATTTGTGTAACTTATATTGGGGAAGAAAGCATTGAAACACTGCTTTTCCTTGCATATGGACAAAGAATATATGAATAACATCAGCATCAAAGTCAAGAACCCAATGCTATCTATATTCAGTCTATACTGACGAGAAGAGACTTACAAGGAGAGACAGGTAACTTTTGGAAAGGAAATTTTTTGTCTTCGATTTAGTAATCAAGTCTTTGCGTTGATCAACTCAACCGGACCGTGAGTGCAATGCTAAGAGCCTCTATCCAAGTCGTTGCTCAGCGCTGACCAACGAATCGTTCCGCGCCAGGTGTGCTAACCACAAGCCAAACCATCACTCCTTGGAAAATGACATAGACCGGCGCACAAGCTATGAATATTCAAGTGGCGCACTTGGCAAGGCTTCATTTTTTTTTTTTGTAGATAAAGGATTTAAATCCGGTCTCTGTAAGAGCACACAACCGAGTTCATACAAATTGCACAGCCGTATGGCTGTCAAGAAGAACAAACAAAAAGAACTAAAAATCAAAAGCAAATTCTATAATTGCTTCTCCATCCATTCTGAGCAAATATGTCCAATGCCACGACCTCCAATGTCCTGCTCACTATCCGGATAGTCTCTCTATTATTCTCAGACTGCAATAATGCCCAAAACCGGAGCCAGTATGCTCCCCTAAAAGTAGCTTGCATAAAAGAAGAATAATTTTTTTTTCAAAAGTTAGATCATTACGGGTGCACCAAATCGCCCATAACATGGCAGCCCCCCCCCCCCCCCAAGAATCAATCTTTTAGCACACTTGTCAATACCAGTTAACCAATGACCAAGCATACGAGGCAAGGCTTCATTTAGCTCAGCTCAGCTGCAGTCTGCAGAGGAGAGGAGGCAATTGCAGACAGCACAAGCACAAGAAAGAGACAAGACGATATGGAAAGGTGAGGTGTCCATGGCAAGCAAAGTACACCACAGTTTGTGAAGCCCCAGGCGTTGAGAGCTACAAATACCCAGCAATCCCGGGCTAACTCTTCTCATCGAGTAGATCGAAGCATTGTGCAGCTAGCTAGTTCGATTCGTAGGCATGGCAAAGGCTACTAATCATGGCCTTGGGCTTGCTTGCTTTGCTCTTGTGGTTGCCATGGCTGGCGCCACTCAGTTCAAGGTCGGAGGCGACAATGGCTGGAGCGTGCGCGCCGCCAATGCGGAATCGTACAACACTTGGGCGGAGAGGAACAGGTTTCAGATAGGAGACTCGCTAGGTAATTCAGCCACTAGGAATAAAGTTGACACATCTTCTTGAAGCTTTCTGCAATGATCATGGTGTGATATGGTGCAATATGGTTTTGGTTGTGCAGTGTTCGTGTACCCCAAGGACAAGGACTCGGTGCTGCTGGTGCAGCCGGCCGACTACAACGCGTGCAACACGTCATCGTACGTGAAGAAGTTCGACGACGGCAACACCGTCTTCACGTTCGACCGCTCCGGCGCCTTCTACTTCATCAGCGGCGTCGAGGCCAACTGCCGGGGCAACGAGAAGCTCATCGTCAGGGTCCTCGCCAGCCGCAACGGCACCGGCGGGGCACCGCCGCCTTCCTTCTTATCGCCGCCTCCAAGCTCGCCGCCCGCCCCTTCTCCGGGGTCAAGCACGCCTCCGCCGTCGTCTCCTCCCCCGTCCACTTCCAGCCCGCCGCCGGCGACGTCCCCCTCACCTCCACCTGCGGCGGCTCCTACAGCTCCCGCCCTGGCTCCGGCGCCAAGGACACCGTCACCTGTTTCATCTCCTCCTGCTCCGACTCCAAGCACACCATCACCTGCTTCATCTCCTCCTGCTCCCAGCCCATCGTCGCCTGCTCCGTCCTCCACGCCATCTGCCCCGGCCGGTTCCCCGCCGGAGCCACCTTCGGCGAACGCTCCAAGCGCACAAGGGACGGGCACGTCGCCGCCTCCAGCCGGCTCCAGCGACCGGAATGGTGCCGGGCTCACGGTGGCCGGGGCATGCATCATTGGCTACGCCATGCTCGCTCTCTGAAGTGAACTTGACGAAGTGATCAGTGTTGGAACAGAGCCCTCAAAACTTTAGGGCAATTTTCTCTTAATTACTCTTTTTTATTACTTTTTGCTCTATTCAGAGGCGAAGTCAGTCCTCAAACTAACTAGACCTAGACCCGTGGACTAGCCCAAACAATCCATATAAATTTTCTTGATGCCTCAGCCTCAGATGTTTGAAGTTGTCAGATGCTTTGGGCCAGCCCGAGGCTTAGGTCTGGGTTGGCTCCGCCCTGGCTCTGTTTATTTAAAAAGTTGAGATCTACCCCTTAATTTATACTTAAAATTATAGTTCTAATTAACAGAATAAGATTCTACTTCTTTATCCTAATCGGACTCCTCATCCTAAACTTTCTTAATACAAACTTTTCAAACAACGTTTTTATTACAAGATTATTTCTATGAATCTCCCCCTTAATTTTGTAACGCCTTTAATCATACCAATCTTCCCTCTCATCTCTGAGAACTTGCTCAGCTCGTTCGTGTGCATGAACTCCTTCGCGTTGTCTCGCCTGTGTACATGAAACAACGTCCTCCTCTTCCGAGTCGCCTACATCGGCACCCACTAGGTACCTCTGCGCCCTCCTAACGCCTGTGCTGTACCCACCTAGTGCCTCTGCGTCCTCCTGACGTCTATACTACGGTACCGCGGAAAAGACACGACGCGAAACAAAATACGCCGAGTGTTGAACTATTATTGTTTTCGGAAGCCTTTGCTTTACTTCTGCTTTTTCTCTAATGCACCACAGCCGTCACCAGGATTTTTCTTCAAGTATTGGGTTTTCAACTTCTCAACCATCGTGTAGTTGTACTTCACGTCAGAGAGGTTAGTACTCCTATACTCATTGATGCTCGACGATGATATCACGTCGGACCTTACGCCAGTATGGTTCATGCCACTGTCCTGCCTCGCATTTCATAGCAACTTGGCCGTGACACTCCGTTCCCAAATCGTCCACAGAGCTGGGAACCAGAAGCTCACCCCCACGACCTCATCCGTGCCACTTGACAATGCAGTGTCGCTGGTCGCAAGCACCTCGCCCGTCGGCCACAAGCGTCGCGCCTAAGCTTGTTGTCGTGAGATGGCCGCCTGTCTACTTGGGTGGCGCCCCGAGATGGCTGCTCCAGGGAGTCTCCTCCTCCTGAGGGCAGCGGTGTAATCTAAAATCTTAGAATCTGATATCACTTGTTGGAACAGAACGTTAAAAACTTTGGAACAATTTTCTCTTTATTACTTCTCACTATGTTCGCTTACAATGACCTACCCCTCAATTTATACCCAAAATTATAGTCCTAATTAACATAATAGGATTCTACTTCCTTATTCTAATCGGAATCCTCATCTTAAACTTTCTTAATACAAACTTTCCAAACTGCAACTTTCCTATTACAAGATTGCAGCGCTTTTTTCCTTGTGCGAGGGAAGGGTGATTAATTACTGTAAAGACGTACGATTTGTATAATCTCTCTTGTATTTGTTTTCCAGCGTATGAAAGAAACGGAACGATCGATGATCGGTTATGCGTGCCTGAATGCGATTAATTTTTTCCCCCAATTAAATGGCTCTATACAGAAAAAACGTACGGCAACTCAAATGAACGTAAGGAAGTTGCTTTTATACATCATTATTTTAAAAATTATACAAATATTAAAAGATAAAAAGTGATAATAATTACTTAGCTCTTTACTTACTTCACGATTTGTACAACTTATACTAAGATAATATTTGTTTAGGCTTAGACATTTTAACTTATAACTTAAAGCCAACTTTTATATTTAAATAGCTTGATAGCAATAGGTTTTTATATGTAGTAGAAGTAAGTAATTTTACTCAAACTTTAGTTGTATTAGTCTAAAACTAACCCTTGATGATAAAAAAAAGCTCTCCAGTGACTTTTAGCTTTTAGTTATATATAGATTTATAGTTTTTGAAAAAGTCTAGATAAAAAAAAAACCATTAGTTCTGGCTTTAGTATTTTAGCTTTTAAACCCTAAAAAAATACCAAACAAACATGGTGTAGGAGAATGATAGGCAGAAGCACCGCTCCCAAGGTAATTACTGTTGTGGTAGACGAGGAAATCAGAGAGCGCACGAAACACGACACGAGCCGCGGTCGTGCCGACGATTGCACGGCGCGCGCGTGGAATGCTAGTCGTGTATTGGCGAACGGGAAACGGCGGGACGGGACGCGCCCCGCCGGTTGCCGTTGCCGCACGCGCACCGGCGGGTAATGATGATGGGCACGTCACGGCCGAAGCGCGTTGGATGGGTCCACTGGCAAGTCACCGCGCGCGTCTATGCCGTGTGCCGGCGGCCGACGGGTTGACCTCTAGTCTCCTCCGACCTCTCTTGGGACTTTCGGCACCGGTTCTGTTTGTGGCCCAACTTCCTTCCACACGGTAAACGCGTCCCATCGTGTTTCTCCAATTCCGGTCCGGTCCAGTCGCAAAGCCCACCAACTTCGTTTTTCTCTAGGGTGAGGTTCAGCTTTTTTGTCCTGATCGGTTGGGTTTTTAAAAATTAGCTACTGTTGTGAGATAAGGAAACCTAATTAAATATGGTTAGGACTCTATTTCTTTCTAATGTGGTCAAATCTAAACTCTCTCACACCGCTATATATATCGGGTGCCCCCTCATTGTAAACAATTAAATTAATAAAGCGAGAGAGAATTCCACCCTATATTGTGTGCCTATTGTTCTTGTTCTTGGATTACATCTACAAATTGGTGATTGATCGTTGGCGTTCGACGACGTTTTACAACACGTTATCAGTACGAGTCTCTACCGTAAGAAGGAGAATCGTTGACTACAACGAACGACTACTACCGGCGATTGATCGCCCGATCCGATCTGCAATCAACTCGCCATCATGCCGGCATCCACTCGGATTGCCGAAAGAAAAAAAAGTCCTACGCGACTCTATCCTACGCGATAGTCTACAAAATTTCTACTGCAGATCGAATCAAGGTACTAATTTTCGATCCTACAGATCATTCAATCATAGCAGTACAACAATCTTGAGTTATTGTTCATCAGCAAATAAAACATATTTGGCCTTGTCCGCTGTTGTCTCATTGCTCGCCGGCCTAAAGCCATGTGCCACCTCGTCTCCGCGCCCGAAGACGCACCGGCGTCATGCCGCCGGGCCCAAAGCGCCCGAAGTCACGCCTGGCCAAGACACCGAAGAGCTACTCACCGCGCACCAGCCAGATCGCCAGACGTTGCTCCTCGGCCTTCGCGATCGGGCGCGTGCTCGAGCGCCACCTCAACCGAAACGCCGTCGGTTGCGCCGTTCGTCGCCGGCTTCGCCAAGATGCCGTTCGTCTCGTGACCGGCCGCCTCGTTCGCGCCAAGCCAGCGCATCGAGTCGCGTGCCGTTTGAGAGCTCGCGAGCAAGTGTGCCCGTCGAGCATTGACGGCGACCTCGGCTCTGCCACTGTGTTTTTCTTCAGCGACGCCTAATCATGCGCCACTCGCCGTTGCACTGACTAACCACGCCGCTTGGCTATCGCCCGACCGCGCCCGTAGCCGGCGTTGGTGCTTATGGATGTAGCCAATGGCGAATCTTGGTATCAGCTTGCCACGTCCTAGCCAGCCATGAAGCCGGTGAAACACCCCGAAAATTTCAAAAAAATTTGTTTATTTTTTTATTTGGATTTTATTCGAATTTTTCGAATCTTATTCGATTTTATTCTATTTATTTTCGGCCATATTCCGTTTCCGGAATTTCCCCACGCAAAGCCGCTTTCCTCTTTTGGCTTTACGTTTTCTCGCCCGGCTGGCGCCCTTTCAGGCCGGCCCATTCTTTTCCCCTGGCCCGTGCCACCATCTTCGCCCGGCCATTTTCCTTTCCCCCCTTGGCCCATTCTTTCGCTTCAGCCCGATTCTTTCCTCAACCAAATTCTCCTTAGCCTGGTCCATTTTCTGTCTCCGGCCCACCTTCGTTTCCCGCCCTTGGCTCATTTTCTTCTTCCGGCCGGTCCATGTCCTCTTCCCGACCAATTGGATTTCTCTCCGCCCTGATTTTCCCCGGCCTGATTTCCTTGGCCCATTTCCCTTTGTTGGCTCAGCCCAAATCCATTTTCCCCCGGCCTGTTATCTTTTCCCTCCCGCCTCGATTCGTTTTCGCGCAGCCCAACTCTTTTCTCCCGCGCGCAAATTTCTTCGCCTCAGCCCAAGTCGCCCGACCAGTTTTTCTTTTCCGCGCCAAAACCCTTGGGCCCAATTTTCCCCAGCCCGATCCCCTCGGCCTATTTCTTTCTCCCTTGGCCCACTTCTTTTCCCTTTCCTTCGGCCCATTCTCCCCTCCTGGCCTTTGGCCCAAATTTTTCCCCGCTCTAGCCCAAGCCCATCGCGCCAGCTTTCTTCTCCCCTGTCTTCTTCCTCGCTTCGCTCCTCTGCCGGTCCCTCGCCATTGCTTCGCTCCATCCGGTCCGAGCGCAGCTCCGCTCGCCTTCCTCAGCGCCGATCGTCAGCCCCATCATCTCCGCCACCTGCTCCCATTCCCTCCGCGAGCCAAGCCCACGCCAGCACTGCCTGTTCTCCCTTCCGCCCGGTCACATCTCCTCCCCGGTGCCGATTTTCAATGGGCGTCGCCTCCACCGTACCCTGCCTCGTCTCGTCCCCTCGCCCAACTGCCGTGCCACAAACTCCGCGCCCGTTCCATCATTTCCATCGCCGTCCTCGCCATTGAAGACCCCCTCGCCCGCCCGGTCTAAGCTTCGCCCTGGCCTCATTTTTCTTCGGCCGTGCGCCCGTCGCCTTCGGTCGTGCACGCCATTGCGTCACCCGTACCACCGCTGCCTTGCCCAGTCCTCTCCGCGCAAGTCCCGCGCATGCCCCGTCGCTTTCGTCGCTCGCCCAAGCCGTCCTCCGTTGAATTTCACCGCCACTCTCTCTCTTCCTCACCTCCGAGCGCCCCTCGCCTCGCCGGCTATAAATAGCGCTCCCCCGCACCCCATTTTCGGTGCCCCGAGCCCGCAGAGCTCTCTCCTTCCTCCCCCGGTCACCCATTCCCCTCGGTACTTTCCCATTGTGCACAAGCCTCTCTTCCCGATTCGGTTGCCACGCCGCCTACCGCCTCCTCCTTTCTCTTCCACTAAATTTCACCATTGTCGGATTCGTCAGAGGCTTCTCCCCTCCCATTGGTTCATTTCTTTCCCAGACAGGCGTCAGATGTTCCCCATCTTCCCAGTACGGTAATTTCTTTCGCCCTCGTCATACTGTTTTCCCCCTCCGTTTATTTGTCGTCAGGTCCCCATTCGCCAGCCGCTGCCCACCGAGCCCCACCGTCAGCCCCTCATCTCCCCGTTTCACTGCCCCTGGGCCCCGCCGCCAGTGCCTCTTCCGTCTCGCTGCCATCTGGGCCCATCTCTTCAGTGCCTCCGTCCCCCTGATCTCTGTATGGCACAGGCCACGTGTCAAGAATTGCAAGGCGTCTGGCCGCCGCCATCGCCAGGGTCGTGCGCTCCTAGGCCTCACAAGATGGCGGGCGAAGGCGCTTTACTGTGCAGCCCATAGCACAGTGCCCCTTTTCCATTTTTATTTTCGGGTTTTTGTTTATTTAAAATCCGAAAATTCGATTTAAATTCCAGAAAATTCTCCAAAAATCCCCAAAAATTCCAAATATTCCCAAAAATCCAAAAATAGCCAAAAACATATATTCTTGATCCGTTCAAGCCGCTGAGTCCAAAAATAATCTCCGTTTCGCCATATCAAGTCCAAAAAATTCCAAAAATGCCCTTGAGCTCCGTTCCGGCCATTTTCTCTCTCGTTTCTTTTTCAGTTTTTATTTCCTTTTATTATTTTATTCGTTTATTTATGGATTTCACCTTTTCACGCTAGATTCGATCTCGAGCGAAATCGGAGCCGGAGCAATTCTTGAAGCCGCGCCAGGACCAAGCGCCATACGAGACCAGACACGACACCGATCGTCTCTCGTTAGGCGAACCTCTAACCTCGTAAGGCAAGCCACACTTCTTGATCATGTTGATCCCATTATTCCGTATATTTACTGTATATCTAGATGTAGTTATTTGCACTTGCTTGTAAATAGAGTAGTAATTTAAAAAGAGCTAATTTAGAATGACTTGATTAGTTAAAACCCACCCCCTTGATTAAAACCATGTTGATTACGCCATAATCACTTGTCAACTCTAGATTATGATGAAATGAACCACGTAGGATAGATAAAACTATAAAAATTTACTTTTATTCAATTACTCAAAAACCCCGAGTATCGATTTGGGGCTTATTTTTAAAACTGCTACGGTTGGGGGATGCACTGGGGGGACCACGGAAGGTGGTTATGCCCAACCCCAAGCCGATGACCGAGCCCAAGGTGTTGTGTGTTGGAGTGCAGTGGACCGTCTGGGGTGTTGTTTTGTGTGTTGGGTGGTCTTGGCATTTAGGATCAACCCTTGAGCAAAGTAAATAACTTAGTCCTCTCTCAACCACAAGTTGGGCCGGTCAGCTCTGTTGACCCGATCCAACGTAGCCCGGTATATTGTTTTCCCCTTGGAATACCTACAGGTGGTATCGCGTGGGTTGGGGGTGGAACGGCATGGGGTAACCATTGTCGGTTCTCATAACGGTAGGCATTCCTCAGTTGGCCAGTATCGTGCCGCCCGCTTTGGCCCGTGGGCATCTGGGGGCTGGGGATTTGCACTGTCTACCGGGTAGGGGCTAAAGAGGGGAAATTCAATGAAAGGTTATGTTAATCTCGGTCCGGCCGCATGCATAAAAGTTGCATGTTAATTGCGCAGGCACCAACGGCCGTAGATTATCTTGTGGGTAAAGTTGAGTAGCTCTGCAAAGTGAACCAAATGGTATTCGAATACGCCGTGCTTCCGGTTAATGAAGCTGGGTTAATTTCGGGTGATTCCGGTAACTGAGCTTGAGTAGTTTTAATAATAAATTAACCGTAATTCAGGATTTTGTTAATAACTTTGTGGTTTGCATCATGTCGATGGTGTTGTTGATGGTTTGTGTTTCAAATGTAATATATATGTTAAATTAAGTTCTAGTTCATGCATCCACTAAATACTTAAACTAGAACCAATCACTTGAAACTCTGTGCATGTAATATTCAGAATATTTCCGTGTGGTTTGTTGAGTACGGTTGTGTACTCACCCTTGCTCCTAATCCCCCTTTTAGATTTCAATAAAGTTGGCGAGTACCGAAGGAACGTCGTTAGCGTCGATGCTTGGTTTTGAAGGCCTTGGTCTATCTGCTCGAGCCTTTCCTGTGGTTGTTTTGGTAATGTATCTGGTGCCAGTCGCACCTTTTGTAAACTCTGGCCGCTAGGCCCTTAATTTATCTATTAAATATTCGCATTTGTGTTTATGTCTGGCAATGTGCACTTGGTTACCCACAGCTAAACTCCTGGGTAGCTGTGAGGGTATTTATACGCACCCCCTGAAAAGGGCGGTCCGTTACAAGTGGTATCAGAGCCCGGCTTGACCAGTAGATCAAGACCTTAAGATGGTTTAGGAATTGTTTTTCAAAACTATTTTAAAAAAAACTTAAACAAAAATGATTACGAAAATATATGAGCATATTAGCTATCTTTCTCTTCTTCTCACCTCCTTCTACCTTACCTAAAATGTTGTTTCCAAAAATTGTTTAAGGTTTTTCTTTCTCAACTAAACTTCAAAATTTGCGTAGTAGATGGCGCATAGAATCTTCTCATCCCTAGTAATTCTTAGTAGTCGCTTTTAGGTGGTGGACCTGACCCAGCTCGACGACAAGAAGGAATTCCCGCCGTAGTCGACCATTAGCCTTAGATTGTACCCCTTTTGTTGTAATAGGTCTTTTGGTAATGTAACATGGGTCGTACCAGACCTTAAAACGGTACTAAGTACGACTCCATAATATATGAAAAACTATGTTCCATTATTTCTGATAATTTTGTGTTGCCCTAAAATATCTATATAGCCTTACCAAACTCAAAAATCTCCTTCCCTTCGTCTAAGCCTCTCACCTATTCATTCTACGCTTACCCAAAACCCTAAATCTTACTTACCGTCATGCAAAGTATCAGAAGTACTCTGATCTGATATGCGTTCTGCTAGAAGCAGAAAAGTATGATGAACTTCTAATGAAGAATCATCAAGTCCTACCTATTGGGAGTCATGCATTGCCTAAAGCACATGCAACCGCTCAGCATGCTAGCAGTAGCCGAGGCCGTAGAAAGGGCCAAAAACAGAAAGGGGATAAATGGAAGAATGACAAAAATCATAAAGGAAGAGATAAATCCCAATGGAAAACAAAAGAAAATGGATCAGGTCGCTTCCAGAAGAAAGGACCAACAAATAATGTTGTTGATCCTAAACAACCATGCTATAGGTGTGGATGTATTGGTCATTGGTCACGTACATATCGCACCCCAAAGCATTTGGTGAAATTGTACATGAAATATACTAGGAGATTCCAAAAGAATCAAGGGAATAAGGCAGAGGCACACTTGACTTCTCAACCTGTTGTTGACAATAAAATGGAGTTGGATGATGATCAAGCGTCCGACCCCACACAAGAATTCAAGAAGGGCCTCCTTGGTTATGGTGATACTCCCATGGAAGAGGATGATCTCATTGGGGATGAGTTGAAAGAATTCCAGAAGAATAAAGACAAGTCCCAGGAGGACGATATAAATGATTTATATGGAGACATGGAGTAGTCGCCCAGTTTTCCTTTAGAGTCGATGTCGTATTATCCTTTAGAGACTCCTTAAGAGCCTCATTTATTAGCTTAGTCTTTGTGTTCCTGAATGAACAATGGTCTACGCTCCTGTTGAGCAATTATCAGTCAAATTTAATAAAGTGTGATTTTCCCAGAAAATTTATTTAATCATGCTATGCTATTTAAGTTGCAATGAAAACCAGAAGTTTATGTTGCGATGGAAACCATAGTTAAAACCCCTAGAAATATTTAAGATCTGGCATGATCGTCTGGGTCATCCTAGGTTGAATATGATGAGAAGAATAATAAATAATTCTGCTGGCCACAATATAAAAAATTACAGCCTTTCCTAAACCTGAAGATTTTATATGCCCTGCTTGTGCTAAAGGAAAGCTGATAGTACGTCCCTCTCACCTTAAAATTAGGGAAGAATCATTGAATTTCCGGAGAGAATTCAAGGTGATATCAGAGACCAATTCATTACTGCCTGCCCCCTTCGGATATTTTATGGTGCTAATAGGTGCTTCTACTAGATGGTCCCATGTGTGTCTCTTATCTACTAGAAACCATGCCTTTACTAAATTAATCGCCTAAATCATTAAATTAAGAGCCTCCTTTCCAGAAGAAAGGATTAAGTCCATTCGAATGGACAATGGTGACGAGTTTACCTCAAAAGCATTCAATGATTATTGTATGGCTCTAGGCATTAATGTAGAGCATCTTGTACCTAATGTCCACACTTAAAATGGCCCTACAGAGTCATTATATTAAAAAGAACTTACCACATTGCTTGGCCATTCTTGCAGAATAATTGGCTTCCCACCAGTTGTTGGGGCCACACAGTGCTGCATACTGCGGTAATAATTCAACTCAGACCAATTGCATATTACAAAATTTCCCCATTGCAGATAGTGCGTGGAAAAGAATTAAGTATTTCCCATCTGCTAAAATCTGGCTGTACTGTATACATGTCAATCTCTCTACCACAGCGTACAACCATAGGACCTCACCAGAAGTTGAGGATCTATGTGGGTTATGAATCTCCGTCATGTATTAAAATACCTAGAGCCTATGACAGGGGATCTATGCACGGCTCGGTACACTGATAACACGAAGGATATTTTTCGGCATTAGGGGGGATAAGTACCACATTAGAGAATGTCGAGTCCTTAGATCCATGCACTAGAGAGACCGAACTTGAAGTTCGAGGGATAATGAATCTGGAATAAATAAGCTAATAATCTACCAAATGCCTTCACTGGTCATAAGGGAGTGAAAGATCTCATATACCTGGAGTATATGCACTTGAAAGAGTGGAAATACCCTAGAAGGATATTGAACCCACTCTTGACCCTCATGATAAGAAGAGGGGGAGACCTCCAGGTGCACGGGACTCAATTCCGCGGAGACGTCTGCAGAAGTAGAGAACTGAATAAATGAGAACACTACCTGTGACAATAGAAGAAGCTCAACCTGATGTTGAGAAAATCCCTGAAGTGAGCCATCCTGAAGATGTTAACATCCCTGAAGTGATTCATCCTGAAGATGATAACCCCAGCGTATATTTGCGCGCAAAATTCCATGCTGGGAAGTCGGAACACCCAGACTCTGTCGTTGTGGGAAATCACGAGGAGCTAGAAGAAATTTATATAGATATATCCCCGAAGTGATGCAAAAGAAATGAATAAAAGAAAGACTACAATTGTCGACATATATTTGCCTCTAAAATTGCTAAAAATTGGGTCCAGATCCAAAGTCCATGGCAGAGTGCCAGAAGCGCTCAGATAGGGTCAAAAGAAGCAATTGAAGCAACGCTCACTTAATAAGAGGAAAGTCTTTGGTCCTGTTGACTGAATATTTCCTAAAGTAATTCCCTGCAGGATCAAATGGGTTTTTCATCCAGAAGAGAAATGAAAATACCCAGGTGGTGAGATATAAAAAGCGAGGCTTGTAGCACAAGGGTTCACGCAGAGACCCGGCATCGATTACGATGAAACCTATTCTCCTATGTTGAGTGGAATAACGTTCCGATATTTAATATCAATGGCAGCTGGCTTAAATTTAAAAATGCAGTTGATGAATGTGGTGGCCGCATATTTATATGGGTCACTGGATTCGGACATTTATATGAAAGTCCCTGACGGAGTAAAAATCCCAGATCCTAATAATCGCAACATGTATAGTGTCAAACTGTAGAGATTGCTATACGGATTAAAACAGTTCGGAAGATGTGGTATAACCGGCTTAGTGAGTTTCTCCTGAAGAAGGGATACTCCAATAATGATGATTGCCCTTGTGTGTTCATAAAGAAATCCCAGAATGGATTATGTATCATCTCAGTGTATGTCGATGATCTGAATATCATCGAAACCACAGAGGAGATAAAGGAAGCAAGTGCTTACCTCACGACGGAGTTTGAGATGAAAGATTTGGGTAAAACCAAATTTTGCTTAGGCCTGCAGCTAGAGCATCTCCCAGAAGGAATTCTTGTTCACCGGTCTTCCTATACCCGGAAAGTATTGGAGAGGTTTAATATGGATAAATCATATCCCTTGAAAACCTCCATAGTTGTCAGATCCCTCCAAGTGGATAAAGACCCATTCATACCGAGGATGGAAAATGAGGAAGTCTTAGGACCTGAAGTCCCATATTTAAGTGCTATCGAAGCACTCATGTACCTTGCGAACTGCATAAGGCCTGATATTGCATTCGCAGTGAATTTACTAGCAAGGCATAGTGCAATTTCAACCGAAGACATTGAAATGGTGTAAAGACTTTACTCGAGATACCTCCAAGGTACTCAAGATCTTGGATTGTTTTTCCAGAAGAACCAAGACTCGACCATGGTGGGATATACGCATGCTGGCTATCTGTCTGATCCCTACAGTGCCAAATCTCAGACTAGTTTTGTGTTCCTCTGCGGTGGTACATCCGTTTCTTGGCAGTCTTGTAAACAGACCTTGGTAGCAACTTCTACCAACCACTCAGAGATTATAGCCCTGTATGAAGCCTCACGTGAATGTGTTTGGCTGCAATGTGTGATTAGCCATATCCAGAAGTTGTGTGGCCTTAACACCGTCGATACCCCCATAATTATCTATGAAGATAATTCTGCTTGTGTTGCACAAATGCAATTGGGTTGTGTAAAGAGCAACATCACGAAGCATATTGCTCCTAAGTTATTCTATCCTCACGAACTCTAGAAGAGTGGTGAGATAAAGATCTTACAAACTAAGTCATGTGAAAATCTCGCAGATTTATTTACCAAGTCCTTGCCTAAATCCATATTTCAAAGATATGTTAAAAACATTGGAATGAGAAGACTTAGAGAGATGCAAAGTTCAGGAGGGGGAACCCTTGAACAATAACCCTTATTGTGATCCTAAGGGTCCTAATAAAACCTTGAAGGTTATAAGTTGTACTCTTTTCTCTTTGTGAGTTTTCCTGAAGTTTTCTCACATAAAGGTTTTTAATGAGGCAACTAGTGCAACATAGCGTGCGAGTGCAATGTACTCTTTTCTCCATCTCTTTTTTCCCAATGGGTTTTTGAGTGGAGTTTTTAACGAGACATATGCATTACGTGATATTCGACCAAGGGGGAGTGTTGTGAGATAAGGAAACCTAAACCAAATATGGTTAGGACTCTATCTCTTCCTAATGTGGTCGAATCCGAACTCTCTCTCACACCGCTATATAGATCGGGTGCCCCCTCATTGTAAACAATTGAATCAATAAAGCGAGAGAGAATTCCACCTTACATTGTGTGCCTATTGTTCTTGTTCTTAGATTGCATCTACGAATTGGTGATTGATCGTTAGCGTTCGACGACGTTTTACAACAACTACCAAATTTTTCGGATAAAAATGAAAAAGCGAACCGAATTAATCAAAATATTTTGGTTTGGTTAATTTGGTTTTTCGATTAACCGAAATATGAATAAATACTAGGTAAATTAGATTTAGTCCTTCTCATATCTCAACATAGGGTAAGGATAAACCCACACAATATTCATAGACCATTACAGTATAAGCATAATAGAATATATGAATATATCAAACATATGCATAAATATGTTAGAATATGAGAATTGTTTAGTGGCTTTTGAAAGAACATTATAAAAGTAGTATTGTATATAGGCTATTCGGTTATTTTGGTTTTTGGAAACAAAATACCGAATCAAACATTGAAAACTGAATTATACCAAAATAAAAACTAGAATAATTGATTAATTCGGTTTAGTTCGGTTCGGTAATTTGGTTTCGGTTTAAAAATGCCCACCCTTGGTTTTCTCCCTTCTCTTTATCTTTTTCTGGGAAACGGGAGATAGACACATGGAGAGGCTGACAGGAAGGCACACAAGTTGAGCAGATAAGTTTTATTCGATCGACCGACTAATTGAAGGTCTACGGATGAATATAAATTATCTAGCACAGTCCTTTCGTCTGACTCTAAGAAAAAAACAAAATAAGCTACAAATACATGTCATTCTAGCTTTCAAATTTTGTTTATAAATACATATCATTCTACAATTTTGAGATAATTTTTCACCCTCCTTTTCTTATACGCCCCTCCCCTATAGCTATTTTCAAGATCATTTAATGATATGAACTAGAGTAATACACACTATCCAATGGCAATAAGTGATATAACAAAAGAGGGTATTGGATCTTTTGTATACATGCTTCAGTAACAAAGGGAGTACCAGATAAGTCTAACGTTGAAAGTGGGACTAGTTGTGGTCAGCCCGCTTTTGCCTGCACCCACCGCCAAGCATTATGTGGGTATATGCTATGGCCCGCCAAGCAGTTATGTGGGCATATACGGTGTCTGCTAGCCCGTAACTAGTTGATTCAGCCAGACATGAAATATAGACATGCAGTTCAGCCAACAGTCCCAGACGAATCCAATGGCCATGCCAAAATTGCATTCAAGAATCAACATTACAGGAAATATGTATATGATTTGACACCATGATATTCAAGCTAGAATCAACATTGTACAGGCAATGTAGCACTCTGCCATCATTGATTCCTGATGTTGTTAGGCTCGATGGGCGTCAACATTGTACAACCTTGACTCTACTGATTCCTAATGCTGTATAGCCTTGACTCTGGCCATCATATCAATTTCAAGATTCCCTGAGATTCAAGATTCAAGAATCAACATTGTACAGCCTTGACTCTGGCCATCATATCAATATCTCTACTCCCAAGCTCAAGGGATTTACATGAAAGATAGATATGCTATTTTTGAAGCACAAGAAACACCATATTATAGCCTTCCTCCAAAAGATAAATAGCACAGTTAGTAGATTACAAAATCTCAAGCACAAGATAGGCAATTTATGCAGCGAAGAAGTCCAATGTATGAAGAAGCAACATAAGAGCCCAGTAGTAAAAAAGGGACTCCTCTTGAGCTGTATGGCAAGCTGGGAGCTAATTTGAAGATATTTTCCTTGTTGGATATCTCGAAGAAGCCCCAAATTGAAGCTGCAAACACATAAGCAATACTTAGACAACAAGTGAAACTCCAAATGGGGTACTATAATTAAAGTATAATGTGGCAGTATCATGGAGAATCCTTCCCTCCCTTCCGATCCCATACATGATCATGGTAATCTGACATGACCATCCATAGTGGTGGAAAGAAAAAAGAAGAAATGTCGTTGCAAAGGAACTCAGGACTACACCATTTCATTTTCCCCATCCAGCCATCCTCATGGCTAGCCAAGTCAAGTCCTTTTCCCCATCACCATCCACTTTGTTCACAGTTCAATCCATTACACTGCAACTGCATCTGCACCTGGGCTACCTCTTAAACAAAATAACAATTAACTTGGATAAAACCAATGTCTCTGTAACAACAGAACTAACCCATTAGTGGAATGTTACAAAATCAATGTCGGCCATCGGGATGCATTTTTTTGCGAGAACCATTTTTTGATGCTTAGCAAGTGGCCCACTGAATACAGGAATAAACAAATAGCTAATGTGCTATTTTCGTCAGCAGCCAAAAACAACTTACTTGACATTTGTAAATTGTTATTATCCACAACTTAAAACAGGTTGTGCACTGCAGAGAACCATAATGAAAAATACAATATATATGACCAAACAGAAACAAAGCTTAGTATAATAAAGCAATAATGTACTAAGCAATTGTCAAACCTACACACCACACACGTGCTGCTAACAGTGTGATGCAAAGAAAGGGGCAGGACAGGATGAGACATCGAATTAATAGGAGCTTTCTTGACTAAGATTCAAAGTACAGGATGAGTCATAGAATTTTCATGATGCAAACGAGTAACCACAATTAATAGGAGCTTTCTGCTAAAGTATTACATAAGCACTTGAAGTGCTTCATTGCCGTCATAGAGAATTACCTCTCATATTAATTATAGATGCATCTCATCAGTCATCACTATCATCCAGGTGTAAAATTGCAGGGACTTAGATATGAATTCAATAAGTCACCAAGTAACCATATAGAATTGTTCCCTGGCTGCTGCATTAGTTAGACACCAAATGGTTATGGCTAGATTCCAGTGGCACTTAAGGACTTCAGTGATTTATAGTTATTTTTTTATTTAATATATTGTGAAGCTACATGTATAAATGAAAAAACTTAACTCACTCAGAATCGATAGGACCTTGTTCATAGCCCTTGCTAAATGGCACAACAAGACTCCATTCATTGATTTTAACTCGATATGTTTAAGCGACGTTGTAGTGATTTCAATATGAACTGTCACTAACGTAAAACTAAACCTCTCTTTCCAATATTTGCAAACTATTCAGTATGACGTCAAATACAGTACCAGTAGCTCAGTGTACATCATACAACTAACACCACCAGTTTCCTCGTTTCCATGACAAAATTATATGGAATTCAACTAAAACTAACAATTCGGTATATCATGACTGGCAGGATCCTACAGTTGTAGAGATTGGGAGGCTAAAGATGCGAGCTTCTCATGCGCCACAAGCATTTCTTCAAACAAATTCTACCTGTTCCAATCAAAACCAGTCCAAATCAAGCAAATCTGATGGACCTACAGCTTCCAATTAGTATGTTGCAAGCACTACCTGGATCGGGAAAAGCCTAGTGATGCCCTGCGTAGCGAGCCTCTCCACGATCCACCCTGAGATCCCTAGCCTCGCAATCTCTAGCTCGTTCTCCCCCACGGCCACGCCAGCCCACGATGTCGGGGTGGCCTGAACCCTAGGGGGCTCACTGAGACGTGGAACACTCGCCTCGGTGTAGGATCAAGGATAATCGACTAGAGGGGGGTGAATAGGAGGTTTCTAAAATTTTCTACTCTAATTTCAATTTTAAAGACCACTAAGCACAAGTTGCAATTTTAACGATTTGATACCGAGCACTTCTAATGAATCCTAACTTTTCCCAACTACTCAAGTACTCCAAATACAATTCTATACTAAGCAATATGTTTAAGTAGCAAGAATTGAAACTTCACTCAAGAGAATAAGAAATGCAAACCATAATAGATGAACACAAAGATTTATCCCGTGGTCTCGGAGACTTGCCGGTCTCCCCTACTCCACGTTGAGGTGACTTGAACTTCTTCAAGCTAGCTCCACCCGCTTGAGCCTTCCTCGATCACTCGTGATAGCTCTTCCCCACTCCGGGTAGGCGAGCTCTTTGCCTTCACAATGATCGGGCCTTCACACAAACTCCTTTTTGAAGATCACTGATTTCCCACACCTCCAAGCCGTCTAGGAGGCGGCAACCTCCAAGAGTAACAAGTATTGATGCTTGTTTGAAGTCGAAATTGAGTGTTTAAGGCTCAACACTAAATGCACCACTCAATTTTTACTCATAACTCTCTCAATGTATGAATTGAATGCACCAAGAATTTTGGAGACTAACTAGAGCACAAATGTATTCAATGAGGACCAAAGTTAGCTCTAAAATGCAGGTGGGGGGTATTTATAACCCCTACCAACCAAATGTAACCATTGGCCAAAAGTTGGCCAAAATCATGCTGAGAGGCCGCCAGGCCGGTCATACCGGCCCTGATGACTGGCCCTCAGTACCCAATGGTCACTGTGAAGCAATTAATGCCCGGTCAGTGACCGTTGGTCACATAGTAGGTATGACTGGAGGCTCTTCGGTTATACCGCCCTCCCAGGTGCCAAATGCACCTTTTCTGGATAAAACGCATCAGGAGGGGGGCGGTAGCACCGGCAGCCGGTATGACCAGAGGAGGGTCCGGTCATACCGCCCCTACTTAGCGCAAACATATCTGTTCTGTGAAAAGCATGCCGCCCAAAGGCCGATCATACCTCTGCTCGGTATGACCGGAGGGGGTCTGGTCATACTGGCCCCACTGCTCAAAATGCAAGTTTTATCTCCTTTTGATTATGTTTTTATGAATTTTTATTTTAGAAGAGTCTAATTTGAATATGTTGAGTCTTGACACTTTTCTCGATATTAAACTCACGACAATGACCCCTCTTAATAGTACGGCACTTATATTAGCAATCCGATCTTTTTCTCTTCAAACACCAAGATCGGCAAAAACTATGAAAAGATCCTTAACTTTTTATACATTGGTCATCTTGCCTTGTTGCGTTGATTTTCTCTTCATTTATGCTCTTATGATCGTATCTTGGATCAACCTATTTTCAAAATACTCAAATAGATGATGTTACTCTTTTAAATCTTTATTGTTATCAATTACCAAAATCCAAACAAATTGGGGGCCTAGATGCTTTCACTTGGCGATTTTGGCGGCGCGGAGGCCAGGCATGGACCGGGAGGGCTTGCCGCTTGCGAGTGCGAGAGGAGCGTAGCGAGGAGCGCAACGAAAGGAGACTCGGGACTCGGGAGGGGCGGAGGCGAGACGAGGGCAGAAAGGGAGCCCTTCATGTGAGAGGTGAGCGATGCGGGCTATCACGGATACGACGTGGGCTTTTGCGGGCTGCAGTTTAGACCGTTTAATTTATCAAGTAAAATATAGGTGTCTATATAATATTTTTTCATAGGCTAATTTAAATGGACTTGGGGACACTCGCATCACTTTCACTCGTAGATAAGCTAGTTTGTTCGTATCTGCTCCGAGTAGATCGCTGTTGGCAGCGACCGAAGAAAAATAAGAGCGAGCTAGCGCAGATACATGGTACGTATGATATATAGCACTACAGGGTGCGGACCGTTACTCCCGACAAATGGCCGGCGTTGGTGGCTACGTGAATCATATGATGGTAAACAAGCCATGAACAACGAACGGAGTATTCCGATCGCGATCGGCAAAGCATCGATTCCAAAGGCAACGGATCGAATATTATGGGATAGCACAGCACGAAAAAGAGGGAGCCTGCAGGCCCTGCACGTGCATGCTTTGCACGAAGCTTGAGGTGACCACCAAAAGCAAGCTAGGAACCCCTAAAAAGAAGCCTCGAGGAGTCGACGAACGCGGCGTACGCCTACAAAAACCCATCAACCCTGGGCTGTCTCTCCCCGGAGCCCAGTCTTTACCCATCGCGATACAAATCCATAGCCACACGAGAATTAGGAGGAAGCCGCGAGCTGTTGAGAGTTTTGTGGCCAGCCATGTCGAGCTATCCTCGTCGTCTGGCGTTCGCAGGCTGCGTTGCTCTTCTGGTTGCAGTGGCCGGCGCGACGCAGTACAGAGTCGGCGGCGACAATGGCTGGGGCGTGCCTGACGCCAGCGCGGAGCCCTACAACACCTGGGCGGAGAAGACCAGCTTCCAGATAGGAGACCGGCTCTGTAAGTGGCAGTAATTAATACTAGTAGTAACCTGATACGCATGCAGTCATGCACTGACGATGCTGTAACGCGGCTGCTTCAAGCTTCGTCGTTTCGTTTCGTTTCGTTCGTGGTGTGATCTTGCTGTACATTTACTCCATATATATATGTGTAGTGTTCGTGTACCCCAAGGACAAGGACTCGGTGCTGCTGGTGGAGCCGGCCGACTACAACACGTGCAACACGTCGTCCTACGACAAGCGCTTCGACGACGGCAGCACGGCCTTCGACCTCGACCGCTCCGGCGCTTTCTTCTTCATCAGCGGCGTCGAGGCCAACTGCCGGGCCGACGAGAAGCTCATCATCATGGTCGCCGCGGCCAACAGCACCGGGAACGCCCCGGCGCCGAGCCAGAGCCAGCAGGGGCCCCCACCGTCGTCGTCCACCCCGCCGTCTCCCTCGAATGGCTCCACCGCGCAGCAACCACCGCCGTCTTCGCCAAATGCTCCAGCCACCACGGGCGCGGGAAATAACTCGACGGCCAAGGGGGGCCCTCCCGCCGCCGCCAATGACAAGAACGGTGCTGGCCTCAAGGTGGCAGGCCTCACCGGTTCGTTTGTAGCCTGCATCGGATCCGCCATGCTTGCTGTCATTGTCTGATACTTTATGCAAAAGGATGATGTGTTCTTTCGTTAAGTCTTAGGTGGAGAGAATATCCCTTAATTGTTACTGTAAGGCAATGCACCTTTGTGCTCGTATTCTTTTCCTTTGGATGAATGGCAAATGCACGATTGAGCAGCTGTACTAAATAGCTAACGTTGCTATTTCCGGATTCTGAAGCTTCCAAATATAATTTGTGATTCAATGGAAAAACGATGTGCAATCCTAAATAAACTAGTGTCTCGACGTTCTAGCATTTGCAACAACAGGAGAGCAACGCACAGTCATGGTTTGCAACGGGAGATGTCAATCAAATATCACAAAAGAAATAGGCATTATGGCAGTACGGCGCGTGTGACGCAAACCTCGTAAAACAATCCAATCATATTAGAAGGAACCATAACAAGGTTTTCGAAAATGTTTTAGTCATATGACATCCAGCGAGGAACTTCTTGATGACAACCACGAGAGAATGAGAGATAACAGAAAAGAAGGCATCTACAGCCTCCTTCCTCTCCTACCACCCTTTCTGCGAGTGCTGTCAGTGGGAACGGGGGTCACATCCTCTGCAAAAGAATCAAGCATATACAATTATCACGATGCCCAAGAAGGATTATGATACAATGAAACAACACAAATATTGTTGCGAGAATAGGTGAAATAAGTAACAGCAGGGAAACAAGATATCTATATTCTTCAGTTGCATATGTGCTGTTGCAAGTCTTGAGTTTACCAATGCGTCCAATTTTCATGCCAGATCGAGCAAGAGCCCTGAGAGCAGATTGAGCACCAGGTCCAGGTGTTTTGGTCTTGTTGCCTCCAGTGGCACGGAGCTTAATGTGCAAAGCAGTAATACCAAGCTCCTGGAAGTGCAAGGGAAAGACAGTGAGTTCAAACTCATCAGAATTCAGGAAATAGCGACCCAAAGAACGATACAAACCTTGCAACGCTGTGCAACATCTTGGGAAGCAAGCATAGCTGCATATGGCGATGACTCATCACGATCAGCTTTAACCTTCATGCCACCTGCATGAATTTAGGGGGCAATCAATTTTGTATCTAATCTGTCAATGGCAAGCTGGCAGCTAAAAACTAAGTGAAATAGAAGTACGGATCATACCGGTAATGCGAACAAGTGTCTCCCTCCCAGACAAGTCAGTGACATGCTGCGCATAGAGGCAAACACTAGTAAGAAACTAAATGGGCCGTGAAAGTGCAGAGCACGTAGTATGTAACTGACAAAAACAGTACTCACGATGAATGTGTCATTGAAGGATGCAAAGATATGAGCAACTCCAAAGGCATGCTCCCCTTCACGGACAGTGGGTCCAAGAGTGACATTCTCCTCCTTGGGCTCCCTGGTCTTCCTCTTCGACTGACACGATAAATCACAGTTAGCTGACAACAAACTTACTAGAATCGCACAACAACATTCAATTACATTTCTGTACTTCGCAAGTGCAACATTCAATTACGTTTCTACATTGCAAGTAGGGTGAAACTAATTTCACACCACAACATGATATGCAGCTGCGCAATGACGACCAAACCTAGAGCGGAAACATGTATAAGCAGAAAATTGAACAACGTGTTATTAATCCACCCAGCAAACTAAGAATTTTTTTTCCTGCCCCTGCAGAAACCTCATCAGGTAAACACAAAGAAACCTTCTGCTATAGTGTACCTTATATTATTCTGTACCATTAAGGTGTATACTCCAAATGCACATATGCAGCCTGATCAACCCAAAAAAAAAGCACATCTTGGTAATTGTGAGCTTATGAATAAAAAACAACACCCACCATGTCACTGGGTCAAAATCCGTTGCAAAATAGCACTCCAAATCATTTAACCAGAGTTAAAAATAATTCCCCACTAAGGTATGTCATCACATTCCAAACCTCATTAACCATTACTCCATTACTAACTTGAAATTTGAAATTTCCCTACCAGGCCATATGTCCAAACACTAAGTAACAATTCTAAGCAACCAAACAGCAAATTTACAGTCCACCATTGGCCAAGATCAAATCATGAGAGAGCAGTCCCGCGTTACGTAACAGCATAGACATGATTGCAGACTGCAGCTACACATCACATACTATTACTAAAACTGCGGTAGCATCCATACTGCTGATCTGCACAAGGACTGGAGAGCAGGTGATAGAAGACGGGGACTAACCATGGAAGGACGAATCGAGGGGGGATCGACGCTCCCTTCTCCCTGTGCTTCAGGTCACGAGCTCGCCGCCGCCGCCGCCGCCGCCGCCGAGAGGAGAGGGCAACGTGTAGCGGGAAAGCTATATATACGAGGGCGGGTGGACGCTGGCTAGGGTTTAATGCAGAGGCGAAGGCGCCCTCTGCATGTGGGGCCCGAACTGTCATGGGCCTAGCTGGTGGCCCTAGGCCCGGAAACTGACGGCTAAATGGGCTTCAAGATTTGAGCCGGCAGTTAAAACTCGATAAGGTTCGAATCAAAATAAATTACAATAGTTAATATATTTAAAATTACAATAAATCTATTTTAAATGAAAACAGATTAATGATATTTGGCTCGATAGTAAATAATTAGCTTAAATTTAGAATAACATCTTACATGATAAATAAAATTTGTTCCCCAGGGGCTGTTGGTCGATTAGACAACCTTCTGCCTTCTCTGTCACAAAGTTTTCCGCTTAGATTTCTGTGTTACTGTTTATGTTTGTCTTGCTTACTACAGTGTAAACAATGCTTGCAAGTGGGAAACAATTCTCAGCTCAGGATGCACCCTAGCTAAACTCGCATTGTCTCATGCAAAATTCCCGTGAGAGGTTTCATATAATTATATGAATCTTAATTACGCTCCAAACATGCCTCAGTATTTTGGATCCAACAAACGAGATCAACCTGAATGCACGGATACTGTTTACCTCTCTTTGCTTAAGAACGGTAGAGGATGCGAGTCCCTGGAGATCACTGCACGCCGCCGGTGAGGACGTACGTACGTGCTGAAACAAGCACCGGAGAAGACGGCCGGTGTGCCTTCCTTCGTTCGTGCCACCGAGGTGATATACTGATATATAGCTAATTAATTACGCTCGCATGCATCGTGCCATCTCTTCCTGTTAGAGCACATTGATTGCCTCAACATTTCTCACTTCCGACGATGGCCCGTCACCATGGTGTCACTGTTCACCATACATATATAGGAAATAAAAGAAATGCTCTCTTAATTCGATGGAAAGAAAATGTATATCGATCGTCTTCGTGTGCCCGACAGTGCACGGCGTCGCTGCACATCCCATACGCTTCCGTATATGGATAACGCTGGCCGGACGGGCAGACCAAAAGCGACGTGCCAGTCTGGCTGAGTTTGTTTAGGTTTGAGTTTGTGTACGCTTCTAGACCTTTATAAGCTATAAGCTAAAATAAACAGTATTTTTTCAGTCAGACGGAGAGAAGAAGCTCTGAAAATCCCTAGTATTTTTCCAACAAACAGTATTTAGGCTTCAGCTTGAGCTTATTTAGCTTCTGAAAATCTCACTTCCCTACCCTTACAATTTAACTATTATTTACGAAAAATTGCTATCCTCATCCAGCTCCAGCAGACCAAATAGTTTCTTCCAGCTCCAGCAGCTTCTCCTCCAGCTTCAGTCTAAACAAACTCAGCCAAATGCACCAATGCACGGTACGAAAAACATAAAAGATTAACCCAAACAAAACCGACCTAGTATGCATATATAAAAACAACTCCTTTTAAACTACTTGATAAAAAAAATTGACTTTAAACTGTAAAAAAAACTAAGCTAAAAAACAGCGCTTACACACGAAAATCACAGCTGGAAACCGCTACACGGCCGGAGACGGAGTGCCTCACGTCTAGAGGTGGGCATCGTGCCTGGTCGAACCGGTCTGGCACAGGTCCATCGTGCTTCGGGTCTAAATCGTGTCGGACCGTGACGGCCCATCGTGCTCGTCGTGCCGGGCCGGACTGGCCCGGCTCGCCTTCGGCGAGCCCTGGCATGGCCCATTTGCGTTTCGTGCCTTCTTCATGCCGTGCCGGCCAAGGTCCAACTCATTTATACTATTACTACAAGAGAAAATAATCACAGATTGATTTCTTTTCTTTATCTGCCTAGGACTTTCTTTTTCTCCGGTCGAAACAAAATCTTATTGTGTTTGTTCTTTTTGATTTCCTTGATTTGCTCACCCACACATACAACGTATGGATGCATTCCCTTTCTTTTCTCCAGTCTATCCAGAGTTTTCTTCATTTACTCCTTGATTTGCTCACCCAGACATACAACACAGGTTAGTACTGTTTGAGTCGTCTTGCCCAAGCACGCCCGGACTATCGTCTTGAGCCGACCGCCCATCGTGCTTCGGTTAGCGTGCCCTGAAGAAAGAAACAGAGGAGGCAGAAGAATATAGGTCTGCATAAGCCCTGAATTGATCAGCGCAAGCTTTATATACTCGGTTGTCGGACGTTGTACAGAATATAGATTACAACTGAAAGTCCATATCGGTAACAACTAGGACTCCTGAATACATGAGTATTGTTACAACAAACTTAATCTATTACGGACTCATCTAGATACTTTAACATCCTCCCTCAATCTCAACTCTGGACTCGAAGAGATGTTGAGATTGGAACACAAGGATCTAAACGCCTTTTCTGACAACGGTTTTGTCAGACCATCGGCCAGTTGGTCATGCGTGGTGATAAACTTGATCTCCAAGGCCTGTTGTGCAACTTTCTCTTGAACAAAATGAAAATCGACTTCAATATGTTTGGTTCTTGCATGGAACACTGGATTAGCAGAGAGATATGTTGCACCTAAGTTATCACACCAAAGCACTGGTGGCCGAACTTGATAAACTCCTAATTCAGAAAGAAGAACTTGTATCCAGATCAGCTCTGCCGTGGCATTTGCAAGAGCTTTATATTCCGCCTCAGTGCTAGATCGGGATACAGTTCCTTGCTTCCTTGAGCTCCATGAGATCAGATTTGATCCAAAGAAAATCGCATATCCCCCTGTTGATCGCCGATCATCACTGCATCCTGCCCAGTCAGCATCGGCAAAGGCACTCAACAAAGTAGATGACGACTTATTGATTCGAAGTCCGGCATCAACTGAATACTTCAGGTATCGAAGTATGCGCTTCACAGCAGCCCAGTGAGCAGTGGTTGGAGCATGTAGATATTGGCACACTCTATTGACAGCAAAGGAAATATCAGCTCTTGTAATTGTTAGATACTATAGAGCGCCTACAATGCTCCTGTATCTGGTAGCTTCTTCTTCAGACAGCAATTCTCCTTGATCCTTCACCAATTTTTCAGATGTTGACATTGGTGTAGACACAGGCCGACACTTGCTCATATTTGCACGATCAAGCACTTCATTGATATATTTCTTCTGCACAAGACACAGACCATTCTTGCCATGTAAAACTTCAATTCCCAGAAAATAATGCAACTGATCAAGATCTTTAATAGCAAATGCAGCTTGTAATTTACTCAAAAGCTCATCTGTCGCTTGTGCTGAAGAGCTTACGATAATCAGATCATCAACATAAACAAGAACAAACATGACGATGCCACTCTCATGAAAAACAAACAATGATACATCTGCCTTGGACGGTTGGAATCCCAATTCTTGAAGTTTATTACTCAGCTTGGAGTACCAGGCTCGTGGAGCCTGCTTCAACCCATATAGTGCCTTATCTAGCCGACATACATGAGTAGGAAATTTGGAGTTCACATACCCTGGTGGCTGGCGCATAAACACCTTTTCCTGTAAGTCACCATGTAAGAAAGCATTCTTGACATCAGCTTGCCTAATTGTCCATCCTCTTGACACAGCTAATGATAGCACAAGACGTATCGTGACAGGTTTCACCACAGGACTAAAAGTATCCTCATAATCAATTCCATAACGCTGTTTATAACCTTTTGCCACCAATCTTGCCTTGTGTCTTTCCACCGTGCCATCTGCTTTCTTCTTTAACTTGAACACCCAACGACAATCAATGATATTCATATTTGATTCATGTGGCACAAGCGTCCAAGTTTTGTTGTGTTGGAGTCAGATATTCTTCATCCATGGCATTCTTCCATGCGAGTTGAGCAGCGCCTCAGATGTGACTTAGGTTCGGATCGGGTTGAACCTTCTCCACATGAAGTGCCCTCCTCTTTTGATCATATCGAATCGTGCCATCACCCATACCTTAGGCACACGAATGTTATTTTGAGCTCTGGTGCGAACACCAACTTGCTGTTGTGAAATGCCATCAACTTGTGAGCACGATGCTACAACCAAAGAATCATTAGAAGGTTCACAGGTAGATAATGGTTCAGAAATATGGATATTGTCATGTTGATCAGAATCTTCATTGGAAGACTCACACACAGGTCTTTGTTGCTCACTCACAAGAGAAGGATTAGTATTAGAGATCAAAGGAAGAAGTACAGAAGTATCATGAAAATTCCAGACAGGAGCATCTTGTGCAGAGTTTTGATTAGAAACTTGTCGATCCCGGTAGGGCATGGATCCTTCATCAAAGACCACATCCCTGGAAATATAGATTCTATTGGTCTCAACATGTAAGCATTTGTAACCCTTATGAAGTTCACTATAGCCGAGAAAAACACAACGTTGAGACCTGAATTGGAGTTTGTGGGAGTTATATGGCCGTAAATGAGGCCAACAAGCACAGCCAAAGAGACGAAGGAAAGTGTAATCTGGCTTAACATGAAACAGTCGCTCAAGGGGGGTTTGATTATCAATCACTTTGCTAGGAAGCCGGTTAATGAGATAGCAAGCAGAGATGAAAGCATGACCCCAAAGGTGCAAAGGAGCCGAAGCATGAGCAAGCAATGCCAATCCTACTTCAACTATATGCCGGTGTTTTCTTTCTACCAAGCCATTTTGTTGATGCGTGTGAGGGCAGGACACACGATGATGAATTCCTAACCGACTGAAAAAGGAGTTTAGTTTCTTATACTCTCCACCCCAGTCGGTTTGAACACTCTGAATTTTTCGATCAAATTGCCGTTCAACAAGAGCCTTGAACCGAAGAAAAATATTTGGAACATCAGATTTATGTTTAACAAGATACAGCCAAGTATATCTGCTGAAAGTATCAATGAAACTAACATAAAAATGATATCCATTAATTGTTTTAATAGCCGGCCCCCACACATCGGAGTGCACAAGCTCTAAAGGAGCTGAGCAGGAACTAGAAGACAATGAAAAAGGAAGTTGATGGCTCTTTGCCATCTGACAGGCATTGCACACAGATATGCCATCTTTATTAGACACACTAGACAAGTTGTTTGATTGCAGGACTTGTTGAAGAACAGCAAAGGACGGATGTCCCAGACGACCATGCCATTGCTCCACCGAAGGTTTTGCAGCTACCATGGCCCTCTTCTCTTCTGTGGATCGTTCTGGGTTGAAAGGATAGAGCCCATTCTTAGTTCTGCCTTGAAACAGAACCTTCTTCGAAAACCGATCCTTAACACAAAAATAGTCCGGATGAAATTCAAGGAAAACATTGTTGTCTTGAGTAAGACGATGAACTGATAGCAAATTCTTATCAGCTCGTGGAACATGAAGAACATTAGAGAGAGCAAGACACTTATGTGGAGTATGAATGTAAGATTTACCAACATGAGCAATAGCCATACCTGTCCCATCAGCAGTGTTCACCTTCTCCTTCCCATTATATCTTTCTCGCACTGTAAGCCGATCAAGATCACTGGTGATATGGTCGGTGGCACCAGTATCACTATACCAGCTTGAATCTCCTCCACCAAAGAATGGGGAAGTAGCCAATGCAGCAACATGTTTTTCCTCGGCTTGATATGCGTGATTAAACCTGTTGTAGCATCTGAGTGCAGAATGTCCTTGCTTACCACAGACTTGACAAGTCACATGTGAATAATTTCCACCACGACCTTGAAATCCAGAGTTGTTACCACCATTGAATCCAGAGTTGTTACCACTATTGAAGTTGCCATTATTGTAGTTAGGATTCCTATTGGAACCCTTGTTGTTGTAGCTTTCACGAGATCTGTTTCCTTGTCCCTGAAAACCACCACGACTTCCATGTCCACCCTGCTGTGATTTGCCTCCACTTTTGGATATAAAATTTGCTGAAGCACCATCAATCTGAATATTTGGATTGCGTTGCTCAAGGCGCAATTCAAACGCCAACAAATGAGCATAGAGATCACTAAGTGAGATCTCATCAGCACGTGTAGTAACTGAAGTAACCAAGGAATCATATTCCTCTCCAAGACCACATAGCAGATAGGAGATCACCTCTTCTTCACGCAGAGGTTGTCCAATAGATGCCAGGGTATCAGCAAGTCGCTTGCCTTTTGTAAAGTACGCTGTAGCTGACAGATCATTCTTCTTCAAGTTCGCAAGTTGCATGCGAACATTCATGGCTCTTGCCTTTGAATGAGATGAGAACATTTGCTCCAAAGTATCCCATACCTCCTTGGATGATGCCAAGAACAGCACTTGAGATAGCACCTCTTCAGAGAGCGAAGACAGAAGTGCACTCAACACCTGCTGATCGCGCTGCAACCACACGGTGTAATCTGGATTGTTTTCTTGAACTGCACCAGAATCCGTCGTCTTCGTGATGAACTGCGGAGGACGAGCAAGAGTACCATCAACATATCCAAGGCACTGCTGTCCTCGCAGATACGGCAGCATCTGAGCTTTCCACAGAAGAAAGTTCTCCCGTGTCAGTTTGAGATTGATCACATGGTTGATCGCAGGAGTCGGGAGTAATCCGACAACCGGCATGACAGAATCAACAGCAGCAGCAACAGATGAACGATCAGAAGACATAGCGATCAGAAGCTTTGTAGATCGCAGGCTCTGATACCATGAAGAAAGAAACAGAGGAGGCAGAAAGAATATAGGCTGCGCAAGCCCCTGAATTGATCAGCGCAAGCTTTATATACTCGGTTGTCGGACGTTGTACAGAATATAGATTACAAATGAAAGTCCATATCGGTAACAACTAGGACTCCTGAATACATGAGTATTGTTACAACAAACTTAATCTATTACGGACTCATCTAGATACTTTAACAGGCCCGGCACGATCTGGACAACTATACCGTGCCGGTCCGACCCGTTTAGAACAATACCGTACCGGGCCATAGGTCAGACTGGGTCGAACGTGTCTCGTGCTGACCTAAAATAGTCTGGCCCAGTGCCCACCTCTACTCACATCGAGCCGACAGGACAGCCCGACACCACCGGGGGGCCAGACACGTCGCCCCGGCCGTCGCCGGCGCGTGCCCCCATAAACCAAAAAGCCGCCATTTGCCGGCAGCGAGCGACGCCGACCGCGCGCGACGCGACACGCGGCGCATTAACTCCGGCTTGAACGCTCGCTCGTCTCGACCCGCGGCTCGAGTCATCGGTCGCATCACGCATGGAGAATGCCGCCATCGACGGGCTAGCTATGCCCACGCACGCGTGCCTGTCTGGTTTTTGGCGGGGAATCTGCAGTGGCTGCCGACTGCCGTGCGAGCCACTGGGTTCGCACAGCTGTGTGATCCGTCTTGGTGAGGAGGCGGCGACGCTGTCCGTATCTTACTGTGCCGTATGGCCCGTGGCGCTGTAGCTAGCTGCTGGTCCGGTATAAATACACGCGTTGCCTTGGGGCTGGAGGCGGCCACGCGCTGTAAGCTCTCTCTGCACATCCACACACGTTACAAATCGTAGCTAGCTCAGCTTGTCTCTGCGTTATCTAAGAGCTAGGTGGATAGCATGGCGAAGGCGCAGGCGGCGGCGAGGTTCATGACGGAGGTGGCGCCGCCGCAGTTCGTGTCGATCATGCGGCGGAGGAAGGTACGCAGGAGCCTCGACACGATCGCCGAGGACGACAGGGAGCTGGCATACAGTGACCACTACAGCAAGCAGGCCGCCGCCAAGAGCTCGGCGAGCGCCTTCACGGCGGTGTCGCTGAAGAGGGCGTCGCCGGCGAGCGCGCGCACGGGTGGGTCGTTCATGCGGGAGCTCACCAAGTGCTTCTCCAATAACGTCCACGGCCACGCGGCTGGCTGGGGGAGCAGTCACAGTAAAGGGCACCGGCGAGTCGTCTATGCGCCACAGTTGCACAAGAACGTCGGTGCATGAAGAAACTAGCTAGGCGAGGTATATTAAGAGACGACGAGCCTAGCTAGCAGCAAGCTATAGCTATTAGCTACAGAGCATGGAGCGTGTATTTAGCTCTTACATGCATGCTTAATGTTGCAAGGAGCGTTTATTTAGCTCTTCCATGCATGCTTAATGTTGCAATTTGATATCTCTTCTAGTATGTAGTATCAATTTGGAATCGTGTCAAAGTTTTACGAGATAAACACGAACATGTACAGTTTTAAGAATAAAGAAGGTGAAAGTAGAGAAGATCAAAATAACAACATTGAAATAACAAAAGAGAAAGGATTTAGCGTGCTGACTGCATATTTTTCAAACACAACCCCCAAAAGTTTAAGGGATCATCATTTTCTCACAACTCTCTCAAACTTTTTAAGACTCTTTGATTATTGCCTTATACAAGAATTTAGTGATAAAGAATAACGTAGCCTCTATACATCTCTTAGTTTGAATGAGCTGGTTTGTGGTTTCTTGTTGTTTAAGCTCTCTGTGACCACCATATGAGTTTATATAACTCATTTGTCCTCCTCCGAAGGGATGTAGGAATCCTACTCCAAAAAAGTATGAATTCTAATCCTAATATATAGGATTAGGATTTATCAAGCACATCTTTCTAAATTTTAAAAGACTAGATATAAATCAACATACTTAATGACGGACCCATCATCCAGCCAGTACAGGCGCTTTCCCAGGCTTGCCAGCGAACCATCTATCATTAATGGTAGAGATGACTCAATATCTCTAACTACCATATCTATTGGTTCTATTCATAGTTTGTTAGGAATAAAGTCTTCTACAATTAGGACTCTTTAGTTATATAAACCAACCCTCTGTACTTGTAATCTTAAAGTGATATAGTGCATTATTTCCTATGATTTTTTTCCACAATGGTTTTTTCACGTTAAATCTTTATCTCCAGTTATTGTGCCGTGTATCTACCTTCCATTATTTACCGTGCTTGCTATTCCTAACAAGTAGTATTAGAGCCCTAACAAATAATATCAGAGCCCTAACAAATAGTAACAGAGCCCTAACAATTAATAAATCCAATTGAGTCACACTGCTGTTGAAGTTAAAGAATAAGATGTTTCTCAAAGTCATATATAGGTTTACCTTGGTACGTACCAAATTTTTCCTAGCTCCACTGACGATACTCAACAAATAATTTAACTCTCATCCCAAAAATTGAAGCTTAACTTAATTTCGTGTTGTGCCATGCATGTTTCAATTTTGCTCAAAACAGCGACGATAGTACTCTCCTTCGAGCTAGCAATCAAGGATGCGTATGTGTACGTGTGTATATATGTACGTACGGTATGCCCGTATATATATACACACGTCCACGCCCGCCAGCAGCCAAATCGAGCCTCGCCGTTAGCTCGCCGTCCCCGCGCCGGAGCTCACCAGAGACCGACAGACACGATCGACTCGCTGGAGCCAAAGATCGATCGCGCCGAAAACCTTGCCAAAAGCCTCAATGCGAGCGGAGGAACCTCAAGATCTTGCGGCCCCCTTGAAAACCTCGATCGTCATAAACCTTGAGACTGTTGGTTTTTAACAGATCATCACAGCGCGCGCGCGCACGTACGATGGCGAAGAAAAAAAAAATCAAACACAAAATTTGAAACAAGAGCTGAACAAGGAAATAGATTGGAGGAACATATTGCATAACAAGGAAATCATAAAATAGAAGCAACTAAAGTAGATTTAATCAGCTAGAACATGAAAGATTATAACAACGACTTTAGGATTACATTGTTACCTCTTTACAAAATTTGAAACAAGAGCTCTAAAACGTGAAACAATGCTTCACCAATAAGAACTACTCTAAACTAACCTATCAACTAGAAGAATGGATTTCAAGGGTCAAAATCTACCAAAATTGGCTCTAGAACATTGAGATTGGGATGCCAAAAATGAGGGAGGTGTACCCTTTTATACAGGGTCAAACCCTCTTGAGCGTCAGCCAACTCTTGCCGTGCACAGGTCGGCTCTTGGTCTACGCCGGTCGGATCTAGAGTCCAGAGTCGGTTTGTCTTTCCAGAGGGTTTCGTGTGTGTGGCATGTGGGTTCGGTCCGAATATCTATGATTTCCATCCAAATTTTGAATTGGTTTCCAAAAATTAGATAGTCTGTTGCTATATTGCTCAAGTTGGTGCTTCTTGGGCGAATATGGGCACGTGGGCTTCTAGAGAGTTCTTCGAGCAAGAGTCGGTGCCGAGAGAGGGTGAGCACGGGGTTAATGGGCTGCTTCAACTGACTCTTGGGATGCACCAGTCTGCATTGGCTCAAGGCCTAAGTGCCCCATTGCAGCCCACTATGATCTTTCCATATTTTCCTAGGTATTTTTTTGTTGATTTATGTAAAGCATATTATAAAAATACAAACTTGGTGGCGTTGTCCACTGGAGCATCGATGGAGGAAAGCTTGGAGCTAGTGTCGATGGGCATACCACACGGCTTGCAGTTGCTCATGCCGGCGTGAGCAAGGATATCCTCGGTGTACTTGCGCCGAGAAAGGAAGAGCCCAGTGCCAGTACGGTGCACCTAAACACCGAGGAAAAAGTGTAGGTCGCCAAGGTCCTTGAGTGAGAACTCTTGGTGAAGTGAGGCAATCCCCTGGCGGAGCAGCTCAGACGACGAGGTGGTGAGGGCAATATCATCCTTCATCCATATACAGCAAAAGGTACACAATGTCTGTGCCTCGCCGATAGATGAACAGCGACGAATTGGCTTTGGAGACGATGAAGCCCAACAACGTGAGGAACATCGTGAAGCGACTGAACCAGGCACAAGGGGCCTGTTTGAGGCTGTAAAGCTACCTGTTGAGGCAGCAGACATGCATGGTGTGCACGGTGTTGACAAAGCCAGAGGATTGCTAACGATAGACGGTTTTGGTGAGCGTGCCATTGAGGAAGGCATTGCTGATGTCGAGCTGGTGCATAGGATTCACAATATCAAAATCATGATTTTCAAACGATATTTGATTTTCGATTATTGGAAAAAAACCAATCAAAAATTGCTCAAAAATCACCCAAAAATGTAGGGTTAAGAAATCAAATTTTTTAGAAAAATTTAAAAAAAAAGGACTGGTTTTCATCGATAATCAAATGATTTTTATCGAAAAGCGATTGATATTAATGAAAAATCGATTGGCCATTTAATGTTTCTTTAAGCCGATTTTTTGAGTGATTTTCGCTCGATTTTCACCAATTATCGAGCGATATTCACCAATTAGAGATCGGTTTAATTCGCATAAAGTTTTCAAAATTTTGAATTATACCGGTTTACCGACCGGTTTCAAATATTGAGCCAACTCGATACGGCTTATAATCAGGATATTTGAGCGATTATCGATGATATTGTGAACCGTGCTAGTGCATCAACCAGCCATTGGAGAGTGCAATGGTGAGGATGGTGCGGACGGTGGTCGGTGACTGAATGTCTCACCAAAATCTATCGATGTTGAGGTGCTTAGAGAAGCCGTGAAGCATCCACCGAGCCTTGTAGCGGTCCAAAAAGCCATCAGGCTTCAACTTGTGTTGAAAAACCTATTTACCTATGACAGCGTTAGCACCAAGAGGATGAGGAACCAGCTCCCAAGTGTTGTTTGCCCAATGGGTGTCGAACTCACACTCACACTGCATGGCCGCGCACCAGTTCTCATCAGTGAGGGCAGTGCAATAATTGGTAGGGAGCGGAGACAAGGAGATTGAGATGTTGTAATGGTTGGTGGAACCCTCGCTTGCCACAGGTTGTCATAGGGTGGTTGTTAATGATAGGAGAAACATACTCAGCAGCAAGCGGTGGTGGTGGAAGCACAGCAGCGGGCGCAGGCGTGTGCACGAGGGGAGGCGGCGTGGGCGCGTGCCCGAGGGGAGGTGGCACGGACGTTGGGGTTGAGTGCGCAAGCGTGGGGAGGGGCAACGCTGGTGTGGGAGGTGGGTGTGTGAGCGCAAGTGCATGAGTTGCAGGGAGAAGAGTCGGGCGCAATGGGAGTGGGCATGATGGCATGTGCGTCATCAGTAAGGAAGTCAAAATCAGAGGAAGGAGGGTTTGATTTTTCGGTGAAGGGAAAAGAATTTTCGTTGAAAGTGACATGATGGGAAATAATGATGCGATTTGTGGATAGGTCGACATCGATAGCCCCTGTGGTGTTCGGGATACCCAAGAAAGATGCATGCGGTGGAGCAAGGTGCAAGCTTGTGCAGGGCAGTGGTAAAAAGATTAGGATAGCACTGACAGCCGAAGACGCGAGTAGGAGGGAGGGTGACCTTGGAGATTTCACTGATAACCACAGGTATATAAAGGTACAGGAGCGATCAACACTTAACCAAACAAAGGAAAAATAGATAGTACTTGCCATGCGTAGCTCAACAACAAAGGCAAGGGATAACACTTGCCATGCATAGCTTAAAAATAATAGACAAGGGATATCAGATATGAAGGCATAAAATCATGAAGTAGGGGTGGGCAATTTTTAATCGAAACCGAAAAACCGAACTGAACTGAATTAATAAAAAAAATCATTTTTTTTGGTTCGGTTTATATTTGGACTCTATTCAATTTTTGGTATTTGGTTCGGTTTTTGAATCTGGAAAACTAAACTAACCAAGAAACCGAACTTATCTTCGTAGCAGTAGCACTGGCTCCATTCAGTCAGTCAATACTCAATCAATCCCCATTTCTCACACCCGCATTGTCCCCTTGGCCTCGTCTCCTTCTCTCTCCCCACTCCCCCTTGCCTCCCTCCCTCACCGTCATCGGCGCGCCACCTCCTCCTCTCCCGTGGCGGCCTTGGGCGGCTCCTCCTCCGCCTCCCATGATCCTGCCCTTCCCCCTCCCTCCTCGGTCCCTCGTCTCCCTCTTGCTTGACACGCTGGCCCCCCCCCCCACCCCCATCACATGAGGCTCCCTTGGCCACAAGGTGGAGCTAAAGTCGTGGCCATTCCGGAGCAAGAAGAGCGTCAAGACCCTCGCCGGGAGAGCATCTTGGGCAAGCGCAGCTTTGTGGCACGGGCACAGCTCGATGCCAGGAGATGTCGTCGAGAGCTCACTCGCCGGGCCTAGGGAGCCGAAAATATGGTTTTCTGTGTGTTTTGTGTGTTCTTGATGCCATGGTGGTGGCGGCGTTGCTGAGTGTGAGCGGCAACAGTAGGCGTAGTGACGGTGGGCACGGGTGGGGCGACGTCGATGGCGAGCACTATGCGCAGGTTGGAGACCACAGTCAAGGCAGGCTCCGTGGCGGCGTGGGCGCAAGCTAGTAGAGCAGTAGATCAATCTGGAGAGGTTCACCTGGAGAGCTTTGGTGAATCGAAAAAACCGAATAACCAAACCGAATTTTTTTCGGTTAATTCAGTTCGGTTTTTAAATTTATTCGGTTTGGTTCGGTTAATAGTTTTTGAAAATCGAATTTTTTTTAAAAAAAACGAATGCCCACCCCTATCAGGAAGGGATGACCTACGTTGCATGATACACCTAACCGAACCGATTTGTCTCTCTCTCGGTCCCATTTCACTTGTGCCATATATATGTTCATGTCAGCTCATTAATTTGCGCTTAACATTTGACCTGTAATTAACACTAGATATTGCGGACGGGTATCTAAGGGCATGTGCAATGGTGTGATATCAACTGTCTGCATGCTTTGCCATCTAAGATTTTTGCTGATACGAAAGAGAGACAACCATATAGACAATATAAAATACTATTACGTGAGTTATTATCTATAATAAATACTTTTTCATGCCATAACTAAAAGATTGTAGAATCATGTAGAGATAATCTAAGATGTCAGGCTGTCTTTAGATGATATGGAAGAGTATGTATGCAACACTAGACTCTACTAATGTACATGCTCCAATCATCTAATCACGTGAGTTAGACAAATATGGTAAAGCGTTGAGTTTAGGAGCTGAAATGTACTGGCATAACTCAGTGCCTAGTCGTGTTTCTACTCTAGTGGCAAGCGATTTAGCTGTTGCCTCAGGTTAATGGAATCACTTTATTTCTCCCAAAAAAAAAAGTACGTACTTCCCTACGTTTTCTAAACATGTTCCTTAATGAATATATCTCGCACATGATCGATGATCGGCTAACGACCAAAACTGCCCGATATACCCACACGTTCTCGGCAAAACATCGACCTATCATCGATTAGCACGAATCTATCTTGCTGCGTCCATTCAACAACATAGTAACATATTCTGACCCCATTCCTAATGTTCTCGAATGTTACAGGACTTGACTGGGTAAAGGATTTGGCTCTGGAGTTCTCTTCCCATCTTTCTAGGGCCGACCGTTTGCAATGCAGGAATCCCACGGGAAACCGTTTGATTCCATAGAATTTGAGAAGAATCAAAAATAAGGCACAATACTGGAATCTCTAGTATCTAAAAACTATGTTGCAAAGCTAGAGCTCGGTAAGTCTATAGGACCTATATAACTCTCTAAGTGGCTAGCGATTGCGCAGCCTTGAGCTAATGAAATCCCTTTGTTTGAAAAAAAAAATTTGCCAAACTACGCCCAACTCGCTGCCTGACAAAATTGTCTGAACGAGCTTCCAAATGATGTGACCTCCTGATCGGATGTGGAAACCCGATTTTAATCCCCACATTTTACATCTCCTAAACAGTGATAAATGTTTAGGGAATGTAAAACTAAACTCATGCTTGTAAAAGGACAATCGAAACTACAGTGCTATAGTTTTTCAGGCCTTGCTATGAAAGCCGCTTGTCTTTATTAAATGTTACTAAATGGCCCAATGGTCAATAGCTGACAGAGATTTGCACTAATACCAAACGGGAGGGGCTTCTATGCGTTGCTATCCGAAAGTTACACAGATATTAAATCACCAATGAAGAATATTAAAGCATAAATGAATGATAGACATTGATTACTTACCTCTTTTTGCCCGTTCGAAGATTTGTGCAACTTGTATTAGAAAGAGGATGCATAGAAACGCTACTCCAAACAAACATGTCTGTACAGGCCTAAATGTTAGCAACGTATCGTCACAGGTTTCTAATTCTCAAGATAATCATACATAACCCAAGCCGCGTGCCGTTTATTTTTCTCGTCACTAAGAGCATGAGCTTCCATGTTCAATGTGCGGTTTTGTAATTACAGAGCACTGGCAAAACAATGTGGCTCACCCTAACTAGTAAGAAGACCAAAAGAAGATTATGTTACACTCAAATGCACTCGGCAAGCAACTAGCACCACGGAAAAACTATGATGCATTCGAAGTGTCCCTCATATGAATATGTTTGTAATCAACCTTGTCGTGAAAATCAAATGTAAACTATTGCGGCATTAATTCCCACCGTATTCATTTCGCAGTTAGAAGAATTATCTGCTTGTGGATTGCGATCAGCTCACGCCTTCTGCAGAATCCTAACTCATCAATCTGATGCTGTATGTACATGTGTACAAGAGTAACAAAACTGTTCCCCTTTACCGCTGATAACCTGCAGAGTTCAGAATTGAACCATCAAAATTCCCAGCAAGAATCATGGTGTAAGTACAGTAGCTTCAGGCAATTTGCTTAGCAACTGACGGAATTGGATGCATACACCAAGAAATTTCTCCGCCAGTAACATAGTTGCTTCAGCTATAGTATAATAATAAACAACGTAAACTTGGCAAACGTCAGCAGAACCATTAACCAAGTTTATTTCTGGAAATATCAAGTTTTTCCCAAGTCAGTAGATTAAGTCAGAGTTTAGAACAGTACAAGTAAAACGTTTAATCATTAGCCAAGGCATGTAAATTTGAAACCATAAAACCTGTGATAGGTACAAATAAGTAAACATTGTCTAACTACAGTACGTACCCACGTAGATGTAAGAGCAGTCAAAACAATTTCCTCCCCCAAAAATATACTTAAAAACTACAGAGCTGCCGCCCAATGTAAAAACTGATTACGCAGTTTGAGCATTCCACAAGTTAAAAAGAGATGAAAACAAACAAAATAGAGCAATTCATCCAAACAAAGACTAAAAAAGAGGCATAAAAGGTAGAAATCAGAAAACAATGGCATGAGAAGTACCATTAATTGAGGGTAATAACTAACCTTTTGTTTAATACTTGCAGCAAAGAGAGCTGGTAAATGTTTCTAGATACACCGCTAACCACCTACAGAAGATTTTATCTTGTTCCGTTGCACGCTGCCTTTGCGAAGTAAAGGATTTTCTATTGAAAATACAATCAAGCTACCATCCTTTGTTCCAGCCAAGAAACACTCCTCGGGAGTCACAACTAAAGAAGTTATTGTCTTCCCAGCTCCTTCATACCTCCAAACTACATCAAGAGAATGCATAGAGCGCAAAACAATTTGTCCATGATCACCAGCACATACCATAAACTCTCCGCAGCAACTTAGTTCCATGCAATTGAGACGGCCATTGGATTCTGAAGAAGCAATATGTTTTCCGTTTATGGAATACATATGCAAGGAGAGGTCACTCTCAGAATAAAATACTAGCCTACCATGCTGTGATGCCACCAGTTTTGACAGACCAGCACCTGACGGATGTCGAATGGATCGAACATATGTCCCCTCATGCAATGTATGAAATATACAAGTTCCATCTTTTGATCCACTGATAACAATATCTAGTTCTGTACTAACAAATAAGCATGTGATAATGTCATCATGACCACATAAGATATGAGAAGGGTTTTCGATGACAACGTGATCCTTAGTTGATAGGTCATAATTTGCATTCCTCGATCTTTTGTCATTTGATCTTCCTCGGAATGCATGCCAGATCATAACAGTTGTGTCATAACTACCAGTTGCAATTACACTTCCATCAGATGAAACTGCACAAAAGTGTGTTCCAGATGTTAAGGCAAAAGGGAAAGAAAGAATACATATATGAATATGAGGTTTCCTAAGCACAATAACGTTTCCAAAATGTTAAAAACCTACAGAGGACTATGGATGGGTAACAAATTTGAAAGGGCATATAAACACCGTAGCAAAGGAATGTCTAATTAACTGAGAGATTACAGGCTTACAGTCATAACTCATGCAGCTGCCAGGCCAGCTATTATCAAAGTATTATCTAGTAAGCACATGTAGACGTGGTGCTTGACATACTTGATTTGCTAGTGGAAATTGCAAAAAAGCAAGAAAAATAAGATCAACTGGTTGATTGCAGGCTACATTTGGAATTTTCTGCATAATACTGGCTATAATTGCTCTCCATTGGGTCATCATCGCTACAGCCTACAAGTGGGCTTGGGTTGATTTGGTCATATGGTACAAGCCGTACAACTGTTAATTTTCTTATAATCAAGGGCTAAGTTGTAATCCAAAGGATGCGTGTACCCACCAAGTTTAATTCAATGCATAGGTAGCCCCTCTAGGGGCTTTTATCATTAAGAAAAAATGCTGGAGCCTTTAATACCATATATTTTACTTTAGAAATGTTTAACTACCTGCCACACAGCTTACGACATCTTTATGCTGCCGGATGCTCTGCACAATTTTTCCATCACTAAGGGAAATGATCTGGAAACTGTTCTCCCAGTTACCACATAAAATTAAATAGTTGTCATCATGAATATGAACAGCTGCCAGGCATTGTCTTCCAAATTCAACATTTTCAGCCAAGGAAGTGCCAATTTTCCGGGGAGAAATAACATCAGAACCAATTCCAAAGAAAGGTTCCTACAAGAAAAGAACATACATAATAAATAAAAGTGCATATAATTATAAAATAATATTGTCATCCTTCAGAGATAATTGTCATTAGGAAGAGAGACCAGTGATCCAGAAAATGTGAAGTTTCCACCAGACTGTAATTGTGTTGTTAGCCAAAGCTTTACTGACAGTATGAGCTCCTCATTCATCAAGACAACATTTGAGTTCAACAAGCCAATGAACAATACAGATGCTGAAGAGCTGGTTGTACTGGGGACAATAGAAGTCACTGTTATCGATTGTGGAGCAAAATATAGTGGGTGTGCAATTGGTATAGGAGGCCCTCTTCTCGGGTGTTTCTTCCGAAAAATTTGAATCGGTGTCTGTCCAAAATTTGCAATCTGATCCTCAATAGCAGATTTCTGTAACATATCATCCATGTTTTCCAAATCAACTGCACCCTCATATGTCAAATAGTAAAATATGTTTGCTGCCTGCTCCAAATAATTGCAATGTGATTAGTAAGGTCAAATTGTCAGAACTGAGAACTCGTGTGTGTTGACAGAAATGATATAATTTGTACCTCAACAGCAGGCTTGCCGCGCTGCTTATAACCAAATATCAGGTCGATCCAGTGATGGAGGTTAGAGCTTACATATTCACTTTCAAGGGCTTCTCGATTAATATGAATGAATTCTTCTGGTGAACCCTACATGAAAATTGATTAACTACCCCATGAGACATACTTCCTTTGGTCATGAATTCTTGTCGCCATAGGCCCATAGTGCAGTCAAACTTTTGCATCTTTAGCGAATACTATCTTTTTGAATATTTATATTGGTTATATGAGTAGATTCCTCACAAAAAACTTTCGTAATTTATACTTGTATAATTTTACAAACATATTGTGAGAGAACTTTTGCTCAAAGCGGCATTTTGAATACTGTGAAAAGTAAAAAAAAAAAAAAACTTAAAGAAATTTTTTACTATAGGGAGCACCATATTTGGGTTGAGGTATCCAGTGTAAACTTGACAATTTCCCATTTCTAAATTAGTGAAGCTAACATGTAAGTCATGTGATTCTATGCAATGTAATTATGAATTGCGATAGCTAAATTAAGAATTTGAAGTATCAAATCTACTATGAGGAATTTATGTTATTTGATGCAGAATGAAATCTTCTACATTTATGCCCCAGTTTACTAGCTCATGGAAATTCACTATACACACCCTTTCTTATGAAACAACGTTCTTGTAACTAAACATGGCAATGTTACCTGGACATGTGAGTACACTCGCTGACACACATCGGACACCCATAGAAGTGTCCTAGGTGGAGGAGGAAGAGACTAGATGGGAAAAAGCTACACTGTCTCGACATCCCATGTTCGTGACCATGGCTAGTAAAAAAAAGCTGAAGGAAGACTACAAGAAAGAAAGAATGGTTGTTCTCCTTCTCTATCATGGCTCTGGTGGAGGAAGGACATAACGAAAGGCTTCAAAGGGAAAAAATAATGGAGAAGAAGATGTCAGCCTGTCAAGGATGGGAACATGCTCACGTAGGTTTGGAAAAGAAAAGTGTTACCTTTGTTTTGTTTACTGCTTTTCATTCTTACATGTGACAGACTGACAGCAAACAGCTATATCAAGGCAAGAGGTGGATCTTCTGTGCTGAATATGGATCTTTTGTGCATCAGACCCTCTTAACTTCAGTGATGAGAGGCTATTTGAGCATTTATTAGTATTATTTACAATAGAAAATAAATATATTCATTTATTTTAGTATTATATTAATATATAGTTGTCGAATCCCTTAATCCTATTTTTTTCAAGTCTCCCGAATCAGACACCAAATCCGAGTCAGATTCCGATTCCCATGTCCATGTCCAGGCAACACCGTTTAAATGTAACTGTATGAAGACCACATGCAACTCTAGAGGAACATAAACTATTTTTACAACTAAATTTTGACCTAGCCGAATATGAATAAAGCTATACCAGCATTCGATAGTGGATTGGTCCATTTTTCGAGAACCAACAGAAAATCATGAGTGTTATATTGAGCATGGATGATTGATACTAACATATGTAGAAATTATCCATTACCTTCGCCCATGGAGGGAGACCAACATCACCCAAAGGTTCACCATCCTGCTTTATCCCAAGGTGGTACAGATTTGAATTTTCAAGAAACTCAGGCATGTAAAAGAATTCAGGTATAAGCTCTTTGACGTCACTTGTATTTGATAGACAGTTTTTGTATGTGCTTTCAATGCTTTGGAAGAGACGATCTGCGTGGTCAAATTTACCACCCTGTACAAAATATGGAAAACAATGTATTAGTTTTTTCTTTGGTAATATGGTGAAAATTATACCATGACAGAATATAAAAATATTACAAATTAATCTTCCTTTTTTAGTAATAAGAAAAAATAAATAATTTTCAATCTAGTAAAAAATTATCGATGTGAGCTGTCAGGGGATAAGATTATCCTTGTCAAGCTAGTCATTGGCGACTTGCTTTTGAACGTTATTAGTGCTTATGCTCCACAAGTAGGTTTGACCGAGGCCATTAAGAGACAGTTTTTGGAAGATCTAGATGATACGACTGGAAGTGTGTCTAGCAATGAGAAGCTTTTCTTAGGAGGCGATTTCAACGGTCATGTTAGTATGACTAGTGGGGGGTTTGAGAGGGTTCATGGGGGTTTTGGTTATGGTGATAGGAACCAAGAAGAGGGTTTCTTGAACTTTGTCATAGCCTATGACCTCATGATAGCTAACACCATTTTTAGAAAGAGAGATTCACATTTAGTTACCTTTAGCAGTGGTCAACATTCTAGTTAGATCAATTTTGTCCTTGGTAGGAGGGAGGACAAACGAGACTGCATAGATTGTAAGCTTATACCTGGAGTGTGTGTACGGACTAAACCGGCTAAACCGGTTTAGGGTACGGACTAAACCGGTTCCACAACATAAGTTCACAGTCTCAGACTTGCGATTTAGGGTACGGACTAAACCGGCTAAAGTCACCAAAGTCATGAGGACGAAGTGGTGGAAGCTCAAAGGGGCCGCCTCATTGGCGTTTAAGGAGAGGATGATCGTGGAAGGGATATGGAACGTGGGAGAGGACGCGAATATCATGTGGTCAAAGATAGTAACTCACATTAGGAAGGTGGCTGCAAAGGTGTGTGGGGTGACCCAAGGGACTAGATATGAATCAGTGGTGAAGTGAGAAAGTGCAAAAGTCTATCGAGGAAAAGAAGGCATGCTACAAGAACATGCAGTATGATAGGTGCGACAACAACATGCATAAGTACAAAGCGGCCAAAAAGAGTGCAAAGAAAGCGGTGAGGCACGGGTCAATGGTGATGGAATGAGAAAGTGCAAAAGGCTATCGAGAAAAAGAAGGCATGATACAAGCACATGCAGTATGATAGGAGCGACGACAGCATACATAAGTACAAAGTGGCCAAAGGAGTGCAAAGAAAGATGTGAGGCACAGGGCAAGGCTAATGAGGATCTTTATCAGAAACTGAGTACAAAGGAGGATGAGAAAGATGATAAGAAGGACATCTACAGGATGGCTAAACTCCGAGAAAGAAAGGCAAGGGATTTCTACCAAGTTAAATGCATCAAAGACGACACTAATATACTTCTGGTGAAAGATGAGATCAAGCATAGGAAACTACTTCGACAAGTTGTACAACAGAGACAACGAAGATAGTATGATTGAACTAGATGATTCTTTTGATGACACTAACAGGCAGTTCGTTCGAAAAATTCAAGTGTCTGAATTAAAAGAACTTAAAAAGGATGAAAGTAGGTAAGGTGTTGGGGCCTGATAATATTCCTATCGAGGTGTAAAAATGCTTTGGAGACGTGGCGATCATTTAGCTGACTAAATTGTCTAATAGCATTTTTAGGTCGAACAAGATGCCTAACGAATGGTGAAGCACATCAATGCCAATTTTCAAGAATAGAGACATCCAAAGTTGTACTAATTACAGAAAAAATTAAGCTCATCAACCACAATGAAGCTTTGGTAGCGAGTAATTGAGTATCGTTTAAGAACAGCGACCAGCGTGACGAAAAACCAATTTGTTTTTATGCCTGGGAGGTTGATCCTAGAGGCGACTTCTTGGCACGACAGTTGATGGAGAGGTATAGGGAGGAAAAGAAGGGTCTACACATGGTGTTTATTGATTTGGAGAAAACTTATGACAAAGTGCCAAGAAAGGTCATGTGGTGGGCGCTTGAGAAAAAAAAAAAGCCCAACAAAGTATGTTACCTTAATCAAGGATATGTATGACGATGTTGTAACTAATGTTAGAACAAGTGATAGCTATACCAATGACTTTCCTATTAAGATAGGACTACATCAAGTGTCAGCATTAAGCCCCTATATATTTTGCCCTAGTGATGGATGAAGTCATGTGAGACATACAAGGAGATATTCCTGTTAGATTAGCTATATGTATAGGGGCTTATTTGCCTTTTTACCTTTGCACTGTACATGTATTTCTAGCCCATTGGGCCCATGAGTAAAGAGCAAGCTGCATTTGTAGCTGCATTTGTAACAATTCCTTGGTGTATGCTTTGTGCTGATGATGTAGTGCTAATTGATGAGTATGGTAGGTGTTGATAGAAAACTTGAGTTGTGCAGGAAGACATTAGAATCAAAAGGTTTTAGACTTAGTAGATCTAAAATTGGGTATATGAAGTGTGTTTTCAGCTGTGCTATGGCAGGTGATGTAGATGTTAGTCTAGATGTAGATATTAGTCTAAATGGAAAAGTATTGCTCATGAAGGAAACTTTTCGATATTTGGAATCGATGCTATAGAGTGACAACGAGATTGATGAATATGTGAGCCACAGGATACGAGTGGGGTGGTTGAAATGGCACCAAGCATTGGGTGTCCTATGTGATAGAAAAGTCCCTCAAAAGTTAAAGGGTGAGTTCTTTAGGACGGCGATTAGACCAGCAATGTTATATGGAGCTGAATGTTGGGCGACAAAAAGACAATATGTACAGAAGATGAGTATAGAAGGGTGTGAATGCTGTGGTCATACAAGGCAAGATCAAATCCGTAATGATGATATACGTCATAGGATTAGGGGGTAGCACCAATTGAAGAAAAGCTTGTCCAAAATCGTTTGAGATGTTTTGAACATCTCCAATGGAGGTCTCCTGAGGCACGGGTGCGTAGTAGAATTTTAAGTCGACTTGAAAACATAAGAGGCAGAAGTTGACCGAGACTGACGTAGGAAGAAGCAGACTTGAGGGATTGGAACATTCCCAAAGATTTGGCGCAGGAGTGCATGAAAGTTAGTGATCCACGTATCGAAACCATGACCCAAAATCGAAGGTTTAGAGGTTTTATTGACTTTGAGTTTCTTTCCTAGCTTACCCCAACCAGTTTTGGACAAAAGACTTGGTTGTTGTTGTAGTAGTAGTAAAAAATTACTTAAAACAAAGTTAAAAAGGGCAATGAACCAATGTATGTGCTGAGGAAGGGCAGGAAGAAACAGAACCTGAAGATTGCGGTGCAGGGCAGTAAAAGGCTCAAGTCTTAGAAGGTAATAAAGAACAATTCCCATGCTAGAGTAGTGTGATCCATAATAAAAACTGCAGAAGGGAAATACATAAAAGTTCGCTGTAAAGCCCATCTAGAGCAAACTCGGGACAAAAGAAAAGGTTTGAAGGAATACAATGCATATTTGATCAAGATCAAACCTTGGTATATCAGGATCACAGAAATTAAGATATCTATCTTCAAAAACCTGCACATTGCATATTGTTTATTCAATGTTATCAGAGGGGATGATAACTAGAAGAAACATTACTGTGTAGCTCCTGGTCATACCTTAAAGCGCTTTGCATCCAAGGCACCAACTGGTTTTGACAGGTCCCTGAAAGTAGATGACTTGTTGAAATCAAGCTTTTCTGAGGAATAGTCCGCCAATATCCAAGGAAATATAGGATACTGAGTTAAATCGTTGTAAGATCGCCCAGCAAGAGTGTTCAGAATCATTAGATACTCAAAGTTGCTGATTTCTCTTCTTCTCCAACTTTCTCTAGCACACTCAGCCATTTCAAGAGCAACCTTTCTGTCAACAAACGAAATCACACTATTTTTGTCTTTGGTACTTCCTTTGGGGAACAATGCATCATTCCTCAGAGAAACCAAGAGAGACCCAACAATTTTAGCATCATTTTGAGAGGAAAAATTAAGAAATATAGGTGCATTTGCATCATCAAAGAATATCTCTGCTGCAGTATATTGTAGTAGGTAACGTGTCCAATGAACTGCTCTTATCTGTCAACAAAGGGAAGTGGGAGTCAAATTTGTGACTGACCCATTTGCACCGACACACAAAATGAGAGAGAGAGAGAGAGAGAGAGAGGGCACACCCTGGTTATTTTCCACCTTCTATGGTGTTTGATTTTGTTAGATTGATTTTTCATCCGAGCATCACCAGATTCAGTTGCATTGCCTCGCCCTCCATCAAAATTACCCTTCACTTTTTCCACACTTCCCAGCTCGTTCTTGGAATCTGATTCTTTTTTATCTTGATATCTGTTGAAAACAGATGATCCTCCCGTGCCTTCAACCAAAAATTCAAAAGAAAAATGCAAGGCATTTCGTGTGATAGTCAACTGCCCAGCTAGTTTTCTTTTGGGGGTTACAAGAACACAGTGGACTGATGACAGCACCTGGGAAATGGGAAGGAAAAGAAGGGTCTGAGGGAGGAAACAATGGTAAAATTTGTAGTTCTATATGCCAATTTTGCATGCACAAAATGAAACCTGCTTACCTCAGTATAATCACTATCTCCACCAACAGATGATGGTTCTTTCCTATTTTGAACAATAGTAGGATAATCTGAGGAATCTGCAGCATCACTTGCGACCTGGTTCTCTGACGGATTATCCTGGGAAGGCTCACTCATATCATTGTTATCCTCACATGATTCAGAACTTATATCCCCTGTAATTTCACGTACTCCTTTCAGAAGGAAGTGCTTCATTTTTCCTGGAATTTTGGCACTAACAGAAGGGTCAACAGACAGTGAAGTGTTTTCATCACTAGATTTGGTGGATGATGGCTGACAAAGGCGTTCATCAAACTTATAATTGCGCTTGAGTTTCAGTCGCCGCCGCCATTTATCCTCTGTCTTGTCAAGTTTCCAGTATGTCACAATATTATTTGGAAAAGGGCTAGCAGACCATGGTCCCCTTTCCTCAATCAAAGCACGGGAAATATGTATCCATTTGTCCTGATATGAAACATAAATCAGTTTTATATGCAATCTTAAACTACTAACCATTGGCATGTTTGGTAAACAATACTGTGGTCACAACTTACAGCAACAATTTGTTGATCCTCATCAAATGCAAGCTGGAAAGCTGCTTTTCTACTGTCATCCGCAGAAATAGCAGCAGTCTTGGCAAACTGTATATCATCCTCAAAGCTTTGGACTTGTTCTATATCTTCAATCAAGCGCTCATCAAGTTTAGAATGAAGCTCCTGGAGCTGCCTTAGGCGATCAGCCTTCGCATCCTTCATGTATTTTACCTCATCAGCAGCCTGGCAAGCAGCAAACTGATTAATTCTCAGCAATGGCTTTTCTTTTGGCATTGTTCACAAAACAAACGAAAAATTAGCCTTCAGGGGTTGAATAACATTTTTTCTCCTTATAAAATAAAGAAAAATAATCATATGAAGCACAGTAAATAATTTGTGCAATAAAACAATGTAAGGAACCATATTTGTACATGCTTTGAAAAAATTTTGAAAAGCTAAAAAAAACTTCTGCATAAAACTAAACATGAAGACAGGAACAAACCGCAGCAAGAACACGATCCCTCTGTATAAGATTAAGAATGAACCCAGACTCCTTACTGCTATTTGCGTCAGTGGAATCTTCTCTTCCCAACATACTAGTGGCAAGCATAGACTTTCCGTATATGACAGTTTCAAGAATCAAATGCGACATAACATGGAAACGTGCACCATCATCAAGTTCCCCGTACCGGGATCTTACCCTTAGTAAAGACCTGCAGCAAAAGGGAAATTACTAAAACAGTCGCAATCATTGCAAGACTCTCAAATACTCTTAAGAGTAGCAGTCATACCAAATTAGAAAATGCAGTCTGTTTTTGCATTGATCATCTTCTGAAATAAGATTAGGAAGCAATGATATAAAATGCTGAACACACTTGGATGCATTTTCTAATCCAGCTTTGCAGAGATATATAATTATAAGGTGGAAGATGATTCTTGGGAATCTCTCTCCTCTTAACATCATAGCTTTGTCTGTAATTTTGTTGGCCTTTCCACTTAATGCAGTACCAATGCCTCCAGTTACAACTACAGCAGCCATTTCTGCAGCCGGGATATTCAGCGATTCTACCAACCCACGTGCCCTTTGCCCAATAGATGGAACTGCAGCATTTGAACCCTTTGGTGTCAATCTGTTTTGTCCTTTGCTATTCAAATTGCAGAGAAGAGTCCATATCTTGTCATAAAAACTCCACCAATCATCACTCAGTTTATCTCCATCGGTAAATGTGCTATTGCCCCAAGGAAGACTGCAAAAGTGCAAACTGACATATTAACTGATGGTAAATACAAAATATTCAGTAAGTTCAACTCTTGCATGCCATCGAAACCGAAGGCAAGTGAAAAAAAAAAGAAAAAGAGTTACAGGTCATCACAAAGTAAAGGCAAAACTGCTTAAAATAATGACACGTCTGACTTCAAAATACAAACAAATCAGTCAGATTTAGCCTCAGGATGTGCAAGCAGTTTGGTGTCAAATCATCAATATTGAATTGTTTGACTACCAAGTACCAAGACAAATGTAACCTGTACTGTTGCAGCCATCACTAATCCTAAGTACGCCACCTGGTATAGAGCATATCTTTCCAGGCTTCGAAGAAGAAATGATAATATCAGTGACTTTAGAAGCAAAGTCATCAATTGTATTTTAGCATAACATGTTCCCCATTGACCCCAAATAGATCTTCAAAGCATGCAGCTAACATGTTTTTCCCGAACTTGTCTTGTATGTTGTGCCTGTGTTGTGTAACAATCTTTTATACTAATCCATACGAAATTCAGCCCACCCCAAGAAATGAGAACCATGGTATAACACATCAGGCCACTATTGGCACCAGGATAAGGTTTCCAACACGAATTCACAAGTTTCCACTGTGCCTAGTTATTAACGAAAACCAGTAGTAGGCATTTCCATCGCCTCGATCTTGAATATGCAGAAATTACCTATCCGAAATATTTTCCATAGGATTACATTGCATGTGTTTTATATGTGGCAACAGAACAGATATATTACCTTGTAAGTTGGCCATTGCACTCAGTATTTAAAATTTCTACTACTGCAGAGCTGATATCCTCTTTCGGTGAGTCATCAGATGAAAACTGTGACTGAGAGAAAAGGGCAGAATAAGTGAATGACGGGCTGTATAAAGAAAAATGACAACTTTTCAGTTTGGTACGAAGGATTGCTCAGAGCATACCAAGAGTTTAATTCCAATTTGATCAACAAGCATTTCATGACTAAGCTTCAAAAGATACAAGATATTATCACGGCATGGCTGTGAAACAAAAATGTTTTCTTCAGAAGATGTCTCGAGCAGGCTTCCAATGATATCTTCAAAGATGTCTCGCAGCAGACAGGAATTTGGTAACTGTCCCTGTAGATTAAGCAATATCCAAAGAGTTACTGGAATGGGAAAAGGGATACTAAATTGCTATAACATAAACAAATCAGTTGGCATTCCAACCTCCTCAATTTTCAAAAGAAGGAAATTTGTTGTATCTTCCAGCTGTTGCCAGCCACCTTTCACAGAGCACAAGCAATAAGAGAGGACCAATGAATACATATTCCTCACAAGAATTAGCTCATTGATCTCCAAACTGTTATCCTTAGCTATCGAAATTGATTTGCAGTCTCTAAATACATCAAGCTTCACAGAAGTCTCGAGCCAAGAACTCCAACCATACTCCTGAAAAAAATAATTTTATGATCAACACAGAAGTAATTTATATAGGCCTAAGAAAACAGTAGCTAGTAAGTACCATAAGGGCTTCAACATTTGAAGGGTTTGAATCCAGCAAATCAAGAAGATCACTTAAGATCTTTGTACGTGCTGAAGCGTCTTGACAAGATTGCATATATTTAAAAATGCAGACCAAAATCTGAGGAACAAAAAATGGAGCCAAGCTCACTGAAGATGTGCTGCTCCTATCTTTTAACGCATCAGATTGGGAACGTTTCTGTAAGACCTGAACAGAAAATATAATGCAAGAACCAAATTATTCATTTATGGGTTTCAGTCAATGTATGGTAGTCTGACATAAGAGGACAAACAACATAGCGTTATATTCAACATGAAGTTTGGCAAATTACCTGTTTAGGACTGGCTCCACCAAGAAGAACATCAAAAAGAGTAGCACATAAATGATCTGAAAGTGGAAATTTGAAAAGTCTTTCAGATATTGAATAGAAAAACAGTTGAGGCGCTGCTGTAATTCCTTTCCTTATATTTTCAGAAACAGATCTAGGTCGCCCTACAGGAAGGCCAAAAAGTTTTGGTCCTTTTTTTTCAGAAGGAACTCCAACCAGAAGCTTTCCAAGAAATTGAAGCCCCAATAGGCGGATTGGCTCGAATTCCCTGAAGAACAAGTGATGTTGTATATACAAACCCTCAATAACATTGATTGAAATGAATCCAAAAAAATATTGATTGAAAAGAATCTAAAACAATATTGACCAAAAAAGTGTGATAGAAAGAAAATGGACACCCTCCAGTCTGCATTTTATGCCCATGATCAATACATATAAATAATGAATGTCAGGAAATGATTACAAAATATGTTCCGGTAAGCATAGACCCTATTCTTCTCAGAATTATTAGTCAAGAAAATTTGGAGACAGATTTCTATTTCAAATAACATAATTCAAAATGCACAAAAATGGCATTATCCCCGACCCCATATTAAAAGTTAAACATATGATAAAAGCACAAGCTCCTTGTAGAAGTGAAATTTGATCTAGAGTGCCTTTGCCCAGCAGACTACAACTCAGGAAAGCACACTGAACATGACAAAGTATTGTGTGTATATCTGACAGTCTAACTTGTAAATAATAAGAAGTGTATTACCTCTTAAGAAGATTGATGAAAATGTAACAACCACCAAGGGAATTTACTTGCTCTAAGAAAGATGATAGAAGTGAATTCTGTGAAAGAGCGCGAATAATCATGTAAAGTACATCCTCGATACATGCAACATCTTGACTTCTCTCGAAAAAGGACACAAGAGCTATTATATCATGTGAAGAAACCTTTAGCCTGCAACAGATGTTTGTTGTAATACAAATGAACCTCATGAGAAAAGATGTTTAAAATTATTAGCACATAAATCCAAGGAAAGTATTTTCAGACTTGTGTATATGACAACATTCAAAATGCTAATAAGAAAATGATAACAGAACCAAAAAAATACACGTGTCGATGGAGAGAAAAACACACAAGAGCATCTCTGAATGAACAGTTGGAAGTACTTACTTTAAGCTCATTTCTGCCAGACTCAATAGGAGAAGCCGAATCTTGCGAATTTCTTCTATGTTTGGTCTCTCTCCAATCACTTGTTTGGTAACCAGATACAGCAAAGGCTTAGAAGACCTAGAATCTACCTTTTCTGAATAAAACAGGCGTACAATGTCAATGATCCTAGGGAGTCCACACAATATTGGTAAAAATCTCCCATCATTTTCAAAATATTGTATCAGAAACAAATAAAGTTCTCTCTGTACTTCATAGTTTGCATATGCCCAGATATGTGGGTTCAGATAAATTTGTGAAAGAGCATCTTTCAATAGAATTTCTGACACACCTGAAAAAGGCAGATATGTTAGTGATGCACACACTTCCATACAAGCAGAGAGGGGGGGGGGTGCTCACCACAGTTCTTCAAAACATTAAACATGTACTTCAATGCTGAGAGAGTCTTAAAATTTAGCAGCTGTGGTGAAACAGATTGAAACAAGAAGCCTAAAATAGAGAATCCAGAAAGAAGATGCATCTGCTGCTGATTTGCTACATTTCCATCCACGACAGATGCAACAAGCTCAATAACTTGGCCCACCAATTCATCACCAGTGGTGGATTCTCCACTATGAATTACAGCATCATCAAAGTGGATCAAAAGAGGAAAAAATACAGATACACCACCAACACAGTAAATTATTTCCTGCAGCAAGCGCCGGGAGCATAACTTTGTCCCACCCATGATGGTTGCCTCAAACTTACTCTTGTCAAGACTATCAAGTGCAGATGACACATTAAACAAAGTCCTACTTTTACTAGCCTGGAGAGAAGAAAAGAACAAAATATTCAATTCTCTAGTTCCAGCAATTGGTCAAAAAAAAAATCATGCTTAGAGGCCAATTTGAACCTGTGCATTCAAGCCAAAAATCATCTTTGATGAAATGCCATCCCTTGCATCAAGAATTCCCTTGTACAGTGAGTCATCATTCATAAGCAAGTTTTGATCACCAAGGAAAGAGTACATGTAACTTGGTCCTAGATTGTATATGCCTCTTATTTGTTCAGAAGAAAGAGCATCGGAAAATGCATAGACTGGGCCCATTTGACCAGTAAAGGCAAAAGTATTCTCAAAACCAAGAGAGCTAGGTTCTTCACCAATGGGCATTAATTCTGTTCCAAGACTGCAGCGAGTCATTACTTCATTAACTTTTGCATACCTGAAAGCAGAAAACAGTGATTAAAAACATTTTAATTAATAGATTGGGAATTCATAAAGCCAGACTAAAATCCTTAATTCCTTAACCTTAAATGAGTTCACAAGGTACCCAACAGCTATCTTTTGCAATTAAGTCATGTGTGTATCAGTTTTCTCTTCAAATGTTTGAGAAAATTAGAACTAGTACCATTCTCCCTTTACAATGGTATGACCATGTAAGAACTAACTGTGATTATAACCATGGACACAACATTATTATCAGGATTTTAGCAAGTGGAAATTTTCAAATAATTGAACAAGAAAATATTGAAGATTTTTGGAGATCCATAAACATGATAATTAAAATAGAACAGGCTAAAGAATCTCAGAAGGTGTACCTAAGAAATGAAGAACCGACTCACCTGCACTTTTCGGTTGACACTAGATCACCATCTACATAGCATCTCAACTGGCTTCCTCCAGAGAAAGCTCTCCCTATTGTATGAGTGACAGAAAGGAATTTCCATTGCTTTGTTGGGAGGCTTAGAGGCAACAAAACACACTGATGCTTTTGACTGACAGACTGCAGAGGGTGGAGAGGTCAAATTTGACATGAATACTACAATCAAACTTCTGCTATTTGATAATTGAAGTCAAGTAGCAAGCTCATGCCATGTAGACATAGATGTGTAACTATGACAAAAAATAATAAGGCTCTTAGGGGAAAATGACTGAAAAAAATCTAAACCGTCTTGTTAACGTCTTCTAAACAACTGGGAATAATCAATAGACAGCAAAGCACCTAAGCAAACAGTAGGGTCTAACAGAATTACAGAAATATGGATCATAATAATCTAATGTTAGGGATGGATGAATGGAACAATCTCAGGTAAGACCAGCACTAATGATCAAAGATCAGTCAGTTAAATGGCAAGCATTTCTTCAAATTGCATATAAAACTCAACAAGGTTTTTCACAAAATTCTGTTGCCAGCTACAAATAACCATCTTCACAAATTAATCTTCTATTAGCTTGCGTTATTTAGTAATTTCTCAATTTTACTGGCCAAAGAAATTATTTAATTAAGATATGTCTAGTTAATTAAAAAGAAATGATAGCATAGTTCAATAAATGCTTCCCAAAACTCACTAAATGAAGGCAGAAACCACCATTACCTCATAGATTAAAGTATTTTTCCCAAGCATGGCTAAACACCCTTTTCCATTTTCTGTGAAAAAGGAGAAAAGGCCCATCATACCATTCTCAGGGAAATTTTCCACTCTTAGCCAGCAGCAAAAGGATAAACCTTTATTATAAGGCCATTGAACAGGTGATTTTATTTCAATACCCTGTTGGGGGGAAGAAAGTAGGATATCAGTTATTCACCAAATAAAATATCCCATGAACAAGAAGAGAAGAAAGAATTGGCTAGCAGGTTTTATTTGGAACAATTTCAAAAAAGAAACTTGTATAACACAATGGAATATATGCCAATGAAAATTAAAATGAAAAACTGATCATTTAAAAAGTTATGTAAAAAAACTGACTACCCAAAAAGGATTTACAGTACTGAAAAATTAAAATAACTCACAGAATCATGACCGGTAAACTCAAAGAAAGCTTCAGGTCCCTTTTCCTTGAGCATGTGACTAAGACTTGTCAAAAGCAATGAACTATGCTTCTGCTTGACACTAATCTTCTCACCACGCAGGAGCGCAAACATTTTTCGAATATCTTTACCGCAAATACTGTGTCCACCAATAATCTGAATTAACTCAGCAATTTTGATAACTGTGTCATCCCTTTCCTCTACTGAAAACCAATCAAGAAGAAAACTAAGTAATCCTGCTTTGAAACAAGAAGTTCTATTTGAAATGGACCCCTTGAGCAATTGTTGTAAGACCACAAGCCCATAATGCTGAAGCGAAATGCTGCTCTGCCAATTGGAAATCACCAACGTTACATAAATATATAAAACAAACACAGATGCCAAGTCACAAATATGTGCATGTGTGTGTGTTGAGTGAGTGAGCGTGAGAGAGAGAGAGGCGAACCTTTTGCAAAACATTTAAAAACAGTATAATTACATCTTCATTCTGAGAAAAAAGATAATGAGAGGAAATATCAGGCTACAGAATCAAGTGACAATGCAGGTACAATTGGGTGAAACAATTAAGTAGACAAGGATGTCATGGCTTCAAAGATCATGAAAATTACTTACCTTTATTGTTGTTTTTTCATTTATCTCGAATGTCCCATCAACAAGCATGCCAAGTAGGGCATCCAAGAGTTTCTGGCTTGGTAACCATTTACAGAAGTCCAATAGCAATCTCTGCAGTGTTTGATAACCCGCACCAACCAGCATTCTAAAAGCAGCCTGGATAAGACAAACCAGGATTTTAAAAGCACATCAATCAAGTATATTACATGAACCAGAGTAATTGCACAGGTTGCCAGAAATAGAGGTGAGAAGCAGAAGATTATGCCAAGTTACGTTCTAATTGATGTTTTCACTTAAAAAGAGTTTTGTACACAAATGAAAAACGGGAGATGTTAACTTGACGAATACCCCGGTTTCACCAGAAATCAGCTGGTTCAACAACAAAGTGAACGGGATTAAATTGAAAACCCTAACTGGGAAGGAATATCTAGGAACAAGTAGGAAAACACAGGTGGCCATCCAGGGATGGCCCAAAACTGGTATTGGAAGCCCTCTAATTACTGGGCCCAATACAGTTTATGTAACATGTGTGAACTATAGCCAAATATTTGATTACCTTGGATTCATCATTTTCAGCAAGTAATATGGTCAGCGTCTGAATGACATTAAGGACCAATTGCTCCCCAACTGCTTCATCAAAAGTTCCATTCAACATGGAGACTATATGCAGGAAGCACTCCCCATTGCGAAACAGATTTTGGTAATACTAGCAAAAGATATTAGTGAAAAAATACATTTGTCAGGAATGATGTGGTATTAATGATGAGAAGAAACAAACTATGATAATATGCAATTACAGGGTGCAAACCTATCTTTCAAGAAACATACCGCACGATCTATCATAATGATCTCTCTCATGCTAATTAATAGATCAATTGACAATTCTGCATAGTCCTTTTCTTTTGCACGAGTGAAGGTCTCTAAAACTTTGGAGCATAGTTGCAACTTTGCTGCATGATCTTGTGCTGATGATGGAGGCAACTGGTATTAAGGAGTAGGATGAGTGTTTTAGTTCCAAACAGTAATATCAAGAGCAACAGGAGGGAAATAGAGTGAACATGACTGTACCCTAAATAAGGCAAGAACTTGCTCCAGTACATGTTTCCGGAGGTTTTCTTCTTGGAACAAGTCAAATAAGCACTCAATACAATTGGCATTATGTAAAACTAGATTCCTTCCAAGGTCAGAAATTGTGACATATTCCTTGAAAAGGTTGAAAGCCAATTCCACACATGTAAGAGTATTTTTAATTCTCTCATCCAAAAAAGTCATCTTAACATTTTTGGATTGAGAATCATTTCCACTTAAGTCATATCCGGGATGGGACAGCTTCCTTAGTTCTTGTGCTTGAAGGCATCCAACCTTCAGGACTCTGGTAAGCACGTCCAATGACTTAAAAGAAGCTAGAGTTTGTTCAGTGGCAAGTTGTAGGATAACATGAAAGCTCTTAAGAATAGTACCAACCAATCCAGGACCATAAGTGCACCGCTCAAGCGCACCTAACAATGCTGAGCATTCTGCCTACAAACAAAAGAAAACTATTTTAAAGAGAAGGATGCAAAAATAAAATGGCACTGTTAAAATTATGTAAAATGGGCAAACATCTTAGGTAGGGCAGAAGAAATTTTGGATACCAGGTTATTTGTGTTTTCACTAAGTGTTGCAGCAAACTCCAAGAAGGAAATAGCTTCCGCTTGAAGAATGTTCACATCAGCTTGATTAAAGCTTTTGGAACCAGTTGATTCAATAGCATCAATAAAATGATCACGTCGCGTTTCATGAACAATCTGATGAATGTCCTCCACAGATGACCCGAAGTAGAAAAATTTCTCTGAGAAAATCAAATCCCACAAACCCTCCGCTCGAAAAGATTTGAGAAGATCTGGTGCTGAAATGAGAACCTTCCTAAATGTGCACAGCGTGTAATGCTGTAGGGTATTTGCTAAAACCCTGGAGTATCAGTCAACACAAAAAATAATTCATCAGCAAAAGAAATTTAGAAATAAAACGATGCTGTTTTAATACATATATATTCAATCACTTCAAAAGGCTTAGAAAACATGATACTCCCATAAGAGACACCCCAAGAAAAAAGAATGATTGCCAGAACAATGAACAATTAGAAAAATGAGAAGGATTGCATAACAGATACTACGAGATCAGCAGCACTTCGGAAGATTAATCACATGTTGGAAAGTATCTACCAGAATATTGGAATTATCATTGGTTGTATTTTGTAGGTCTGACTATAAATCTGATTTTTTTATAAAAATTTGATTTGATGTCTCTGCAATATATCTTATCTTGGAAAATATCTTATATGAAGCCCAATACACCATCTTGATAGACTGGAAATATTGAAAGCAAAGCACCATAATTAACTCATCTAGTCAGACATGCATCCAACCAAAGGAAAATAAGAACTTACCTTGTATGGTTAGGCAATTCGGTTTCACTAGCACAAGCTTTGATGCATGGGAAAACTGTCGAAAGAACCTTTATAATCCACCTCGCACATTGCTCCCAGTATGCCAATGAGATGGATAAAAAAATTTGGCTAACATCAGTTGCACCAGGACAGTACCTGATCTCCTTAAGAGGAAGAAGAAAAGAGCAAAGAGCCATGCTTAACTTTACACAATACTCATTCCATTCAGCTGTATCAAGAATATCAGCAGGACTTGAGAAAGACTTGAATGTAGGTGATATCCCAGTGCTTTCTTTATCCAGTTTCCAGTTGGGCACTTGAGGATCAAGAATCTTTTGCTGATGAAACTCCTGAAGCATAAATGCAGGCCAACAGATGCTGTTCGCAAATTTATGTATCCGTCCATTTTCACATAAGAATTGCAAATTGTTGACATTACCGAAACTGAACACAGTCAAGGATCCAAGAGAGATAAATCATGCTAGCAGTATGTGGCATCTAATATCAAACAAAATACTAAATTTGGCCAAATAGTGGGCAGTGGCATCACAAGTATTGTTAACAGTCTCAGCCCATACCTACAATCTAATTTGAGCTCTTTTGTTAAATAGGAGGTCAGCATATTCAGTAAGTACGAGTCTATCATTGCTCCAGAAAGGCAGAATCTAGAAAAAAAAGTAACAAAGTATTATAACTGAATGCACTCATTTGTCTACTTAAAAAATGATGCAATAGGATACACTGCCTCCCTCAGAATTTCCAAAGATAGTATCTGGAGCTGGAGAATGCCACTCCTGAAAAAGCATTATGTTAGATCACAAGAATGAAACAGAACGGCAGACACACAGACAAGTTCAGATAAATGTAGCTTATAATCTCTGGCAAATTGTTGTTACAGTGTCATCAATATACAATAGCAAAACTCAATGGCGGACCCAACGGGGGGTCAAAGGGGGCTAGGGCACACCCTACCCTCGACGAGCAGAAGGACGACCGGAAGAGGGCAGAGCAAAAGGGCCGGTAGGCAAGGGCAGAGAGGGCAGCGGTGCGGCGGGCTGCAAGCGGAAGAGCCCCCCTCTCAAATTTAGGTCTGGATCCGCCACTGGGAAAACTGCTCCTATAGTACTATTCAGCACTAGATGCAGGTAGCTATCAAGACACTATCATTATCAAGGTTCTTTCCATTCAGTCAAAAAGGACCTGTGAGAGTTTGCTCTTAAGCAGTACAATGTCTAGCAGGCAACAGTAGCTGTTGTTAAGGGGAAGCTACGGAACCTGAATTAATGTTGATGCTCAACAGAACTGAAAAGAATGGAAATGAAAGAATGACTGTGCAACCAGAACAATGCTACGGCAGTATGGCAATTCCACCCAGATTTGAGGAATTATATCCATGGTTATTAAGGCGGCGTCGAGGCGCTCAAGGGCAGTTGCCTCGCCTCATGAGTTATGAGCAAGGGAGGGGGGAGAAGCCAGGCAAAAGGTGATTAGAGGTGGTGGCATGTTAATGTTGGGTCGGGGCAGCACATCTGACACTGAAGCCACCTATTTGTCGTTGACAAGGATCGTTGACCGGTCAAACTTCTAAGGGTCTCACCTTGACTGACCTAGGTTATGACCTCTATAGGTCACGACCACTCAAGGCCGTGACGACCAGTCAAGGCTGCGACGACCACTCTAGGGTGTCACGACCACTCCAACCTCTCTTGGTTGTGACCGCCTTAAGTTATGCCACTCTAAGGTCTTAAACTTCTCATCACAGAAGAAGACAAAACAAGAAATTCTCCACATGTAGCAATTCAAAGCCCACGTGGAGAATTCCAAATCCCACATGGAGGCAGTTATCAAAGCATCGTATGAGACAAGAAGACATGGCAGTTCATGGTGGAACACGACAATTGGAAGAAATCGAAGAGGCGGCAGTTAGATAGCAACTCCCACTACTTGATAGCTATAATTCTTACGGCATGTGTGCCATTGAGGATATAGAAAAAGAGACTACTACGCATTGTTTAGACTTTAATCCCCCTCTGTAAATCTCATTCCACTATAGCAAAGCCTAGAAAAAAAAAGAGCATTCCTACTTAGGGGGTGTTTGGCATAGCTCCAACTCCACCAAAATCTGTGGAGTTGGTGGAGCAGGGTATTCCTAACTCTAGAAATTTATGGAGCTGAAGCTGTGCGTACATTAAGAGTGTTTAGGTTGGTCATCTTGTTTACATTTTAGACTAAAAATATAAACTTAATGCACTTTATTTTAGCCTACAAGCTCTAGATATGAAGCGGAGCTAGGATCTAGAGCTCTACCAAACAGAGCCTTATATTTTACTTTGTGTCCGGTTTGCGGACGGAAGTCCCAATCGTCGGCAGTCGTCACCGCTAGCATGCCGTCTCAGATCTCACGCCACTGCCGTCGAATCTTGGCTCATCGCCGCCAAATCTGGCTCAAGATCGCCGCCGCTGCTGGTATCACTGCTCACCATAGCCATCTCCTTCTCCAATGGCAGTGACCAGTGAGCAGCAAGTCGAGCTTCGGCTACAATGGCTGGTGCCCCACTCCTCCCCTCTGGCTTGCCCTTGTTCTGGCGGCAATGTGGTTGGCAGCTGGCTCTTTAAAGCACAGAGTACAGGGTGTGGCGGGTTAAGTTGTTGGGCTTGTTGGGTTTGTTGGGTTTTGTGGGCTGGGTGGCCTGGTGAACTCCTTTTGCCATTTCCCCTTTGCCCTATCTCTATTTATTGGCTATTTCCTCATCTGGTTGCCACTGTCTGCAGGCTAATATGGCGTCGCCTTGCCACACGCCAAAAGCGCCTAGGCGTCCAAGCGGAGGTCTAGTGCCTAGCCTTGCCTTACTGCCTTAATAACTATGATTATATCAGTCCATAAGAATTATGTTTGCCCAGAAAAGTAATATACTTTATTTCATTCCTTCTCACTAATTATAATTGCTCCCTTTTTCCAAATTTGGAACCTCCTGCATTGAAGGTCTAGTTCTGCCACTACTGAAACACTTACCTTTCATCACTGGGGACAAAAAAATGCTTTGAGACTGAAAGTTTGCTTGATGGTAGTCCCAGTCCATCTAACAGAACCTCCAGTCCACCAATGCTTCTGAAATGATTCTGAGCACGAGTATTTTCAGATATTGTTGATCTCAGAGCGTACAAAGTTATAAAGTGAAGTGACAGGTCGGTCCACTGCTCTTTCAAATTTAGTCTTCGAATGGCCCTTAAGAGTTCTGCAAGAACAGCTTCAGATATGTAAGATAATAACGATGCAAAAACACGAGCTAACTAATATAACATCAGAGGCTTCTGAAGAATTCACAAACAACGCTTTTCTTGGATGTGCTACCACCTGATGCATATTAGAACAACTATGTTATCTAGGTATAGACAACTATTATAATACGCACCGTTTACCAAAACTTTAAAAATATATTTGCTACAATGTTTACTCATCTAGATTTATTGTGGTTTGTTTCTCTACATTCAGATCTGGTCCACAAGTTGCTCAGTTTATGACTACAATTCTACAAAAACAAATCTTCCCTTTTGGCCCCAAGTTATTTGTGAGTGCCAGGGCCATTCATCTCAGCTCATAATTTCTATCCCACTCTTAAGTGTTAGAGTAGAACCTGCATGTCATTGTTATCTTCTTTTCGGTACTTCCTGCAATATGTTTCTGAAAATAGAAACCATGCAATGCACTTGATAAAAGAAAACTCTTGTGAGTAAACTGGACTTAAGGACCATGCTATAAGAGTTACTCAACAACCTGATTTGCATTACAGACTAAGATTTAACTGTCCCAAGCAAGTATTGAAGCGAAATTGTGAACAATATAATCAAATGTATACAAACATCGAAAAGACAACTTTACCTACTAGCCAATTGACACCGCCAGCTTCCATAACTGAAACAATGGCCTTTTGCTGCCAATTTCTATCAGAAACAATGCTTTTTGTAGTACTTGGAGTAACTGTGGCCAAATAATTGTTTGATGGCGTATGCTCAGAGGTATTAACAACCAGTGGAATCCTTGTTACAGTTGGCTCGAAATTCATGAAGTTTGAAATTATTGTAACAATGTGTACAAGAATCTTTTGCATCAACCTCATATTTTCTACAGTTCTATTTGATAGCTGTTCATCTGCGGCAAGCAAACTGGTCAAGGTCTTGAGCTTCACAACTGCGGCTGCATATACAAGCGAAAGGGCAGTTAAGGGTCATTACAGAAGTAATCATATCACACTATCACTATGCCACAACAGTGAAATACTGAAATTAGTAACGAAGAAAAAGGAATAAATGAACCGAAATGAATCTAGAATGATTAGTACCAAACTAATAAAGAATGTACCTTTCAAAAGAGCGGTGACCTTCTGCACACCTCCATAATAATTAAATACCCTACAGTTATGTACTGAGCGAGTTACAATTGTCAAGCACTCCAGAACAGTCAATCCTTCAGTGCTTAAACCCACGTCTGTCGATTGCTCTGAAAGGTTAACAGAGGATCCTGGACAGCTGCTGCCTATTAATGGAGGAGAACAGGTAAGATCTCAACTATCACTGACACTGTAGTCGCCAAACCAAATAAACCATTGAAAAATCAACATTTGCCACACAGTCACAATTGCCCGTTGTTAATCTGGTATCTAGCATGTAATTATTCTTTTAGTATGACACCATATCAGTAAAATGAACTACCTCAGCAAAAGAAGCTGAATATGTTCAACAGACAGTTAAAAGTTAGAATAAGTAGCTAACTCAAGCTGCCTAGCCTCACCTAGCGTGTTAGTATCCCTAGACTCAATCTTACAACTCTACCAGCTTGGAAGCATCTAGCAAACAAAATGCTATTATCTTGTTCCAAGCACCCAATTATAAATTTTTAAAATTTTAAAACTGTCTTTAGCACTGATGTGATTAGTGGATACAACTGCTGCCTAAGTCATATATGTCCCAGGTCTGCAGTTGTTGTGCTCCTTTTTTGGCACAGTCGCAGTCTTAAATCACTTGTCACAACAATATGAAAAGATGTTCTGGTTTCTGACAGAGATATGAATGGCAGCTTGAAAAGGTACAGGAAAGTGATATGCTATAATACAAGAAAAGTGGATGAGGGGCTGGGGGTGCATAGTCAAGAAAGATATTGTTTGTTCAGTAGATCCACTTACTCTCAGTGATACATGAAGTTATTTGAGAAATCTCCTGAACGAGAATAAGGATGACCTCAGATGGATGCCCACTAGAGCATCCTAAAACAGTATCATCCGATACTGATTCTCGATCAACTGATTGCTCAATATGCTGTGGCTCCCAATCTTTAAATGCTTGTATAAAATGCAGGACAAATATTTGCAGGGATTTCTTCTTTTCAGCCTATGAAATTGTTGATAAGAGAAATGAGGAAACATGATAACAAATTATGAAATGAAAACATAGCTCATGCTATAATAAAACTACAGAATTTAAATACTGTCATAAGTAATTATGCTATGTTATTGTCTTATTGAAAGAAACAAAAAGGTGTGCAGTTCCATTTCTAAAGTAAGCTACATGGAGGATTCTCAATGAGGAAGTTAATGAAATTACTAATCGATAAAGCCGTATCATGGACAAGAGTAAACCAGAGAAGATGAGGCGTTAGAAAATATCTATTGACTTATAATGTTGCACCAAAATCAGAAGACTGCTGAAATTTTGAAGCCACAGTCTGTGTTATGCAAGATTTTGAATTGCTAACTAAAGGATTCTGTGATACTATCTTCGATATAGTCTAAGCACAAGTCTGTAAAGGCTAACCAGCATGCTCGGATGAGTACCTTATCGATGGCATTCTCGTACTTCTGCCAAAGCGCGTTTAAGACTTCTTCCTCACCACTGTCACTAGAACCACATAAGATATAACACAGGGTTAGGATGAAATAGCCCTATCTGATTGTGACCTTAAAACACTACCACAAATGCTGGTAGATTTCATTAAGATGTAACCTTATCAATAATGGCGAACAAATCTCAACAGAATATAGTCATTTGTCGACATTCTAAAATCTCAGTACATTACGAGCTCACAATTGGTGTACATAGGCATATCAAACCAGAGTAATCCACTGAACTAACTAATTAGTAAAATGCTAGACAAGCTACTTCTGCTATTCCATCATGTAACAATCCCTCTGTGGGGAACCTGCCCTGGTGGTTTTCAAAAAAAAAAAAATGAACCTATCCGTCCGCTGAAATGGAAAAGGATGAGTACATTGACTAACATCATGTTGCTATCGTTCTACTATATGAGTTGACAGTTAACCTGTATGGTTACTTCAACATAACTACGCCATTATCATCCAATCAACAATTGGAAAAGTTCTAACACTGAAGCACACTAGAAAATCTAACTCCCATCTATCACCATCCAACATGAGGTCGAGTTCAGCAGCGCTCGCACCAACACACTCAGCGATGCAAGTTAAGCAGCCACCCACAAACCACAGCTCGCACAAGCAAGCCGCACTTCCCACAGCAAAACGAGCCACCAGCGATTCGCGCGGGGTCGGGCTGGGTACCTGAAGCGGACCCTGGGGGACGGCGCGGCGAGCCTGTCGGCGGAATAGGGGGAGCCCCCGGCCCCGCCGCCGCCACCGGGGCCGCCGCCCCCCGGCGAGGCGGGCGCCGACTTGCGGAGGAGATCGGCGACGCCCTTCACGATGTTCATCGCCCCCGATCCGAGGCGGCTAGCAGCAGCAGCGCATCACCGCCGCGCGCGCGCGCGAAGAAGACGACGGCGCGAGGGCGAGGTTAGCCCGTGGGATTTGCTTCGATTCGAATCCAACGCAACGCAACCCGATCCCCGCGTAGTGACAGGAGTGGAGAGGGGGGGAGATCGCGTGAGGGAAATCGGAAATGTTTTTAGCGTGAGAGCCTTTCTATCAGTCGGATCCGGGAGTGCGAGACTGCGAGGGATCTGGATGGAGTAGTTCTGGAAGGAAGCAATGGGAAGATAAGTTCAGGGGGCAAGCGCGTAAAATAGAAATATTGGTAGGCCCTTTGGTGCAAAAGAGCCTATAGTGGTGGGCCGGTGGATTTTTCGCTTTTTGTGCCCTTTTGCACTGGTGACCCTGTGGGTTTCGGGATTCGCTTTATGAGAAGGCAGAGTTGACCGGAGGTTGCCGGTTTCCTAATCGAGGACGAAAACTCTCCCTCCCCCCTGGTTGAGGAGCCATGTAAAAATAAAGCGTGGAGTTTTTCCGGAAGGGTTATAGGTAAAAATTCTAATAGGGATAGGTATGTATCTTTTTTATTATCCGCGAGTATGTTTATGGGGGCTAAACTTTATCCGATAGACAAACGGGTATAAGTATGGAGGAGCTTCACCCATACCCATTCCGCCTGATTACCCGCCATATCCTATTGATCTACGGGTTAGAACAGGCATCCAGTTGGCCCTTTAATCCCCAATTTATGGTAACTTATTTCAGTAATTGTTGAATTTGAGCATCCGTGTATTATTTGTCTGCATATATTATTTTAATTCTTATTATCATGTACATTTGAAATTTTGAATCATTGATAAGCATTCTTTAATCTATAGAATGTAGTTAATACCTATAACTTCATCAAAAAGATTGTATTAGTATCATAGCTCATAGTATTATTTTGTTGAAAAGATTGTTGATGGTGACGGGTAAACGGATATACCTGCGGGTATCAGGTACCCGTGGGAGACGAGTATGGGCGAGATTTTTCGCCCGCGACCCTTCGCAGATATACCCGTGGGAGAGATTTTGATTCACGGGTATAGGTATGGGTATGGGTTAATACTACCCATACCCACCGCACCCGATTACCATCCCTACTTGTGACTGGTCGTAAGCTCTCTAACTCCCGAGGTAATCAAGCTACAGCTCGTCCTTAATAAAGCGTGGAGTTAGGATACAAAGTTAATCACGACGATTAAGAGCATTGAATCAACATGGTTTAATACTACACCATGTAAGCGCGTTCTTAAGCTAGTGCAGTGATGGCTAGATGGGTCATACCAAATGGGTCGGCCCGAGGCCCGGCCTAGACACGGCACAGCTCGACCCTAAATAGTTCGTGCAACACGGCCCTGTAGCCCGCGCCGTGCTTGGGCCAACTAAAAGTTCAAGCTTTATTAATTTGGTCTTGGTGTTAATGACAAATCTAATATTGAGACTAATTTTTTTGATAATCATATATTGATTAGTCTTAATTATTAATTAATAACAAATCTTTTTATGAGACTAGCTCTTTTGTTGAGCTTAACTCTTATTAGTCTCTTTTGGATGAAAAAGATGAAAATATTAAAGGTATGCATTCGATCTCATGTTATATATGTTGTTGCATTCCTTGGATACAATACCCATGATTATATTAATAAATCCAAATATGAGACTAACTCTTTTATTGAGTATATCTTTGTTTAGTCTCACCTCATTGAAAAATGAAAAACCCAAGGTATGCACTCGTATTCATTTTATGATATCTTAATGCATATTTTGGATTCAAGATTAAAGGATGAGCTCTATCATTATTCAGACCTCAAGATGTATATAATGTTTTCAATTCCATATTTACATAGATGCACATATCTAGGGGAAGTTCGTCATTTAACTTAAAGGTTTCATTGTATTGATCTATTCTTTATTGATATATATAAGGATTAAGACATTGAAACTAAATCCTTGAGTATATATTTGAATTGCCTAGTTGTAATATACTCATGGTAATATAGGATAAGCTCCAATGTAATCAAAATTGAATATGTGCATATTGTCTCCAAGTCAATTATATCTATGCACATATACATGTGGGGTTTATTCTATAGTTGATGGCTTAGAGTAAATATCATTTATATATAGTCCACACATTATGGATCATTACTTTTCATCAACATGAGTATATGAAAATTTGTGTAGTTAATTGGGGTATTTGGGACAGCTCCAACTCCACTAAAATCTGTGGAGTTGGTAGAGCAGGGTATTTCTAACTCCAGAAATTTATAGAGCTGGAGCTATGGGTATATTAAGAGTGTTTTGGTAGATCATCTTGTTTACATTTTAGACTAAAAATATAAACTTAATTTACTTTATTTTAGCCTATAAGTTTCAGATCTGAACTGAAGTTAGGAGCTGGAGCTCTCCCAAACAGGTCCAATATATACTCATATCAATTTAAATGAAAATTTAAATTGAGGTCGGTTGTCTTTTAATCATCAAAGGATATTTCATCATGTGTTGATGGTGTTCTTTTGGACTGATTAAGGATAATCGATAGTTCTTGAGTATAACGAAACATTAGTTGCATCGGTGTACTCAAGACACATTTATATCATTTAATTTGATTTAGGTTGTGCTCAATCGATATTAGAAGCTTCCATTATGTATTAATGGAGTGAATATATGATTGAGATAACAATGTGTCTTGGACTAACTATTTTTATGAGTTGTGAATGAGATAGGTTAAGTCCAAATGATTGAGATGAGAAAATGGGACAATGACGCATCAAGTGAAGATGAGCGTTAAGAGGAGATCCCGAAGAAAAGAAGAGAAGAAATTCATCAAGAGATGATAGACAAAGAAGAGAAGAAGAGTGATAATCTCGAGGAGATGCAAAAAGATTAAAGATCTTAAAAGCCCAAAAAGGGGATCACTTGCGGTGGCGAAGGTATAACTAGATAGGCTAAGGACTTTCTAGTCTTTGAGTCTAGTTTTTATCACCGTACTATTAAGAGGGGTCGAGTTTTCTAGTTTGAGCTTCATCATATGTTGGTGAGCTTAACCCGTGTTTCACTCAAGCTCAACCCGTTTGGTTTTTGCATGGAGCTAACCATTTGGCACGTGTTGCGAATGGGTGAAGCTCGTGCTTTGCTTTTGCACATGGCTTTAATTTGCATGTGTTGCAAATGGGAGAAGTCTATGTTTCGGTTTTTCGCATAATGCTTTGATTTACATGTGTTTCAAGTGGGATAAGCGTATACGTTGGCTTTTGCATGAAGTTCGTATTTTGCATGTGTTGCGAATATTGAATTCATACTTGGTTCTTGCATGAGCTATTTACTTGCATATATTGCAAAGAAAATAGCTCATGCTTACTTTAATTCAATTTCATATTTGAAATAATTGCTTGGAGCTAAATTTTGCGTGTGTTGCAAAAGGAGATGGCTCAAGCAATTTGTGTTTATGGGGTATGCATGGAGCTAAGATTTGCATGTGTTGCAAATAGTGAGCTCATACATTTGAGTTTGTTTGGTTTTGCTTGGAGGCAGGTTTTGCATGTGTTGCAAAACGAGGATACTCAAGCAAGTTGGATTTGGAGTTTACGTGTGGTTCTTTAAAGTATGTGAATAGAATTTGCAAATGCGTTTTGCAAATTGTTTTGATCATGAGTTGATCATTACATGGCTCAAGTTTTAATCTTGTTGACCCTTGCTAGCTTGTAGTCATGCTTTTGATCAAGTCTATGTGAGGGATTTCGAGAAAATCAAAGTTAGACTTGAATGACTACATTAGAGTCTTTGTTTTTGTGATTTTGGAAAATATCTATGGTTGCTTAAATCTTGAAAATGGGTGAAGATTGTAGCCCTCATGATAAGCTTCACATAGAGTCCAAGATCACCTAGAGTTTGAAGTAAAAAATTATGATCCTTTCTGTCTGAAAAATATGGCACTACTGCCCCTGAAGAGAGATAGTGCCGCTAAGTCGGCACTACTGCCCCTGAAGAGTACTAGTGCCGCTCGAGACTAGCACTACCACTATTTTGCCTGCGGTGGTCATTTTTCAGAATGGGTGTGTTTTGGTTATCCTGAGTCCGGCACTACCGCCGTAGGGGCCGGTAGTGCTGCCCTAGCGGCACTTCCGCGAGTTTGCCTGTGGTAGTACCGGGAATATAGCCGTTAGCTAACCGTTGGATTCGAGGCCAGTACTACCGGCCTTTAGATAGCGGTAGTGCCGGATTTGCCAAGTTTTTCAGGACTTTGCCCCTAACTGCTAGTTTTCTTGTGTGGGCTACATAAGGAGGTCTTAGGGGGACATTTGCTTGAAGTTGAAGCTCTTATTTGTGTATTAGCTCTTGTGTGAGTATTTGGGAGTTAGTTTGCATGTGTTACATTTCCTCAAATTGATTTTTGAGTTAAGAGCGAGACTAATTGCATGTGTTGCAATTAGGAGTGGGTTGAGAGTCTCTTGTGCATGTGTTGCACTAGGTGATCACCAGAAGCACATGTGTTGCGCTAAGTGAAGTTCGAGCGGAGACTTGGCTTATTACTCTTAGAGGTTGCCGCCTCCTAGACGGTGTAGAGCATCATGTGTGAGAGCTCTCGAAGGAATTATGAGAAGCCCCGGCGAGTTTGTAAAGGTTCGAGTTGAGCCTACCCGAAGGGGTGAAAAACTCCTACTAGTGGAATTGAGGCGGGTGCTCATTGCGGAGCTGGTCCAAGAGTTGGGTTAGCCTCAACATGGATTAGGGGAGATCGACAAGTCTCCGAACACCACAGTAAAATATCGGTATGTCTCTTTGTGTTTGCTTGCAATTCTTATTCATATTGTTGCAATTTACATTCTTAGAATTAAATTGCTTGATTGTTTTTATTCTTGCATATTCTTGTTAGAGACATAATTAGTTAGTGCACTTAGTGAGCCTAACTAACTTAGGCTTAATTGTCAAAACCTTAGTTTGTCGCTTCTGTATGAATTGTTGTTAAGGTTTTGGCATAAGAGTAATTGGAATGAATTGCTTTGTAGAAATTCGTAGAAAAGCAAAATTTTAAAGCCGCCTTTTCACCCCCCTCTAGTCGGCATCCTCGATCTTACACCAGCACCTCTGTCCGGCTGGCCGGCATGGCACGGGCCGCTTGTTTAGCCCGTTTATTTCAAAAATAACCGTTTTATAATTGTTGGAGGCTTTAGAAAATTGAAAAAAAATCCAAAAAAACCCCAAATTTTTCCTATAAAAAGGGTAGCAGCCCCCTCATTTTTTCACCAGCAAACTTGCAATCTCTCCTCTGCATTCTCTTGTAAAAATTCTCTTGCTCTTAGTATAATTTGGCAAAATTCAAAATAATTTTACCAAAAATCCTAAATCCAGTGTTCAGCTTTTGTCAAGAAATGAAGGTAAGAATAGTGATTTAATTTTCATTGCTCTTATTATTTTAAATGGGATTAAAGTACTAATAGTGTAATTATTTCTTACAGTTTTCTTCATGGAACACTGGGATCTTGTGTCCTTCCTAACTTCTGATTTCAGGATTTCACCCGAGGATCTTCTTTCATCCTATTAAGTTGAAGAAGATGCAGCACCTATACCATCCTCAAGCTCTACAAGTTCTACTGCATCCACAAACAATGAGGCAAAAATATCAATATGCAGTACATCAGGAGTCTAGGAAGATTTCAAGCAGATTTTTGAGACATCAGACGGTGTTTAGAGCAGTTATACTATTTGTAAATATTGTAAGAACAAATTAACTGTAAAATCTTTAAATGGAACAAGGCACTTGAATTGATATGCTGAGAGCTGTAGGAGAAAACGGAGGGTGGCTTTTGAGACAGACGCAACTGCAGTACAACCTCGATAGTACGGTACGTCACTAGGACTACAATCCCGAGGTAGCCCGTAAATCTCTTTGTCATTTAATTGCTTCTTATGATCTACCTTTAAATTTTGGTGAGTCACCAGCATTTAAAAACTATATTAGAACCTCTCATAATCCAAGGTTTTCTGTAGTTTCTAGATAGACAACAACTAGAGATTTATTTAAATAATATAATAATTATCATAGTAAGCTCAAAGAGCTCTTTAATACCTGTACTTTTTTAGTGTCTTTGACATCAGACATATGGAGTGGTATGGCTAAAAAGGATTATCTTAGTGTAGTGCTCATTATGTAAATAATGACTAGCAACTACGGGAGAATTATAGGATTTAAATTAATTGAAGTAGCACACACTAGTTAGAATATAACTGATTGTGTTGTAAAGTTGTAGAAGATTTTTGCCTCACAGATAAAATTTTTGCAATACATTAGATAATGCTGCAGTAAACACTTCTGCGGTGACCATTCTTACTTCACCTTTTAATTCGTACACCAAATCTTTCTTATTACATTAGCGTTTGTGTTTGCCATATTATTAATCTTATAGTTAAATTTGGTTTGAAGAGGTTAGACCAGTACTTTGAACCTTTTCACACTGCAATATCTTTATTAAATAATTCAAATCAATGAGTAGCATTATATAAGACTTCTTGTATTGTAATAGAGGTACGTCCACGTAAGTTTGGTTTGGATATGCCTGCTAGATGAAACTCTATTTACCTGATGCTTAAGTCACTCATACCTAGGGAAGAAAACGGATCGGATAGTTCTGACTAATCTGGATAATTTTTGGATATGGATTCTATCGGATCGGAAAGTATTGAATCGGATGCGGATACAGATTCGGTAGCTCACTATCCATCGGATACGGATACAGATACGGATTTGGATAATCCTGATATTGATGGGTCAGATATTAGGATATGCATATGGGCTGGGCCAAGGTTACTATTTTGGCCCAAAAAGGTTTCTTAATTTTAAAATCGCTTTCTAATTTAATTAATCCATAAATCAAGTTTTAATTATTAAAATTTGCAAATCAACTCCAAAAATTACAATTTTTTTAAAAAATATCATGACTCAATCTATCATCTAAAAAAAATATTTTCAAGATTTAATCAAATTTTAAATTTTCTCAAAAGTTCAAACACTATTGTTCTTAATAGGAAAATATTTCAAATAAGTAGCTAAAAATTCATAAATATATAATTTATTATTTTAAACATAATTCAACAAAGAATACAAATCTTGAGTCATTACATGTACGTGTTATATACTTTTTCAAGAAACATGGTATCTAAGTAGTATGAAGCTTTTAGTGTGTTCTGTGTTTGCTTCTATTTTTATCTCTGAGCAAAGATTACCTTCATTTTGTGTTGATCTACATGTATGATAAATTAATCATATGTGTGTGATGAACTAAGTCTTATGTAATTTTATTTATGGCATAATATCTAATTTTTATCTAAGTGAATGAAAATGCTTATATTTGTTCAATTTTTAATAATATTTTGATCAAACCAACTAGTTATGTGTTTTTCATTGATTTTGTACGTACAATATAAGGGGTTATCATGTTCTGATAAATATTTGTAATCGTATCCAATTCGATTTGTATTTGATCCGTATTGGTATTCGTATTTGTATCTGGACTATTTGTATCTGTATTCGTATCTACATCCAAGAAAAAAATGAAAACAAATATGGTAGAGCTATTATCCGTCTATATCCAATCCATTTTCATCCCTACTTATACTCTATAAGAGCACATTTTCTTTTTTATTAACACGCACTATCGTAGCCAGAATGGTCAACAGCTACTTACAGAGCAACATTGGTATGTGTTGAATATTTGTTGTCATTCTTGAAACTTTTTTATGATTTTATTGTTGCTTTATCTAGGGTTTATTACTCTACCTCTCATTTAATTGTCCATCATATTTTAGAAATTGCTATCCACTTAAGAAACCACAAAAATGATAACATTTTGCATGAATCTATTTATGCTTTAAAAACTAAATTATTAAAATATAGGAAAGAAACTCCTATGTTATATGTGTTTGCATTTATTTTACATCTTAGAGCTAAAGTTCAAAAATTTACTAATTTTCTCTCACTTCTAAGTGATGCGGTGAGTATTGATTATTTTAGTTATTTTTCAAATATTCATACTAACTTATCTCAAGTTTATACTAAGTACGATTAGAAGTTTACTGAAATTCGCATACAGTGACCTCCACCAACACCCACAACAGGTAAGAATAAAACTGCATTAGTAAAGATATGGGGTGCAGGTGGCTCTACCTCAAAGAGTTCGACTACAACAATGTCAAGTACGGACACAATAACAAGTGGTAGGGAGCTAGCTGTCTATCTCAATAGCGACACTATCAACTATCAAAAGCATCAAGAGAAGGACTTCAACATTTTGCAGTGGTGGCACGAGCACAAAATGACATATCCGGTGATTTCCATATTAGCACAGGATGTGTTAACAATTCCTGTCTTCACGATTTCTTTGGAGCCTGCTTTCAGTCTATCCGAAAAAATATTTAAGGAGAGAAGAACAGATATGATAAGTGAGATGGTACAAATACTTCTCACTGTGAAAGATTGGGAACAAGTTAATCAACGAACTCAACACACTACAGAAAATGTTGAGCTGACAGCGTTTGAAAATCTTTACCTAGATAGTTAGGAAGAATAATTATAATCTTCACTTTTTTTCCTGTATCACTAAGCTATATGTTGCACTCTTTTTTCTTTGCTAAGGTTTTCTCATGTTGAGTTTTTACTTAGCAAAGTTTTTAACAAGGCAGTCAAACATTACTAAAGCTCATTATTTAATTCCAATTATTTGTCTCTTTTTAGAATTTTATTTCATATTTTTTTGCTTATTCTAATTTACATAGTTTAAAAAAAGTTTTTCTACATTCCTTTCCGTTTTTCTAATTAATCTAGATTTTTTCCAAATTTTTTCTACATTTTTTTCAAAAATTTATGATTTTCCTATTTCTCTATATATTTTTAAAATTTTTCAGATTTTTTTAATTTTGCTACCAAACTGGTCGACCACGGCCTGACAAAACCCGTCGGTCCATTTGTACCCGTGCCGGCCCGGTAGCCACCTGGATCGTGATTGGACTGTGATCTCAGCTCGTGGCCCAGCACGGCATGACTTGTTTAATAGCCGAGTCTAAAGCAGTGTGTTCATGTATTATATTAGTCGCAGTCGGGCCTAAAGCAGTGTGTTTAACTAGGGGTGGGCATAATTTAACCGAAACCGAACCGAACCGAATTAACCGAAAAATTCGGTTTTTGGTTTTCGTGTTGATTCAGTTTTATTTTATCACTGTTCATTTCACGATATTGGTTCGGTTTTGAGACTCGAGGCGAAACAAATAGAATAGACCGACTAGCGAGTAGCGAAGCGACTAATTCACTTGTTCGTTCGGTTCCGCTCAATCGGCGATCACTTGATCCCTCCCTCGACTCGATCCTCGGCTCCCCCAATTCCCATTTCCTCCCAACCCTAACCCTAGCCCTAGGCCACCGACTCGCCGCCTCACCGGCTCACCGCTGGCGCTCGGTCTGCACTCTGCAGTCCGCTGCTCCGGGCCTCCGGCCGTTCGGCGTCTCTCCAGCCCTCCACTGCTCCCGTGCTCCGGCATTCCGTCCGCTTCCGCCCTTTGCGCCGATATGTACCCTCCACTCCTCCAGGCCCTCGGCGACTCGCCGACTCCGCCGCGACCAGCTCCTCCGCGAGGACCGCGACTCCGCCATTTCGCCGCCCAAGTGCCCACTGACCGAGTGCGGACCTCCTCAACCGATTTCTTTCTTCTCTGCACCGCCGCCTCCATTGGTGCTTGTCGTCCATCACCAAGCAGAGTAGCAGACCACGCCGTCACGCCGACTGCCGACGCCTCCCACAGAACTCGCTCCGTCTGCTCCGGGCCTCCTGCTAGTGAGGTAAAACTCGCTCCGTCTGCTCCGGACCTCCTCCAAGTTGATTTCACGATTTGCTTCACTGTGAGTCTGTGATTTTGCTATTTTCTGGACGAGTGGACGGCTTGCTAGTTGCTAATTGCTACATGCTTGTTGCTTGATGCTTGTATGATGCGCAACTGAGCAACGCTGTATGGTTGTTATGTTCTCGTTATGGTTACTGGCTTACTGCTGTGGCTCTGCCCTTTATCTCTGTTTCTGATCTACTTATTAATCGTTATTGAGGGTTCGCAGTTTGCATCTCTGGATGAGTGTGCTTACTTATACTAAAGATTGCTTGATGGTTTGGAGATGTCCCTATTAGACATGTGTTGCAACTGATTAGTATTATGTTATTATGATGTTCTCTTTAGGCATATTCTTCTGCTTGATTCTTGTTGGAGGTAGTACTAGTGGATCGTAGCTATGGTTCTGGTATCTGTTTTGATTTTTGAATCACTTGAGTAGTTGAGTTCCCTCTTCCTTTAGAGTGCGTATCACTGGCCTTTTATCTTCTCCTGTCAGCTGATTTACCATTTCTAATCATACATGAATTCATCTTACAGTCTGTTGAGTGTTGAGTGTTGCATTCTGGAGCTCAGTCTGGGCTCTAGCAATTCGGTTAACCGAAAAACCGAATTAACCGAACCGATTCGGTTCGGTTAATTCGGTTCGGTTTTTCACTGCAATCGGTTTCGGTTCGGTTTCAGTGTTTCAAAAACCGAAATTTTCAAAAACCAAAAAAACCGAACCGAAAAAACCGAAAAAACCGAATACCCAGGCCTATGTTTAACAGCCGGGCCTATTGTATTACATTAGAGATACCTCGAGCGTTGTTGAAGGGTTGAAAGCAGTGTGTTCATGTCACTCCAAAGCATAAGATTTTCTTTAGGAAATTGACGCGATGAAGACGGCCGATTCCAGCTTCTTCTATCGTACATTTCTATCTAACCTTCATCTTTGGTCCAGTGAACACCCTGCACATCCACTAATCCACCCAACAGAGACTTCCACTATTCTTATCCTCGCCACACCCTCTACTAGCCACTCATCTCTTCCTCCCACGCATGTCTCAAGCGTGAGCTCTGGTCAAGCCTCTGCACACTAGCCTACCAACTAGGAAATTTTTCGCGGCGTAACACGTCGCACGTGTCGTTTTTTCGAAGAAAAAATATTTTTTCGGTGGCGTTTAACTTTCTAAATCGTCGAAATAATGAGCAAAACGGGGGGAAAATAGAGGGATGTAGTTGTAGAAATATCTTTTTCGATGAATTATTTGGAAAATATTGGAGACCGAGCTGGAAAACCGCGGCGGGGAAAAAGTCTAGAGGAAAAAGGGCGAAAAATTATTAGAGATGTCAACCTTCTTTTTGTCAAGTTTAATACTCTACGCGTTCACCGAGTAATAATACATGTTTTTAAAAATATTAAAAACTCGCCGCGTAACACGCCGCGCGTGTCGTTTTTCTGTAGGAAAAATCTATTTCTTTCTCGGCGGCGTTTTATTTTTTAAATCGTCGAAATGGGGCAAAATAGAGAGATAGAGTTGTAGAAATATCTCTTTCGACGAATTATTTGGAAAATATTGGAGGCCGAAATGGAAAACCGCTAGGAAAAAAGTCTAGAGGAAAAGAGTGAAAAATTATTAGAGGCGACAACCTTCTTTTGTCGAGCCTAACACTCTCTGGCGTTAGCGGAGTAATAATACATGTTTTAAAAATATTAGAGATCGATCGTTAGCGAGTAATAATACATGTTTTAAAAATATCAAAGATCGAGATGGAAATCGATTTGGGAAAAAAGTTTAGAGATAGAGTTGCATAAATATTTACGGTGACAAAAACTTTTTTTCTAAAAACGGAGAAAGGACATGTTTTAAAAATATTAGAGACTCATGGCGTATTACGCAAGTGCATTACGTTCCAGGGGATTTCTTTTTTAATGACGTTTTATTTTTAAATCGTTGAAATAATGAGCGAAACGGGGAAAAAAGTAGAGGGATAGAGCTGTAGAAATATCTCTTCCGATGAATTATTTGGAAAATATTGGAGACCGAGCTAGAAAACCAAGGTGGGGAAAAAGTCTAAAGCGAAAAGGGCGAAAAATTATTAGAGATGGCAACCTTCTTTTGTCGAGCTTAACACTCTACGCGTTCATGGAGTAATAATACATGTTTTAAAAAATATCAGAGACCGACGCGTCCGTGGAGTAATAGTACATGCTTTAAAAAATATTAGAGATCGAGATGGGAAATCGAGGTGGGAAAAAAGTCTAGAGATAGAGCTGCACATATATTTCTAGATCGAGATGGGAAATCGAGGTGGGAAAAAAGTCTAGAGATAGAGCTGCACATATATTTCTAGTGACTAAAACATTTTTTCCCGCGAAAAACGGAGAAAGGACCTAGACGTAAAGAGTATGGATCTGAATGTTACGTTATTGGACCTGTCCGCTATCCTTAAAAATTAGAAAAGAGCTTGTTCGCGATTTGAATTTAATGGAAGGTTCTTTTCGTAAAATAGCGCACAAGGGACCCGAACGCGAATTTAGAGGAAAAAATATTCCTCTCACGAAAAATCGCGAAGGACCTATTCGTAATTTACAAAAGGACCAAATCGCGAAAAAACTTTTTGAGCCGAGCCGGCCGGCCGGCTCGGCTCAAAGTCTCCAGAGGCCGGCGATTCTTCACGATTTAGGAATGGAGTTATTGGCGCTATAATCTCCACGCTTCCTCTGGAGCAGCCTCCTCGAGCTCCTGCATCGTCGGATTGTAACATCCAAAAATTCAAATAAAATAAAAATAGGAATTTTGAATTTAAATATGTTTATCTCTGAATTTTTCTGACATATTTGATTTCCTTGAATTTTTGTTATTAAAGAAAAAGTAAATAAGTATAATTAGTAAAAGGGCAGATGTAAAATGTGAAAAGTAAATGTTAGTAAAAAACCTCAAGAATGATATTAAATTTTTAGAAATCACCAATGTCTTTTTTCCAGCTGTCAAAAGAGTTTTTATGCAATGGATAATAAGATGAAATGTGAAATAGCCCATTTTAAACTCAAATCAGTGGATTGTCAGAATTACTGTGATTCTTCTGTAGCAGGCCTATGAGCCAGATGAGAGCAGGCTATTCTTGTCTGTCTCTGCCTGTGGGCCTTGTCCCACATCGAGCAAGCTCCTTCTCCTTCTTTTTTCGGTAGAATGGTGTTTGATCTTCAAGAGTTCTCGACATCGCCATCTGAGCCCTAAAACCTGTTGAAAAAGATGCGAAGTTAAGAGCAAGATTTTAATCATTATTCCAGTTATCACTCTAGTTGAGAACACATAATCCACTAATAGCAAGAATGACATAAATAAGATAGAACTTAGCAATTTTAAGTCATCCATTAATATGAATTATGCCTTATATCTCAAAGAGAGAATTAATTTAATGTGCTCTCAAATTTGAGTATGGATGAAGATAAGGATCTTCACCACAATCACAAAAGGGCTAACACTTTATTCAATGTAATAGGCCTTGAACTCTTACCACCTTAAAATGCACACTAAAGAATTCTACTGTCTAGATATACACAGCTCAGATTATAATCAATAAGTCTTGCTAACCGGAACAAAACTCCCAGATCAGCAAGAATTTCAACACCAATCAGTTCAATATGGTTATCAGACTACTACAGTCACCACTTTCCTCTTATTCAGTATATCAGAGTTAATCCTTTCAATGTATTCGTTCAGATTACACATATATATACTGACCAATCAAGTCTGGGTGATAAGCAGGCATATCTGAGATCAATCGATGGTGAAATACGAACAAGCGAAGCTAGTCAAATGAGTAATCTTGTGAAATGAACGATCAATAACGGGATATCAAGCAGTATAATCTGGACAGCTAAGTAAGCAATTCTTTCAAGCATTTAAGTCTATAGTTCAAGGTCTAAAACACAAAAATAAAGGTTCTGATCATTCTAATACCCAAGTTCATCACAGAGCACCACCCACGTCGGCAATTCAAGGCAACAAGACAACTGGAACACTTACAGAGGAGCAAAGACTCAAAGCCACTCAGATGAACCAAGGCAAGGCACGACCAATGTCGCTGACCCAGAAAACCGATTGCCTCCGCAAGTGCCATGGGATAAATGGATCGGCCTCGGAGATACAATGCCTTACCCACGGTTGTGACACACCAGCCGCAGGCCTTCAGCCTCACAGACAGCAACTCAAGATCAGAATCTCCAAACCGAAGATCTCCCCCCAAAGCTTCAGTCACAAAGACCAAAGACACTCCCGAACTACAAGCCCTAACCAAATGTCTGGATGCACACAGCCAAACCAGACTTTGGTTCCACTTCTTCAGATCACAGATATGAGAACAAACCTCACAGGCAAAATCAAGTGCAGAAGCTAGAGAAAGATCAGGATGGGAAGAAGAGAGCTTAGGGTTTCTTACTCGTGTTTTCCAAAAGGAGAACCCGAGCCTTGAAATATAGGGAGGAAGAGAGGGACCCAGCCATCTTACTGCGCACCGGCCGGCGAAGCACAAGTGCTTACCGAAGATCATGGTAATGCCCAGTCAAACCGGAAGCACAGAGATCAAATCAGTTTTGTTTTCCGCCGCCTCCCAAAAGCAACGGCAGACACAAAACTGGAAAGCTCGTTCCCCAGTCGCATCACTTGCCTCTCCTATTAGCAAACCCTAATGGGTCGACTGAACACAGGCCAGCCCATTACCCAAGTGAAAAACATCAAGTTTTCCAGTAGTCCCCACCAAAATTGATGTTTGAAGAATTGATCTAGTTTGATATACAGTGGTTTGACACTGGGTACCTTTTGGGTTTGAACCCAATGTCTAGTTACAAGAGTTCTGATACTGCACAGACAATGGAGGACAGAGGCCTTGATCCAATGCCTCGGTGTGAGAAACATCACTCAAGTAACATCCTGTACAAGGCCGCTATTAGTTTTAGCTCTCGGGTTAGAACTTTCCGGTCATGCCCCAGTATCTTAGTTCATGAGTATCTTCTGGAAGCATACCCAGTCTTCCAATAATCGCGACCTCACGATTATACTCACATAGGTGAGTTCTCCAAGGAGTCCTGTAGGACAACTCCTATTGCCACATGGCATTGAACTCATTAAAAGCTTGAAGCTCAACCTGCCATACAGAAGAGCACTACAGCTAATGGGACCCTTATATGTGCTCCTTAAACCACACAGTTTGTTTTCCTAGAGCCTAGTTCACGGGATCTCCGCTCTTCTAGGATAGGTTACCACCGATGCGATCCACTCAAATGGGTATGAGCCCCATTCCTTTAGATGCTGCAAGAATGACCTTTCGCGCCATTCCTTTGGTGAAAGGATCGGCCAAATTTCTTTCAGACTGGATGTATTCTACAGCAATTACAACAGTCTCTCTGGCATACCTTAGCGATTTTAATCGTCTCTTTATGTGTCTTGACGACTTCATATTATCCTTACTACTCTTCACCTTCACCAAGACGGTTTGGTTATCGCAGTAGGTAAGGATAGCTGGAATTGGTTTTTCTAGCACCGGTAGGTTAGAAAGGAGCTCTCTTATCCATTCTGCCTCTACAGCTGCTGAGTCAAGAGCTACTAACTCAGCCTCCATGGTGGATCATGTAAGAATAGTCTGTTTGGAAGACCTCCACGATACAGCCCCACCTGCTAGAGTGAAAACATATCCACTCGTAGCCTTCATGTCATCCGAGTCATTGATCCAGTTAGAATCACTGAATCCTTCCAGGACTACAGGATGACCAGTGTAATGTATTCCCAGATTCATTGTTCCCTTTAAATATTTAATGACTCTCTCTAGTGCTATCCAATGATCATCTCCTGGGTTGGACGTATAACGACTCAACCTGCATACAACATACGAGATGTCTGGCCTAGTCGCACTAGCTAAGTACATCAGGGAACCAATGATCTGTGAATATCTTAGTTGGTCTTTACCTTGACCCAAATTCTTTTTCAGCTTAGTGTTTGGATCATAGGGTGTGGCACCCGACTTGCAATCTACAAAGCCAAAGCGATTAAGCACTTTGTCCACATAATGGGATTGAGACAGTGTACTCCCATTCTCACCCTTTATAAGCTTAATGTTTAAAATCACATCAGCTTCACCCAAATCTTTCATATCAAAGTTCTTGGAGAGGAATGATTTTGTTTGATTAATTACATCCATATTGGTTCCAAACAATAGTATGTCATCTACGTATAAGCATAGAATGACACCTTCACTCCCTTTGAATCGAATGGCTGTTTGATCTTCCGAGAGTTCTCAGATACGCCATACCGACCCCTAAAACCTACAGTCGTGTCGCCGCTACTCCATTGTTGACTGTTGCAGCTTCGTTCTTCCTCGTCGCCGCGCGCGTTTGAACTCAGCTGCAGAGCGCGCAAAAGCCGGCCTCGGCTCGAACTTTCTTGGCGCCAACTTCTCTCACCAATGCATCAAAGCGTCAAAAGTTGTGTCTAGTTACATCCTTTCTTTCTCTTCGCAGCTAAGCCATACCCTGCGCTCCATTCTTTCTGGCGTCAATGCAGCTTGACCGCCGAACTGCTTGCCGTCCAACCAAGTGCTCCATTACTTTGATCGCATATTTAAGCTGCCCAAGTCCTCATTGGTATCCATAGCTACCTTCTTCATTTTCCTGAAGCCCAAAGACTAAGCTCGGCACTGGAGATCAACCCACTTCTCGCCATTGCTGCAAGGACCCAAAGAAGGTGAAAAAAAAAACAAATCTCGCCGCTCTAGTGAACTAAACTCAAATCCCTTTTGTATATAGCATCTTGATGGTCTTAAGGACTCAAACCACACTTTGAATGCAGCTGATCTCAGCTAGAACCCCGTCACGCCACTGTTCTTCTTCCTCGCGGGCAGCTCTCGTTGATAGCCCTCTCAGATTCATCACCAAACCCATTATTCAGTAAAACGAGCTCCTTATCTCTCATTGGTGCTCAAGCGAAGTTCCCTCGGTGAAAATACATCGATCCGTGAGCTCGCTGCTACCCGACCATGGCGCTGCCGTGAGAACACGGTGGTAGCCTACCTCCGGCCGTCACTGACCCTGTCTAAACCTCCCTATGGGTGCGCATGGGTCGCCTCTAGCTCACAAGCCTCTCGGCCGCCAGCCTCCACCATGCCATCGTCGTTGAAATCTTGGCGATGTGCCCTGAGGCCTGAGCGATGCTCTGTTTTAGGCCAGTAATGTGCGGGACCCGGGCATCAATCTCTCATACCGTATCGTGTGCTCTCGGCACGTGTGGTTGTGGCGGGACCAACTCGTCGTACGGTAATCTCTCACGTCGTCATCATCGATGAGGCCCGATTCGTTAGTCATTGCAGCCATTTTCAAAGAAGCGCACACGCCAAATCATGAAAGCCGTGTTCCGTTCAGTAAAAACGCATTTCTGAATTTCAAGACTTAACTTTTGCACTTCAACTCCAAATAGAGTGAAACAAATTTATATATTCATATAAAATCATGTATATTATAAATATGCAATAATATTTTGAAAATTAACTCTGTTTAAATTTAAAATGTAAATTTAAATAAAGGGTTTGAAATATGCTATGAATAGAAAGTTTGCAAGTAAGCTCCAATTTGAATGAAACCAATTTTACTAGAATCCTTAGGTGCCCAGGAACCTAAATAGGGAAAAATATTTGGGTTTAGCTACTGAATATATCTTTGTTATACCAAATAGTAAATGAATAGTCTAATATTAATACAAATAATTTTAGCCTCTTGAACTTAAAGTTATAAATAAAAGAATACATAATTTTTGCCTCCTCAATTTTTAAAATAAAGAGAAATAATATGTAAAACAAGTGTATCATTGCTTAACCAAAAATTGCTAAGTGATGTATGAGTGTATACTAGTTCAATGCCCATGCGTTGCTACGAAAAACAAAATTACTAAAAAAACATGTCAAACAATAAAAGACATTCAATGCCCGTGCGTTACTACGAAAAGCAAAATTGCTAAAAAAAACATGTCAAGCAATAAAAGACATTCAATGCCCGTGTGTTGCTACGATATGAATTAAAACCAAATATATTGTACGTACCTAAAACAATAGAAAATACAATTCATGAACCTTGCACAAATAGAAATTTCATATCCTTTTTACCAAACCAAACAATCCATTTAGAAGTTTCTCATCAACATCTTATGTTAATCTACGATTAAATTATCATCAGCACAGTAGTACAACATGAAAAAAGTCTTGATAATATGAATCTTGTGAGTGCTTGTTCGATACAACTTTGCCATGCACTTCATCTCTTTGCACCGGATATGACGATTGCGGACAAACAACTACTACAAATCTATTAAGCGAAGTCATCGAAGCGGAAGCTTGAATTGAATAAAACACATGTGCAATTTAACCACGGATACCAATCCATATGGAAAACTCTTGGTTAGCCCTACTTTCGATCTCAACTCTCAAGTTCGGCTCCGATTGCTAACCATTCTTCATGATCCATCGTGCAATATAATTAGCCCTACCATTGACATCGGGTTCCAATCCAATAGAGACCATACAATCAAGTAACTTCATCAATTCATCCTTCTTACCACCAAGTGATACCCATCTATTAGTTTTGCACAGGTTTCTATTTTTTCTTGTTATAATTTTTGCATGTGTCTTGGGCAGAGTATTTGTGAATTTGTGATTACCCTCTGAGAACATTAATTTGTATGTAACTTCCACAAAGAAAGTCATCATGTTCCAACATACGATTTTTTGATATAATACTCCTTGAATTGGGTCACGACCTTCAACCCATCGGGATATCAAGATTATTAGATTTAATTGTTAGACAACATAAGAACAAAGTTATGAGATTATAATAACAAATTAAGCCAACCATAGAAAAAAGGGCAAGTAAATTGATATGAGGATATTTACACTCTCAAGGAGAATATGCCCGGACATTTAATTAGCACTCTAGTCTATTCTTATCGACCACAAAACCATTCTTTGGGAGGCAATTGAAATTGCTTGTATTCACAAGAAAATGGCATTTTTCGAGAGTGACTTTGCATGTTGCTGATATTTCCGCTTTGAGAAAACTAATATTAGCAAGGAAGCAGTAGAAGCTTTGAGGGAGAAGTTGTTTTCATCAACACATGGCTACTAAAATGAGATCATATTATGAACAAGGAGAATGAACAATACCTGGAGGAGTGATTGTTTTCAAAAGAGCACCTCCTCTCCAGTATACCCCAACATGTCCTTCAGGAACTTGATGTAAAATGCTAGATGAGCAGCTTCAGAACTGGTTTAGCACTACATGCACTACATGCACAAACCTGACCAGCTTATTCCAGTAAGTAATCAGCAATGACAAATTTATAACGACCAAAGAATGCAAGACTAAAGCACTTGCACAAAATCAAGAAACAACACATGCCCTTACTATTCATGGACCATGAAGAGAAGGGAAAGGTAAATTACAAATCAAACTATTAGATAGTTTGACACATCAATTAACTTATCGCCTTGCGGTGCGAGGTCCAACCAATTGCAAATAAGACTACAAGCCCAAGAAAACAAAATTTCGGCATGATTGAAGTAAAATTTGAAATACACATTTGTTGTTGCATACATTTGTTGTTTCTCGCGTCACTTACAAAGCAACGTACTAAGATAGGGAGGAGCGATACAAATATTTCGGATGTGGTTCTCGGAAGAAATATCACGAAAATAGTGAAGATATGCTATAGAGTCTTAAGGATTACCTAAGAGGATTTGGGTTGTCGATAGTCAATACATTTGCTCAACTCGGAACATTTACGGATTTGAAGTTCAAATGATTTCTTGTGTATGTAGCTGAAAAGAGAATATAGTACATTGTTCTTTGCTAAACAGATAAGAGCACTGTAATGAGATGCTATTTTCTCTGGACCTGTCTCTTTTTCCTCCATCGTTTTCAATTATTTTAGCTTTTCCAGTGCTTTATATGACAATACTATCTGAGCATTTGGTGCAATATCACATGCATATCAGTTTGTGATGCTATATGTAATTCAGAAACTCTGTTAGTGAAAAATGACAGATGCTGACTGAGAAAACGAATTTAAACTGAATTTCAAACCAAGGTCTGGACTTTAGTCCAGTCCACTATAGATTCAATCTTCCCCAAATTAAAGATATAACTGGGAAAAAGGGGATCAAAATTAGCTATAGGAAAAATAAACCAACTTCCTATCCACAAACTGCAAAATCCTAAATCCAATCAAAATTAGAGGGAGATCTGTAAATTCAAACCCTCACAAGAACAACAAAACCTAGTGGAAACTATAATTCAAGGGAGATATGTGACTCAGTCAATCCACCAAAGCAAGCTCTTCCGTACTTGTGTATAAATATTTATCAGATAAAGATTAAACCATTTGTTGCTCAAATGAAAGTAAAAATATGCAAGCTCTAAAAGTTAAAGGCAGATTAAACCATTTGTTGCTCAAAAGCCGAACTCATGCTAAAGGTTAAAAGTTAAAAAAATTCTGGATCAATAAGGACCTGAGCACCTCTTTCCCCCTAACAAAAATGCAAAGAGACATTACAGGGATCAAAGAACATAAGAGCTGAAATACATAAACACGCATTACAGTAGACTGATATTTGATTTTGTTTACATCCAATCCCAATCAAAATTCTAGTTTGGTTTTTAGAAGTTCCTTGTTTATTGACTTTTCAGCTGTTTTTTCCCATCATGCCATTTCCTATATGTGAAGTAGATTCAATTGAACTACATAACCAACATCAATCGTGTTTCACTTAAAGCACACCAAATTCATGAAACATTGTCATGAAGCACCGTGCAGAGCATGGTTGTTGGCTTGTCAGAGAGCATGGATAGCCTTAAATTGTTGAATTAATATTGAGCATTTGCAGACATGAGTTACACCTTATGCTCCCAAGCAAAACAAAACATAACATCTTATGCAAATGTACAAACAAAGACTACATACTGAGACATCTGAGTTTCCATAAACAAAGGCTGGCCCATTGGATTCGACATGGCATTGGTCTATCCATGGGTTTGAGAATTATGTGTTGCAGGAGGAGTAAATATTGGTGGGGCATCTATGGGGCGTCTTGGGAATGCTACACCTATCCTCTATACAAATTTTCACAATTCGCATAGATGGTTACATCTAAAAAATTTATTTCTCCAAAAAATAGAGAGCACAATCACATGATCCACGTATGTTGGATGACAACATGCTTTTGGAATCATATCCGTTGAACAGACGAGAGAAGATAAATCTACTTCCTAGAAAACAAACGAGAATTAGTCACATACCTTTACTTCAAGATATGCCCGGTGATATTGCGGTATTTACCTCCGTGTCCACCAAATGCTTCTTGCCATGAGTCTAAAAGTAATAATATCTTATCCCTTACTCGCATATCATTACGAAAGCAAAATCCAAACAAGAAAATGCTTAGAATCTTAGCACGGACATGTTCGGTGTTTAGCATGTACTCAGATTTAGGAAAGGAGAAGAGCAAGTAAATGTAAGTTGGGGAGTAAAGAAACCTTCTTACGGATGGTTTTAACCATTTCTTCAGAACATCTTTGTTGAAACTTCAAAGCGAACATATTCACATGATTCTTCATCATTGTCTCTAACAATTTGCACCAAATTTGTAACTAATATGAATAAGATAAATAGCATCTTTGAATCTTATTATGTACAAAATTATTTCTCGGGCTAAGATCTTTGTAAGAAAAGTAATAACATGGAAATTGATGCAACCACAAAAATATTTTTTTCAACGTCAGATCATGGCATAATGGATGTACATACCGTCAAAGCATACAATTGAACCTTTGGGTCCTTGTTTTGCAATCGCTTCTTCAACGCCTTTACCACATCCTTTCTTTGCTGATTTAGATATTTAGAAAGTGGCATGCTATGAAAATAACTACTTGGACGAGAAAAAATATTTTTAAAAACTATGATAGTATAAGCGTAACGAGAATATCCGCCTAGGTGAAAATAAAAGGAATGTAATTAAACATTTCGATCCGATTCCTCCAGAAAACAAGGCTACACTGCATGCTAGGTACAAGTCCAAAACCCATGCACCAACCAATTACCATATCTGATTTCAAACAAATGTGAGAATTCAAGTCGATTATGTGTCTACCTCAATTCTCAACAATCAACGACATAGGACCTCCGAGCGTCTTTAACGTGAATAACCGTGTAAAGTTAGACAAAGTTAGCATCATGGATTTTGGTAATTCACTAATTCTTTACCATAATTACAAATTCCTCAGGATTTTATTTTCATGATCGAGACAATTGATCGGGACAAGTTCATTGTAACCTCTAAATATTCCTACCCTAACTCGACCCTATGAATTTTCTCACTTTGTTTGCTTTCTTACGAGCAAAGTCATGACCCGACGACCATCCTCACGCAAGTGCAGTTCACGATCAAAAGGGCTTTTAGCAACACTTGGGAGAGGGCAAAAGCGAACTCATGCTAAAGGTTAAAAGTTAAAGTGCATCCGGTTCACCACAAAAATGCATTCGATCCTACTCAAGGTGGCCTAGAGACCATCCGGTTCTACTCGAATATGCATTCGCAAGGGCATCCTCTTATCCTAATGCCAAAATCGACCAAAATTTCGGCCAAAATGAAAAGCAATTGAGCGACCAACAGCCCAACACCCACAAAAGCATAAGCAAAGACCAAAATTTTCCAAACAATACACCTAATTCCGCGCGAGGCAAAACAAATTGCGGTCAAAGAGGATAAGGCGTGGGGAAGGAGAGAGTCGGTCACGATCACCAGACGTCGGCGTTGAGGATGTCGCAGATTTCGAGGTTGAGCGTCGGTCGAGCCCCATAAGGAGGTGGCTCGTCGCTTTCTCCACCATGACGCCGCTTTCTTCTTGCCTGTGGCCGCCGCCGCCACCACACAGACACCCTGGCGGTACATCATTGGAGGCTGCGGAGAGAGGGCGACTAGGGTTTCGGCACCCCAGAGGCGAGCTCCACATCCCCACGCCACCTCCTCCCCGTGCCACCATCCACCTCCATCGCCTCGCCCCTATGCGCCTCACCACCCCCTCCCCATTCACGCCGTTGTCGCTCCCCAAGGCCCGTCACAGTTCTGCTTCTTCTTTGCTCCTTGGGAGGCGACAGCTCTGCCATTACCGTTCGCGCCCATGGCAGTTCTTGATGGGGTTGGGTCGGGGTTAGGGTTTGGGGCGGAGGAAAACGGAGGATGGACGGGAGAGGAGGGAAAAAAGAGGAGTGGGGGGGGGGTCTTGTGCGAGGATCGTTCTTTGGAGCCAGGAGGCTGCGTAAATGAGAGCTGAGTAGGGGGCTGGCAAGTGGGGCCCGCCAAGAAGAACGTACCATCCACCAAGTCCTGCTTTATAATAGTAGAGATGTATATGATTATCTAAAGTAAGAACACATAAAATCATAAGCAACCTAAACCCTAAAACCCCACCTTTTTCTGTAATTGTTCTTATTTGGTTTTTTTATCTGACTTCTTTTTGGCCTTATTGAATTTTATTAATTGTTATGTTTTCGATGAACGACGAGAAGACCCCGATGTTTCCAAGTCTGTTGACAACGACCCCAACTACATTCCCAATGACGAACAGCACGGCAAGCACCCCTTTGACTATATTGAACCTACTATTTGAACTAACTTATGTTGCTTTTGTCAAACTATTATGCATACATGTACTTTTATGTATAATTACTAGTTTGGGAATACGGGTAGTTAATCATGAAAGCTCATAGAACTTCCTTACTAAACATTGGTATGATAACCTTGATAGCCGTATTATAAAATAGACAATATATGATGTCAATCTGGGTATATCCAATAACTTAAATAATCATGCTTAGCCATGCTTAGTAAGGAATTTTGTTGTTCTTTATAACTTAAAAAGGTTGGATACGACTTTTAAAGGTTGCAAATATTTCTGCTAAAAATGGAAATAAAACTATATTTTGACACGGGCAATTATTGGCAATAGCTAGCTGTGCATGTGGATTGCATATAGTGTAGGGGGAAATTATCGCCCGAGTCAACTTAAGGACCGAACTATGGGTTGTTTTCAGGCCAAGAATTTGTACAATCACATATTCTAATATGGGACAGCCTTAATCTAATAAATTACTTAAATATGTCTTTGTGCATTGGAAGACTGAAGTAATACGGGTTAACGTTCTCCGGTTAGGTTTGCTAGTAGGGGCTTCCACATTGAGGTGTGAGTAAATACATACCAATACAACGGTGTACGCCTTGTTATAGGGAGAAACAGTATTGGTAGGAGCGACTGCCTTGGTTGTTGTCTAGGGTGAATGTTTCTACCACTATAATAAAGGTTTATCGTCACTGGTCTGAAAGGACCGAGGATGTCGCCTAGAAGGGGGATGAATAGGCAAATTAAAAATTTAAAACTAAATTGCAGCGGAAACTAAATGTTCGGAATGTCTGAATCAAACTTCGGATTGTCCGAGTGGTTCGGATAGTCCGATGTTTATTCGGATAGTCCGAGGCTCTATTCGGATAGTCCGAATGCTTCAGAGCACACAACTCGCAAAAATAGATCTAGGCTATTTGGGGAATATTAAATACACCAAATAAAACTAGTTAGCCTAGAATACCTGAATCAAGTAGAGATCTAAGGGAAAATTCAGTAGAAAAGTAGATCAGGCAATTTCAAGATTCAAAATACAAATGCTCTAGCAAGAGTAAGAAGTAAGCATGAAGACAATGATTTTTCACCCGAAATTCGGATCCTTGAGGGGATCCTACGTCTCCGTTGAGGCGGCTCGGTCACACTTGAGCCGGGGTCTCTTTAAACCCTCTTCCTCCCGGTATTGCACAAATGCACTCACCGGTCTTCACTCCTTTGATTCCATCCCTTACGGAGGCGGAATCGGCCTTCACAAACTTCCCACGGCCAACCACACAAAGCACCGATAGCTCGTAGGCGACCTCCTAGCCGTCTAGGAGTCCTCAACCTCCAAGAGTAACAAATGCTCACGAAGAACAAACTTGGAGATGAAATCAAGTGCTCAATCAACTCAAATTTCACTCAACCTAGCACCTCACTCCTCAAACTCTTCCCAACCCTTCCCACAAAAGGGATCATTTAGATCTAAGGGTAAAGAGGTGTTTTGGGGGCTCAAGAACAAGAGGATAGCACCTCAAATCAGTGGAGTAACGACCTCTTTGAAGTGAGGAAGAAGGGGACTTTAAATAGAGGTTCCAAAAAATTAGCCGTTTAGCTCAGATTCGAGTCAGTTCGGACAGTCCGAACGAGTTAAGAATGACTAACAAAGAGACCCAGCTCGGATAGTCCGAAAATATATTCGGATAGTCCGAAGCATTCGGATACTCCGAATGCACTTCGGATAGTCCGAACTAGCACAGAGCAGCCCGACGAAAACGAGCATAACTTTTGACTCCGAACTCCGATTTCAGTGATTTTGGACTCTACGAAAAACTAAGAACGAGGGCTACACAACTAATAAGGTCTCACTACCCAAATCTCAAAAGATAAATACAGATTTCACAAAGAATCCAAGGAAGACCTACAACTCTCACTTTCTAGCACCACCAACACCACTCTCTCTCTAAGTCTCACAAGGATGGATCACTTGAGCACTTGACACATCTAAAAGTCATTCGACGTCGCATCCCTCTTAATAGTACGACAATCCTTAGACTCAAATTAAATCAAAGATAATACAAGTCTAGAAATAGTCACTTGTCGTCTTCTTTCTTAATGCTGGTGCATGAAGACCTTCACCATATAATTGATGACATCTTTGCCTTGTCCAACTTGACTCGATTCACCTCATGAGACTCTCGTCCTATCAACCTTGACTTTATCATCCTCTCCGACGATCTCCACGCCAAATCGATCTTGACTTAGTCCTCAACTCTTGGTGACACCGCCATCTTGTTGACCTCAGCTTAACGGTCATTCTCCAAAATATCTTGGTCATCATACATACACGGGACCTAATTCTTTCCAAACCACTCGTGAAAGACATTAGTCCCAAAAGCTCAATAGATATAAACAAGTTGATATTTGTGAGCAATTGATTACCACAAGTGTTTCATATAAAGAAACATAATATAAATGGAAACACTTGACATAAAAAATGTTCTCTACTAAGTACATCATGATGAATATGTAATTGATCTATATGCACTAGAGAGATAATTGCCAATACGATGAATCAATTAAATCATGGCAAGGATCACAGTCTTTACTTAAATGAAGCACATGATAGAATATACACGAATTATACATGTGCAAATAATATTTGGAATAAGAGTAAATATGTGATCCAACTCTAGATTAAACTTCACTAAGAGAAGTGCATGAGAAGATACACAACTAAGACATGCATGCACCAAGTCAATCTATAGCAATGTAAAGTTTAACTCTAGTTAATACATGCATACTAAAAGCAAAGCACATAATGAACTCAAATGAATATATATGCACAAATAAATATGACATGAACCAATGTGCATATATATAATCAACATGTTACTTGGAGTTTACTATGCATTTGCACAAGAGGAATGCAATAATAAATATAGAAGGGATACCGAGATTGCATACCTTATCTTTGCTTACCCATCCTACTTGATTTTCCTCTAAATACATGCGACTAATACTCAACTTGGCAATAAACATATTAGTCTCATAGCAATATAATCATATTAGAGGTTTATCATTTGTTAAGCACTAAGTTAAGCATTTACACAATTACATAGATTGTCATTATATGTGTTTGTCATTAATCACCAAAATAACATAAGTGCCTAGATGCACTTTCATGGTCTGGTGTAAAGTTATGTCTAGATAAGGTAACGGTTATGTTATGATCTCCTAGTCGACACACCAAAGTAAGTGTGTTACTGGCCTGGCAAGCAGGGATGATCATTCCTTGTGAGTAAAGTTGTACACCTCTGCAAAGTGTAAACCTTTTTTGAAAAGCCACGCCAGCAGTTATGGGCACTTGGTAAAGTCTTCACGTAGCTAGAGTTTTGGTATTTTCTAAAACTGGTTTTGGTTGGAAACTGGTCTGACAACCGTTATCTCATGTTGGGGGTCGACATTGATTTGTCTTGGAATAGTCAAGTAGACTGTGTCTCGAAAACTCTTAGTCTGTCAATATTTTAATGTTAAACATGCTGGCATTTACAAATTCCGTTTGCAATCTATTATATGCCTATAATTCATTTATGCCGATGCAAAATATCCTTAGAGCCTCTTTATTGTCATAACCTGCACTTCAATTATATTTACATTTGTGAAACATTATAAGTCTTGCTGAGTATATAAGTACCTAATCTTGTTTAAATTGTTGATCGGAGGATGAAGAACACGAGATTCCCGACGATTCATACTTCAATGCAGGATGCAGGGATTTCTATAATGACTTTTTCTAGGGTTAATCTTGTCGGTTGCCTACGGGTTTGGATAGGCTAACCACAAGGCTTTTGGTTCTTATTTTATTTTTCGCTGCTTTGTATTAAGTTTGTAAGAACTCTGTATAATTAAATTTCTAATATCATCATGTAATATAATTTATGCATGGATGTGATGCCGATGTTGTAAACATGTGCGTACTAGCCACTGATCATGGTACTAGTACTGTGGGCACATGGAGACATTCCATTCTTCAACGACGGATCCTCACACGGATCAACCTATCTTAGCCACCATCGGATGTGGCCTCCGTGAGCTCCATAGGTGCTAAACAAGCTGTACGCCAACCTCTACAAGCTCCGTCATTGCTGAGCCAACCAAGCTTAGATGTTAATTGTGAGGACCCTCCCCCTTAATCCTCCATCATCCATGCATAATTAGGCATAATCATATCATTAGCATCATCATTAGAATTAGTTATTCATTAGGAATAGTAACCATAAACATTCATTAGTTAGTCCATTGCATAAGCAAAACATGTATATAATCATACTTGGAGGTAGCGAAGCATGGTAACTTGGTAACTCAGTAAAAAGGTAAGCTGCAATGGTAAAAGAGTAAAGCACCATGTGGTCAAAGTTCAAGAAAGTGCATCCCCCTTTATGCATGCAACAGAACCCAAGACATCTAGTGAGCTAGACTTGATGTAATGCATCTGCCCAGCCATACTTCTGTCAGCATTCTTTCGGTCAAAAGACATAGGAAGGGAAGGCTAGATTCAACTCCTCATTAATTCTTCCAAATCAGCAAGCCAGGTGCAGCCATTCTCCATAGCTAAAGCTAGAAAAGAAGGAAGCAAGGCGCAACTATCTGTTCTTTGCTCACAACCAAGCTAGAGGGAGCAAAAGGTTCATCTTTTCTCTTTGCTTCCAGCCGAAAGCATCCAACCACCAGTGCTCATACCACCCACAAAACCAAAAGCATTCAGCCAACCAAAACCAAAGCAAAGGAGCAGTGAATCACAGCCATTCCAGGGAACCAGAAGTGGAGCACAGCCATACCAAGAGCAAGGGAAGTGGTGCAGCCGATCAAGGAGCCATGAGAAGGAAATCTTCATACTCTACCTCAACTCGACCGGCCATCTGCTTCCTCAACCCCCAAAACCGAAATCTCAGGCATCAAGTAAGCCTCTGCCAGTAGAATAGCAGCAAGTAGAAGGAGAAGAAATGGTCTCAGATTGTTGATTCATCATAGACCCTGGTCTCAGTGGGAAAACCCTAGATGGCCCGCAAGGATGTGTGAAGCAGAACCAGAGCAACAAGGCTGACTCAGCCCTTTGTTCTTTGACTCCATGCTCCTCGATTGATTTTCCATGCACAGCCGACCAGAGAGAGCGGAGTAGGGGTGAAGCTCAGAGGGAAGCCAAATCTCAAGGGCCGGTGATGGAGGACTAGATCTAGAGTGGTGGAGGACCGAGGCAGCTATGGAGGACTGTATATGGCAGTGAATGGCTGGATCTGATGGGTGGAGGGTCGGAGCTCGAAGTGGGAGACACGGAGGCGAGAGAAGCCAGAGAGGAGGTGTTCAGAGCGGAGGTGGGGCTACGGGGCGTCAGCCACTGGGAACCAGAGGGAGAGGGCCTAGAGGGGACCAACCGCTGGGAACTAGAGGCGAGGCGCCGGCCGTCGGGAACCAGAGCCCAAAGGGGAGACAAGGTCACTCATGAGGGGATTGGTCTGGTGATCTGACCACGTAGGATTTCTTGCCCTGTAGGATTTATAAGGCGCTTATTTTGTAGCTTCGATGCTTAATTAGGTATCGTACTTAGCAGGTGTTATGTGTATAACTATATCTAATTAGTAGATAATATACATCTAAGCATCCACAAAAGAGATGCTTGTATTGAAAGAAATGACATTTACATGGATGGTTGATGATGTCAGCGTATCACCTCTCTTTTAAGTGCTCATATATAAGCATATTGCATTATACATGCCCTAGTACTTTTTAGATCACAAAAAATATTCTTAGTTTTCTTCAAGGATTGAACTGTTTTATGAGAAACCCTTAAAAAAATTTTATATTCCAAATGAGGCCTAAGCTCAATCAAGTGGAGAGGCATGCACACAATTAGATGTGCAGGGTGCAGACCAATATGGTTACATGTTCCGCACGTGCACGTGTTAATTAGTACTACCATAGTTATAAGTGTTGAATAAGGGCAGTCCCAATGGGTAATGTCTATAGCAATGTCTAGAGGATTAGAGAGGAGAGAGAGCATTTATTATATGATGTCTGTAGCAAATCTCCAATAGGTAGTGTGTATGTTTTAGTAATCCAAAGACATTAATTAACTTGTATGCATATTCTATGCATGCAAAAATGCGTTGTAGGTAAATCGTTCTGGCTCCCAATGGCAATTTTTTGATGTCTATTCTTCTTGGTCAAATACAAAAAGCGATTTCTTGCATGAGACATCACTTTCTTCTCTTTCTTCTTTTAATGACCGTCCAGATCATCTTTTTACCTATGTGGCACAGTATACACACTGCTTAGACATTGCCTACGTGGCCTATTGGGACTATGCTTAGTACTATCTTCGCTTTGTAATGTACGAGGGAAAATGATCATAATGCCCTCATGGCCTCATAGTTGCACTAGAAATGTGAAAGATAATACTTTGTGTAGACAGCGATGAATAAGACCTCATATGGTACATGGAAAATTCTCGATCCTAGCAAGAAATTAATTGTTCACTATGAAATTCCTACTTTCCAAATGGAGCCTAAATGTATATGACAAAGAAAATAAATAGGGTGTGATGGGAAAATGTCATTAATTTTGCATGCATGCATTATACTTATCAACAAACCCGTAAAAACTTATGCCTTACATTAATAGCTGGAGAGAGTAGTTACTTGGCGGGTGAAGCAGGTTTGATCTTGAATAATCTTTTGTTGAATACTATGTCGGTTTGTTGAACTAAATGAACCATTTTTTTAGAATTAGCTAGGATTAGCTATGATGGAAGAGGGAACTGAGGATATAATCCAAGTGAGCTAAACTTGTTTTAAAACACTATAAATATTTTTTACTATGTTTTAATACATGCAATAGTTTATTTCCTGCTTATAGAGAAAGCACAATAAATGGAGAGGGAAAAGGAAATCTGTCTTGTAGACAGCTGTACCATAAATACTATCTTGAGAGAGAAAGTATTTACAGATATTGAGCAAGATGACCGGTAATGTTCTAACTATAGATGGCACTATGGTAACATTTTTGGATTTTGAAGACCTTTGTTAGTGTTACCGATGGGAACTAAATTAATCATCAAGGATGGATTATTATTTCCATAATTAACATGTACTCTATTAAGTTTTAAAGATATTTGAAATAATGGTTTCTATTTGGAAACAGAAGAAGTGAATGGATTTGAATAACTTCTCTTAATAAAGAAAGTGGGATATCAGATAGGAAACCTCGAGAGGCTTATCGTTTATACCATCAGATTATACTACATCTTTATTAACGCGGTAATGATTATGTTGTGATGAGTATAGAACTTAATGGACCAAATTGTGGCATAAACTACTAGGTCATCTTGGGTACCATATGGTGCGCCAGAACATAATCTATTATGCTGGCCACTAGTTGAGGGCCAACAAAATCCCTAATCCATCATACTGTGTGTGAAGGTTGTACTAAAGTCAAGCTGATTACAAGACACTCGTTTCAGAAGATGAGGGATGAGATATCTGAATTCTTGGAGAGAATTCAGGGGGACATATGTGGACCAATTGAGCCTATGTTTGGGCAATTTGTGTAGTTTGTGATACTGATTGTTTCGTCTACTAGGTGGATGAACATGAGTCTACTTTCCATTAGAAATCATGCATTTGCTAAGCTAATTTCATATATTATTGCACTAAGGGCCAAGTTTCTAGATTATCGAATCTGATGCATAAGAATGGATAATGTTGAAGAGTTCAGCTCAAAACCATTTAGTAATTATTGTATGGTATTATGCATTAAAATGGAACATTTTATCCTACACGTCAATACTCAGGATGGAGTTGCAGAATCACTAATTAAAGGGACACACGATTTTACATGCCCACCACATTGACATAGCTCCGGCCATCTGCTTACCATGAGTATTCCTTTTTTTCAGTTAGTACGTGGAAAAGAACCATGTATTTCCCTCTGTATAAATTCGGTTGTGTTGTGTATATGCTGATCTCACCACCTTAACGTATGTCAATATGCCCCTCACCATAAAATGGGAATTTATGTGGGATTTGAATCAATCAATTCTAAAATATCTTGAGCCCATGATAATAGATCTATTAAAAGTGAGATACGCTGATTGCATATTTAATGAAGACTTATTCCTTTCATTAGTGGGATGAAAGTATCCTAAATTGGAATATTGGGAACTATCATAGCATGATAGCAGTCTTTATAATATGGATCCACACACTAAACAAGCTATACAAGAGGTTTAGATGATTATTTATTTGCAATACCTTACAAATAAGATGCCAAATTCGTTCACGAGTCATAATGAAGTTACTCAATCACAAGTTCCAGCAGTGAATGCGCTTGAGAGAGTAGAGCCATCCTAGGCTTTGGGTTCTAACTTAAAATCCCCTTCCTTAGGTATGAAGAGGGATAGACCTTCTAGTTCTAAAGATCTCAAACCGCGAAGATGCCCTCTTAAGAGATGACTTGAACAAGGGGAAACTCCACGAACTAAATACGAATAAAATTCATTCATCAGACATTAGACCATAGAATCCAAGAGATGAGAATGTCCATTCTGAGAAAAATATGACAATTGTTCATCCAATGAGAGATGAAACAAAACCCAACAAAATTGCACACGTAACAAACGGCACTGGGACATCAGAAATTAAAATCACACACTACCGTATTGGGAAATCACAGAGAGCTATTGATTTAAATGAGGTGCCAATTGATTTAAATAAATAGTATGTCATAAGTTACGTCGATATTGGAGAAATATACTTGAGACAAATATGTGTTAACAACAACTTCTTTGCCTCTAATATTGCTTTTCATATTGAGAATTCGGATGTCGATCCGGCGACTATTGCTAAATGCAACAATTGCCCTAATTGGAATAAATGATATGATGCAATCGAGGTTGAACTCAATTCGTTAAATAGCATGAAGATCTTTGGGCAAGTTGTCAATACTCCTCGAGATATCATTCCCATTAGTCACAAAATGGGTGTTTGTGAGAAGAGGAATGGTAGAATGAAATAGTGAGGTATAAAGTGAAATTACACAAGGGTTCACGCGGAGACCTGGCATCGATTATGATGAAACTTATTCTTCTATTATGGATAACACCACATTCTGTTATAATATATATATGATAGCAAGCATACATCTGAATATGAAACTCATAGATATGGTGAGTGCATATTTGTATGGGTCACTTGATTCAGAAATCAATACGAAGATTTCCAAGGGACTGAAGATCCCACATATGAGCGACAATGACAATCACAACATGTATAGTATGAAGTTCACAAAGATCACTATAAGGATTAAAACAGTTTGGTTATATGTGGTACAGTCGACTAAGTGAATTTCTTCTGATGAAAGGATATGGCAATGACGATGTATGCCCATGTGTATTCATAAAGAAACTAGTGATAGGATTATGCATCATCTCAATGTATGTATATGATTTGAACATAATTGGAACCAAAGAGGATTTCATTGAAGCTAGTTCATACTTAAAGACGAATTTCAAGATAAAAGATTTGGGTGAAACTAATTTTTGTTTTTGGTTACATATTGATGATTTGTCTGGTGGCATATACTTGCACCAAACTATCTAATCCAAGAAGACATTGGAGAAACTTGTTCACGACAAAGCAAAACCAATTAGTGCACCCATGGTAGTTAGAACATTGGATATAAAGAAATATCTATATGGTTCTAGATGAGAAGACAAAGATACGTTGAATCGGAGACTCCATATTTGAGCTTTGCTAGTGCACTTTTATACCTTACCAATTTTACCAGGCTTGACATTGCTTTTGCAGTGAATTGTTTGGCGAGATATTCGTTTGAGCCCATAAAGAGGCATGGAAAAGTACTAAACACATTCTCATGTACCTGATAGGTACGATAGATCTTGGACTCTTTTATCTAAAAGATCATGATACCAAAACAAGTGGTTACTCTAATGATGGCTATTTGTCTAATCCCCATAAGGGCATATTTTAGACTAGATATGTCTTTCTAAGCAGAAGAATTATGATTTCTTATAAATCGGTAAAGCGATCAATAGTACTACATCAACTAATCATTTTGAGATAGTTGTATTTTAGAGATAACTCACGACTACATTTGACTTAGACGATTAATTCATCATATCCAAGAGTCATGTGGTGTAGAGGTGAATTAAATCCCCACGATTATCCATGAGGATAATGCAGCATGCATTGCACAAACGAAGAGCAGTTATATCAAGATGAACATGACAAAGCATATACCTCTTAGGTATTTCTATTCTCACAAGCAGTAGGAGATGTGGAATGTTGAAATACAAAAGATTCAGACTAGTAAAAATCTAGCTAATCTGTTTACCAAAGCCTTACCGACTTTCTCATTTGAGAAACATGCTAGAGAGGCACATGCATGAAAATACTCATAGAGTCGAGTCTTCACAAGGAGATATTTGAACTTCAGATGTGATCAACTTTGGGATGCTATGTTATACTCTTTCTCCTTAATTGAGTTTTGCCTCATTGGGTTTTCTCGGTTGAAGGATTTTAATGAGGTAACATGTGCGGTATGAGATATGCTAGTTGTGTACTATTTTCTCTCGTCTATTTTTTTCCACCGGAGTTTCGAAAAGAGTTTTTAACCAGGCATAAGCATGGTGTTGAAAAAGTGTCCAAAGGAGAGTGTTGTGAAATATTCTATTTCTTATATATATGTGGACACATCCCTAAATGGAATCCTAGAAGTTTGCTAAAGGAACTTGTATGAGTTTCCTAGCAAGGATCGAGAGTTTTACAAGAAAAGGTTATCTCATCTCTCACTATATAAGTCACTATATAAGTGCGAGCATAGAAGCATATTATACACGTACGATAAAATATCAATAAAGAAATGAAAACGGTAGATCTATATTTTTTTGACTCTATTATGATCTCGTGTTTATACATCTTTATTTATTAATAATGGCCTTGATATATAACATAAATAAAAGATTTTAGTTTTGGGCCGAACCCATTGGCTATTGTTGTCTCTGGGTTCAGATTTTGGCAGCAGGGGAAGTCGTATCCACAACCATAAACACTATGCATTGACTTGTTAATAATAATATTTTTCTAAAGAAACTTAATCACACAATAATGATGTGCAAGTGCTTGCTCTTCTTAATCTTAATCACCTACCATGCCACCACATTTGCATCACGCAATTTCCCCCAACCAACCTAATCCTAGGCCAGTCCAGTCACCAAAGAAAGACGACACCTTTACTGTAGAAGCAGTAGAATGCCAAATTCTACCCTTAATTAGACAAAGGCTCCTCTCTCTCTCTCTCTAATCAATGACATAGGACTGCAATTGGCGGACACCACATAATTTTATTAAAAGAAAGCCCGCAAAACAGTTAGTTCATCCGTTTAAATTTATAAGACATATTTCTTCTTGATATGTAGACTAAAAAGATATTGAACATAACTAGATTATCTCCAATTATTTTCACTAAACACTATATCTAAAATATACATGTAGAGAATATAAACTAAAGCTAGATATTTATTAAGCGTACGGAGTGAACATCACATTGAAAATTTTATATACTGAAACATAAAATACATATTAAATATATGAACTAGAGCATTCTTTAGTTACGAAAATAGATTGGATGTGATTTGACCATGCCATTGCTTTGTCCTACCTGCCGTCCTGCCAAAGGCCACGCGCGCACAGCACCGACCCACAGGCGGGCGCAAGGGCGAGCGAGGAGCCGAGGACCACCACCGAAAGCGACGCCACACCAACACGGCGGTTGGGCCTTCACGTCCGAAGCGAAACCACCACCTCACCTCACCATCCTCCTCCGCAGCAAGTGGGAGGAGTCGCGTGCGTGCAGTGCAGGCGGCAACGCATGTGAAGTCACCGTGGAATGCCGCACCGGAAAGGGACGAACCGTGCAATTAAAAATGAAGTACCCCTACTGGCGAGGCCTGAAAGGGTGCCTGGAATTCTGAACCATCTCTGAAGCCTCGATCCGGTGTCGGTGAGCGACCGATGCCGATGCCGATGCCTTTGTTTTGCATGCTTTCTTTCTAAGAGTATGGTTTTTGGCTAAAACCACCTTAAAAGTTTTAAAATTTTTTAAAAAAATTACTATATATAAGAGAAGTGAGTTTTTACAATCCTACAAAATTTGAAGATGAAATTCAATCGCATTTGAAATATATGAAAAAGACAAACAACAAAATAAATAGTACTAAACAGTAAAAAATTACTATTCATGCTGAATTTGTCTTTTCATGTCTTTCAAATGCGATTGAGTTTCATCTTCAAATTTTGCAGGATTGTAGAAGCTCACTTCTCCTCCATATAGTAATTTTTGAAAATTTTCAAAACTTTTAAAAATTATTTTCATAAAGTTTTCACTGAAAGAGTGGTTTGCACCCCATATTTGCCATGGTTCTTTTTCTTGATGCGCGAATGCATCTGCGTATGTAGGCGGCCGAGGGCCGACCATCGCGCCTCAGTTACTGCTGGTCGGGTTTAGTTTAATCAATGCGACCGGGCCAATGGCGTGCGCCAGCGCCGACGCCTTGTCCTGACCGTAGAGCGTGTTACACTGTTACTTACATTGCACCAACCGAAACCGAACCATGCTCACATGGGTCGTGGTGGGGGGGAGGTGAGGTAGAGCTGCAGGACTCGTCAAGGGCCAAGAACAGCAAGTCAATAACTCCCTCCTCCTCCGTCCACGGACTTTCGGAGGTGAGAGACTGAGGAGGAGGAGGAGGTGGTGGTGGCTGGTGGGTTGCAGCAGCCATGAGCTGGAGAAGAGGGGGAGGGGGAGCAGGGGATGGAGGGGTGTCGAGGAGGTGGGCCGTCCTGCTCTGCCTGGGGAGCTTCTGCCTCGGACTGCTCTTCACCAACAGGTAATCAACCAGCTGCTGCTCAGATTCTTGGTCTCTTTCTGTGCTGGACTGCCGGTTCTTCAATTCCAGACTGGCAGCTCAGTATGCGGAGTTCGGCTCCGAGGGTGCTAGTTTGTGCTGGGCCTAGCTCAAGATCTGTGGCATTTGGCGAGCCTCTGCATCTGGGAGATGGCGCATAGGGAGATGGACGGTTGTGTCTCTGAGAATTTGTCTTCGTGCTTTGGGGATTTCTTGATTCTGTGGGCAGTATCTTCATTCTTCTGTGCCATTAGTGTGTGTTTTGCTAATTTGGTTATGTAACAATTTGATTCTATCGAATTGGAGTGTTAAGGCTCCTTGAATTTAAAATTTAGTGCCATGCCCACACTGGGTCATTTTTCTTTACCGATTGGGGCCGATTACAAATGATCCTGCGCAGAATCTAGATATAATTGTTGAGACGAGTTATTGCTAGGTGATGTATCCTCATCCGACATTGAATATTTGTACTATCTAGCGGCCTTCTATCGCCGCAGTATAACCACATCTTATTGGCGTCAAGTTCCATTATCCCAAATGCAGTTAATCTTTTTCATTTGTAATGCTATCCGGCTTGCACCGTTGCACGTTTACCAAGTACTTATTACACTATCCCGATTGTTTTTTCCAGAATGTGGACACTGCCTGAGGCAAATGAGATTGCTCGACCAAATGGAAACGGAGAGGAAGGCAACGTGCTTGTTGCTGGGGAGTGTGGTTCTAAAAAGGTAGTGTATTTCTCCCCCATTAATTTCTCTTGAGAATTCCACACTTGTAGAATAGTAGCTAATTCTTATACAGCAGCCGCCAGCCCGCCACAACAATTCAGTGTTATAGAAATTAGTCATATCTGTCGATTACAATGCCATGCGCAGTCATTGTTAATACCTTGTTTGGTTATCATGTGTTACTAGGTTCAAGAACAGCAAGATTACAAAGATATGTTACCGGTTCAAGATACTCATCATGATGTACAGTATGTACTGACCTTGTCTTTCTTGATCATAACATTTGTTCCATTATTGAAAGCATCTATTTTTTTAAAAAAAACTTCTAACTGGCATTTTCAAATGTTTTGCATGTAGAACACTAGATAAGACAATAGCGAGCTTAGAGACAGAACTGTCAGCTGCAAGAGCTCTGCAAGAATCCTTGCTCAACGGTTCCCCTGTTGCAGAAGAGTTCAAAGTTTCTGACTCGATTGGGAGGCGAAAGTACCTTATGGTGATAGGCATCAATACCGCCTTTAGCAGTCGCAAGAGAAGAGATTCCATACGTTACACCTGGATGCCTCATGGTTGTTGACATTAAACTTTACTAACTTCACTTGGTTTAAAACATTCCTTATATTGGCACTCTCTGAATAACTAATAATGAAGTAATGAAAAATAGGTGAAAAAAGGAAAAAACTTGAAGAAGAGAAGGGAATCATAATCCGTTTTGTCATTGGTCACAGGTATGATGCAGATGGACTTTATGTGTATATAAGATATGATATTTGAATATTCATAAGTTCTGGATATCTGTGTTTCTTCAATCACGATTCGTAAAAATAACCTATCATAAATTGCACATAATCCTTATCTTTTGTCACAACTTTTTGCAAATTGCAATTTTATACATTCAATAGTTGTTTCATTCAACTTTACCCTTGAGAACAAGAAAACTATTATATACAACCTCAAGTTCTAATACAGCTTTACGATGCTTCCTAGTCTGTTTGGGAGGTGCTTCTATGTATCACTTTTTGAAAGTCACACAAATAGTAAAGCAGGAATGAAGGTTTGATGATGATTACTTAACCCTTCGCTTGCTTCAAGATTTGTGCAACTTGTATTTGGGGGTGAGCATAGTTGTCATGGTGGTCTGACTAGGCGCGGCGAGCCCGGAGCTCCAGGACGCCTAGGCGGCCGCCTAGGCCCCGCCTAGGCGATGATTAGAGAGCAGCGGCAGCAAGCGGCAGAGAGCTGCAGCGGTAGAGAGGGAGAGTAGTAGCGGCAAAGGGAGAGAGCAAGCAACAAAGAGTAGCAGCGGCAGAGCAAGCGGTGGAGAGGGAGAGCAGTGGCAACAAGCGGTAGAGGGAGAGAGCAGCGGCAGCAAGAAGCAAGAGAGTAGTTGCAGAGAGCACAACGGATAGCAGCAAAAAGCAGAGCACTGACCTGGAGGTGGCGGCGGTGGGGAGGGGAAGCATGACGATGGCCAGATCAGGTGCGATGACAGCCTTTGAGGTGATGGCGGCGCCGTCTTCAACAAGACAACCACGGTGAGGTGACTAGACTAGATCCGAGCGGCACACATACCAAATCCGGCTAGACCCAAGTGGATCTGGTCCGGAAGAGGACGACGACGCCGGATCTGATGAAGACCGGGAGACGGCCCACCAACACCGAGAATAACTCCTTGCGGAAGGCAGGAGAGCGCCAGATTTGGGCGAGCTTGGCAACGGTGAGGAGCTTGCCGTCAGGGCTGAAGTGGACGACAAAGGGGGCCGTGCCGATGCCGGCCTTTGGCCACAGATGGAGACGTCAGACATCCCCCCTCTAGTCGAGGTGAGCTGCCTTGGCGTCCCCTCCGGGCTCCGCGATGACTAGGCGATGCCGTGACAACTATGGGGGTGATGCATAGAAGCACTACTCTGTCTAATCAAGGTTCATTGGAAAAACGAAACTCAAAGGGTGACTAAAATCACAAATTTTGAGGAAAAGTTCGAGAGCATGAATTTCAATTTTCAGTCCAACTGAGTTTGAAGGGTTTTATTTATTTTCCTCTTCTGCAAGATATAAGGCTGCAAGTCTGCAATACAGTGGGTTTAGAGAAACGTAGCCTCAATTTTCCCTTTATTACTATTGCTTTATACAAGAAATTGTCAAAAGATAATATTGTTAAAAACAGTGCAATATTATAAAAGTATTAGCCTCAATTTTCCCCTTTATTACCACTGCTTTATCCTGAGATGGTTAAAAACAGTGCAATATTATAAAAGTTAAGTCTATGCCCACAATCAATGTTAACGTTAAAATTTCTTGTTAGTCATGTTTCCTTGTTCTTCATTTTGTTATCTGTTAATGGCAAGACAGGGATAACCTCATTCTCCACATGTATTGCAGTGCTATATCAGGTGGAATTGTTGATAGAGCAATTGAAGCAGAGGACAGAAAACATGGGGATTTCATGAGAATAGTAAGTTTTTTGTTGCTTAGATGCCTACAATTTCACATGGGAATGACAATGTGATTTTGTTCTCAGTTTCACTGGGAGCACTGTTTTGCCTCCATGTTTACTGTGGTTGCAACTTCATGCAGGATCATGTTGAAGGATACCTTGCGCTATCTGGTAAAACCAAGACTTACTTTGCTACAGCTGTTTCGTTATGGGATGCAGACTTTTATGTGAAGGTTGATGATGACGTGCATGTGAACATAGGTAAATCTCCCTGTTCTGTACGCCCTTATTGATCATAAGTTAGGATCAAAGTGATCATATGTGCCTGCAGCTGTCATGTCTGTATTCAAAGCTCCTCATTGTTTCGTTGATGATTATCATCAATGTCCCCTTTATATCTGTACAAGTATTAGCCAAGGTGTCAAATACTCAAAATACTTTATAGGATAGCATTTGGCAAAGTTTGGCAAAGCATCTTTGCATGGCTGCATGTGAGAGGGGCTTGTTTTAGGCAATGGATTCATTGTAACATCAAAGTTTTGCATTTGCAGCAACACTTGGACAGATCCTATCCAAACATGCATTGAGGCCCAGAGTATACATTGGATGCATGAAATCTGGACCTGTCTTATCTGAAAAGTAAGCCAATTGTATGGATCTCTATTTTCTCTTGCTTTTCAAAGTTGTTAAGATCTGTTTGTGCTTTCCTCCAGGGGTGTGCGATACTATGAACCTGAGCATTGGAAATTCGGTGAACCAGGAAACAAGTATTTTCGACATGCTACTGGTCAATTATATGCTATTTCAAAAGATCTAGCAACCTACATATCTATAAACAAGTGAGATAGCATCTGTTTTCATGTTTCCCCAGATGTAATCACGTGCTTTGATCTTGTGTGATTCTGTTGAAAACTAACTCTGTTGTTGCTAATCCAATCTATGCTAGGCATGTCCTGCACAAGTATATAAACGAGGATGTTTCATTAGGATCTTGGTTCATCGGGTTAGATGCTGAGCACATCGACGACAGGAGACTTTGTTGTGGTACTCCACCTGGTGAGCTTCCATTACTTCATGTCTTAGTAACTCCAGCTTAATTGCTTGTCAGCCCTGATCATTTGAATTGCTTCCTTGAAAAATTACACTTGACCTAGCACATACACAAGAAGAGTGCGTGATATTTGCATGGAGTCACATCTCTTTCCTGTCTTTTGGTTGCAGATTGCGAGTGGAAAGCTCAGGCGGGGAACATCTGCGCCGCATCGTTCGACTGGAGGTGCAGCGGCATATGCAACTCCGAGGGGAGGATCTGGGAAGTGCACAATAAGTGCGCCGAAGGCGAGAAGGCGCTGTGGAATGCCACTTTCTAGCACACAATCGGAACACGGATCGACGAACAAAGCAGGAGCAGAAGCTGTCCTTGCTGCAGTTGTATACTAGCTACATCATCCACTGTCTGTGCTGTACATTGGCCGCGGTTTGTATGTGATTCATTTGTAGGTAGCTGTGATTGATTTTGTGACTGTCTAGGCTAACACCGACGAAGCGGACCACAATTTTACGTAGCGTCTGTCTGCCGGTGGCGGTCAGGATATACGAGCAAGCTGATGCATTCTTTCGAGGGATAAATGTTTTTAAGGTCGCCATCTTGTACCCATCTCCTGTACTTTATGGCTGCCGAGATGTATGGCCAAAATAAAACTTCCTGATGCTTCATTTCAGCGAATTCTGGGATGTCTTTTTTTTTTAAAAAAAAAAAATTTATTGTACTGGCTGTCTAGCGCGCTCTCTCTCTCTCTCTCTTTCCGAATATGGCTCCTGAGGCAACGAATTTTCATATATAGCCCCCTGCATGAGCGTGGAATGATCGGCGTTGAACACGTGGCAAAGCGTGGAATGATCAGCGTTGAACACGTGGCAAATTCAGTAGAGAGGCAGCACAGGATTATTTTCCATGCTTGGATGGCGTGGGAATCTTCTTTTTCGTGCTTGTGCTACGTTGGATTCCAGCCGATAGCTGAGCGGGAAAAGATGACTTGTGATGGGATGGTGGTGTAGACATTTTCCGCACAGCCGAGGAGCTGGAATTGGATTTGCCATGGATCGGGATAGCTGAAATTTTTTTAGTATTCTAACGGTGTGGCAGCGCTGAAATATCCTGACCCAGACAGCGGCATGCCGGCATCGGCTGCTTTGCGCACATGGCTATCACTGGACGGACCATGCAGCGCGAACTAGGGGGGCCTGGCACCCGACGTTGTGGCCTTTTGCATGGCTGGTATTTACATCGTATTGCTCCATCCTATCGACACACCGAAAGCACCGATCGATAGCTGCGTCTCCCGTGCATACATGTTGAGGATGGTGCTATAAATTAGGACTCCTTCCGATGGTTTGCATTAAACATTCGCTTTGACGGGGGGGGGGGGGGACAAAGGGAGTTCGGAAACGTCTTAGTGAACTGAGGAAATTGAGAGGCAGAAGAGAGGAGACACGGGTCAGAAGGGAGGGAAAAGAGAAGTGGAAGGGGAAATTTGGAATCATACTTCGGAAGGAATTTATTAAGGGTTAATTTTTTGGAGGAATTTATTCGGGGTTCATATTTTCTAGCATTTGATTCAGGAGCCTCTATTTTCAGGTAATATTTAGTTTGTACGTCGTTGTTTGGGCTATCGTAATCTTCAGTTGAGTTTTAGGAAGGTTAGTGTAAATAGTAGTACATGAAACCACGGTATTAGTATATGAGCAGTACATAAAATGACGGTAACTGTATAATGAGTAGTAGATAAAATAACAGTAGTAGTGCAGTGAATAGTACACGAATTAATGATATAATTTATAAATAATGTTATATACTTGGTGTGATGTTAGTGCAATTAGTAGTATATAAAATAACGGTAGTAGTGTATGTAATGACGACATTAGTATAATTAGCTTTACATAAAATAACGGGGTATAGCGTAAATAATGGCTCTATGTTATTGAAATATTAGTGTAGTACCAATATAATATGATAGAATTAGTAATACGTAAAATGATAGTATTGCTACTATTAGTGTTGTAATGTTATTTATTGTAATATTATGTAGCGTATTGTTGGAGGATTTTATTTATTGTTCACATTTAAGAGTGGTTTAGTTAGGGCTCATAATTCAGAGCAATTGGTAGTATAATAGTGTGCCGATAGTATAATGGTAGTACTCCATTAGTACTCAAAATAACAGTGCAAGGCAAAAATAATGGTGTAATTGGTATAATTTCTACACGATTAGTGTAATATTCGTATAATATTATAACGATTATACTTATATTACTACGATACAATTATAAATTTATTAGAATAACAACAATATGGTTCTTTTATTATTGTAATATTGGTATAATATTATTGTGATATATGCATAACTTCAATAATATCGATATAATATTACAACAATATTTGTGGGATTAGTACAATATTAGAATAACTAGTAGTACATGAAATGATGACATTAGTATATGGAGTAGTATAAGAAATGATAATATTAGTCCAACAAGTCACGCATGAGATGACAACAGTACCACAATGAATAGTATATAAATTAACGATACAAGACGTAAACAATACTAATAATTGGTATGATGTTAGTTCAACTAGTAGGACATAACATGATGGTGTCTATGAGATGAGTAGTAAATGAATTGATGATGCAAGAAGTAAACAATGGTACGTAATTACTTTAATAGTAGCACATGAAAATGATGTTTACATATTTGCTATATTACTATTGATTATGGATGTAACAAATTGTACATTAGTATTTAATGCACGTACATGCATGCAGCTTTTGCTATGATAGGTACTAAGTGGCATATATTCAAAATTTGTTCGTATTTTATGATAACAGCGTTGTTTGAGAGGGTCCATATGAGGTGGATCTTTTGAACTGCGAACGAAAGGTGATCCAGGCTCCGGGTATGATGGGGTTGAGTCTGGCCGGCCTCCGTATGTTCGTGAGGAGCGCATTTGATCGGGAGACTGCCCACAAGAAGCATGTAATTGAGGCAGTACATGCTAGACTTGTCGGAGGTTCAACCAAGTATTTGTGGAAGCTATGCAAGATCGTGGGAAGTATAATATGGGGGGAATATATGCAAATTGTGATGAACCCTTAGGTGGAGATACACTGTCGACCGATGGTGTACTTGCACTTCATGGACATAGGAGAAACCTCTAGCCCTTCTAGGGGCGATGGCGTCGTTGTCGAAGCATCCTCTAGAGGCATTCGTGAGGTCACTGTTGCCACTACTACGAGAAGGCTATTACAGACAGTTTGAAAACGTTATCACATACGATTTTCTAAACCATCTGTAAGCATGTGTCAGTGATAATACGACACATATTACAGATGGTTTTTAACTAGAACTATCTGTGATATGTGTTGATCACAGATAGTTTTTAAATAGCATTGTTTGTGATATGAGTTGAACACAAATGATTTTTAAATAGAACCGTTTGTGATATGTTTTTCTCTAACTCTATTGGCAGAACTTGCATGATTAGTATCTGTTGTTTGAAATTTTATTCTTAGCTATTTCTACAATGACATTTCCAAGGTACAACTAGTTATAGATTTTACAATTGAATATTAAAACATTCTAGATACATCGAGGCAACAGCTTATCTAAGGAGAATGGTCTTAAAATATGAACATTTATAGCACTTTCATCCCCTTTTTTATTCTCATGTTGATGGATTTCAAGGCAAAATCCAATTCCATCCATAATTCATCCTGAAAGCTGTCATACTCTGATTTATCTTCTACTTCATCACTACCTCGAATGAGAGTACAGTAGTTAACCTGTTTTCACTTTGATCTTGTGAAAGAATAGGATTAGAGTGATCTGTTCCTATACAAGACAATAGTGAAAATAGGCTGCCAATGGTATTCTCATTCAGGGATGAGGATGAAGTGCAAACGATAAATCAGAGTATCACAACATTCAGGATAAACTGTGGATGCAATTAGATTTTACTTTGGAATCCATAATTATTAGAATAAGAAAGGTGATGAAAGTGTATAAATGTTCATATTTTAAGACCATCCTCATCAGCCATGCTATTGCTTCAGTGTATCTAGGATGTTTTGATATTCAATTACAAAATCTATAACTGGTTGTGTCTTACAAATGTTGTTGCAAAAATATTTAAAGAGAAGAAAATTTCGAACAATAGAAACTAATCATAAAAGTTCTGCTAAGAGAGGTAAAAAAACTTTCGGTTTTAACAAGCAAGCTCGACACTATTCAGTAATTGGATTAATTCAAGATGATCAAATAGTAAGAATAATTTCAGTAATCAATATATTGATAAGATATAATAGCACAAATATCAACAAGCATTTATTGAGAAACAACATTAATTATTTGATAGATCAAGACAAGGTCATCTTAGGGCTTTTCTGTGTCTGCCATCATCTGTGCCATAGCTTTCGTAATAGAGGTTTTTCGATTCTCCCTAAAGTTCCACAACTTTGGCATAGTGCTTGTTTGTTTGACACCAATAACTGGTTGACTTTCAGTCATATCTCTTAATCCCTACAAAAGTGGTTATATTGTTGTGAAAAGGATGCCTTGGTATATTATCAATAACCATGTCGAATTACATACCAGAAATCTTTATATTACATCTATAAGCTCAGCTTTGGTTTCTTTTAGCTCTGCATTCGCCCTGCGCTCCTTAATGATGAGTGCCTTATTAAGAGAAACAATATCTTGTGATTATCTATCTATATCTTTAAATTTTTGTTTCATCTTATAAATCTTTTCTGTTAACTCAAATTTTCCCTTCAGTTGTTCTATCTCTACCTCAAGTTTTTGTTTAGCATCCAACAACTTTTCCATATCATTTATCTTGTTTGTAGACTCTATTTTATATATGTGTGCAATTTATAGTTACTGGGACATATAATGTATATATGATGAATCATGACAGAAGTTAAACATCTTGATGTTTTTAGAATATAATGTAAACAATTCAAATTTTGCAAAAATAACATAATCGAAAGGATAAAGCAATTCATAATTATTATGTCGACTTGATATTGAATTATATCTACTTAACAGATTAATTAGTAATTATATGATAAAATACTCTCAGGTGTTGGGCTGCTAAAGGTTAGACCTTCAGCCTCCTACCACAAGGTGTAAGGTTGTTAGAGATAAAATGCAGGCTGTGTGAATATAGATGTTTCTACAGTTATTTTGCATTGACAGAAATAAATCATAAGCATATGATGGATTGCAAGAGAAATTTTTATAAATTAGCATGAGTAATATGAAAGTATTGATAGAGTATTAGAATTCGCATCACAGTCTACCCGACTATTTTGTATTACTTTACCATCGACCCTCCATATGAAGTAATAGTTTTCAAACACGTTTTCCAACCAAAACCAGTTTTACAAAATACTAAAACTTCTAACTATGTGATGACTTTACCAAATGCCTATGATTGCAAGTACAGTTTTTTGAAAAGGTTTACACTTTGCAGAGGTATACAGTTTTACTCACAAGAAATGATCAACCCCTTTGTCAAGCTAATAACACACTTTCTTAGGTGTGTCGATAAGAAGATCATAATATAACCGTTACATTACCAAGATATAACTTTGCATCAGCTCGATGATGATAAAACCTTACTATGGCGACAGAAGCACCCACCCAAGACATGACAGTCTATCCCTATCATTCACACAACAACTCGGGCAGTAGGCCTAGGCATTCGGTTTATATGGTTTTTTCAGTTTTTGAGTTCTGCAAACCGAAACCGAACTGAATAGCCACAAAAACCAAACCAAATTAACCGAGCTAATTTGGTTCGGTTAATTTGTTTTTTTGATTAACCGAATTTCCAACACATGGAAAACAACACAGACCAACTATCTTGATGCATGAACTACTTCATTAGCTTTCAGATGGATGATGTGCACTTGTACTAATACATTATAAGATTTCATTTTTCAAGACACCGAAGTTAATTAGATGCAGTAGAAATACCAATTCCTGGCAACAAAGTAGTGGAGAGGAGACCCAAAATTCGGTGTGACGGCGGCCTAGACCTAGAGAGCAGGCTGTGTCGCCTGTTGGAGAGGAGAGCGTAGCAAATGCGGGGTAGGCTGGTGGTTTTTGTTCGATGGCACAAGCCGGCCTCACTTGCGCATGGGCTTTTGCCGGACCGAAATGGCTAATAGGCTATGAGGCCCCCTCGTTTCTCCTTATAGCTAGACGTACACCGTTGCATTGGTATTTAGAAACCTCTACAAGCAGACCTCACTGAAATGCCTGTGCTGCTCTAGCTTTCCAAAGTGCAATGTTAAATCTAAGCAATTTATTAGGTTAAAACTCTCCTATACCAGAACTTGTGGTTGTATGAGTTCTTGGCCTGAAAACAACCTATAGTTCACTTCTTAAGTCCACCTGAATGATAATCTCCTCCTACACTACTTGCAAGCCACATGCACAACCGACTATTGCCAATAATCACCCGTGTCAAATCATAGTTTTATTTTCATTTTTAACCAAAATACCAGCAACCATAAATGTCATATCCAACCATTTTAATCAATAATTGTTGTGTCTAAGTGAGTGAAACACTCCTTGAAATTAATAAAAAATTAAGCATGACAAGAAAAGAGACAAGAATTCTAGAATAGCTACAAAAGGAGAGAGAATAAATCTAGAAAATCATGTTTGTACCATTTCAAGTTCATCACATAGGTCTGTTTTTAGTGCATAACACGCAGAGAACTACTTCTCTACACTCCAGTAGTCTTCAGAGTATGTCCAACTCCAACAACGGGCTACGCGTTGGAAACGGGCTCACGGAATTGCATGTAAGATGCACCTTCCTGTTTATAATACGTAATTTTGGATGCGCCTTCCGGACTCAACAGTCGACACTGCCTGCCCCACGTAGACCATGCGATTGCAATTTGCATGCCGCCGCCGCCGCCGCCGCCGCCTTCCCCTCCAGTTCCGGCGTGGGCGGCGGCCAACGCCCTCTTCCGCCGCCACCGTAGCCTTCTCCCGCTCCTCCTCCCGGTCGCTTCCCTCCGCGCCCTCCTACCCGTCCTCTCCCACTGCCTCGTCTCCGGCCTCGCCCGCAACCCCTTCGTCGCCTCCCGTCTCCTCCTTGCCTTCTCCCGCCACTCCCTCCCCTCATCCGTTCTCCTCCTCTCCCACCTTCCGGCCTCATCCCTCGCGCCGTTCTCCTTCAACTCGCTCATCCGCGCGTCACCTCCACGCCTTGCTCTCCGCCTGTTCGACCAAATGCGTCACCGAGGCGTTCCCTCGGACCCCTACACCCTCCCCTTCTTGATCCATGCCTGTTCCGGCAGTGATCCTCCACTGAGCCAGTCCCTGCACGGGCAAAGCTTCCGCCTTGGTTACAGTTCCCACCTCTTTACGCAGACGGCGCTGATGAGCATGTACTTCGCGTGCGGGCTGGTGCTTCCCGCTCGCATGATGTTCGACGAAATGCAGGCGAGGGATGTGGTTGCATGGACGAGCATGGTGTCGGGTTACGTGGACTCTGGGATGCACATGGAAGCTGTTGAGGTCTTTCAGGAGATGAGACGTGGTGAGGAGGTTGCAAGGCCTAATGTGGCAACGGTGGTGTCGGTTGCTTCTGCGGGTGCCAGGCTGGGCTACCTGGAGTACGCTAAGGGGCTTCATGGGTATGTCAAGAAGGTGGGGTTGGAGGACGAGTTGATTGTGAGGAATGCGCTGATCGATATGTATGGAAAGTGTGGTGGCATTGAGTCGGCTCGTGGTTTGTTTAATTTAATGCATGAGAAGGACCTGCATTCATGGACAACAATGATTTCAGGGTTGGCTTCTCATGGCCATGGTAAAGAAGCCGTTGCTTTGTTTTTGAGCATGCGGGAGGTGGGAGTATTACCAGATTCGACTATCTTCATTGTGGTTCTGTCTGCTTGTAGCCATGCTGGATTGGTGGATGAGGGGATATGTATCTTCAATTCCATGGAGAGTGAGTGCAAGGTCACCCCAGATATCAAGCACTACGGTTGTCTGGTGGACCTTTTCAGCAGGGCAGGGCTTCTTTCACGTGCTTATCAGTTTATTGTCAGTATGCCTTTTGAGCCAAACCTGGCAATTCTTGGGGCATTGCTGAGTGCATGTAGTGTCAATAATGAATTGGAGATTGGGGAACTAGTGCTCAAGAAGATTGAGTCTATTTGCTCCTATAAAGGAGGTGCTGATGTGCTTCTGTCCAACATCTATGCTAACCAGAACCTGTGGCATGAAGTTGATTCCATTAGAAGGAAGATAAGAAATGATGCCATTGCCAGAAAGCCACCTGGTCAGAGTTTGATCGCAGCAGAAGCTCCTTTCAATTCGTGATTAGGAATTGAGCACATCCACTCTCAAATCTCAATGGGGTTGTTCTTGTTGTTTCACAGGTTAGTAAACTTAAAAAACTGATCTAGCTTGAGTACTGCATATCTTTTCATCACCTCTTGTTTCAAGATGTCAAGATTCTCATGGTTGAACTGCTAGAAAAACGAATGCGAAGTTGCATAATGGATGCCACTACTCTTCTACAAACTAGATTTGAGTACTGATTGCTTAACCGAGATCTTGATTCATATAGGGCATACGTATGTTGATAAGAAAAACAATGTCACCTTTTTATGTCTGTAGTTCTGTAGAGGTAATAATGTGCTAGCGACTCAGGGAGGAGGTCCAAAGCTTGATTATGGGCATATTGTCCTTCCTTGATCAGCATCGAGGACTAGTGAAACCTGGTGTACCCTAAGATCCCAGTAAAATAATGTATCTTCATGGTTGGTTTGATTGTCTCATGTTTTCTGTCTTGTATTTCATTTGCTCTTCTGCTTGTATTAATTATCCTCTGAAATGGTAGGTTTTCTGGTTTTGGTTTGAAAGAGATTTTTCTAGTCATTTATCTATCTATCTGTCTATACTAATTAGGCACTTTGAGAAAGCTCTCACGTTAACTAGAAAGATCTAGCATCTATCTGCCGAAACCGGTTATAACAACTTAGATTAAAAGAAAGAGTCCAAGTAAAACTATCCATCTACACCTCTATACCTATATGTATCACCAAGTAGGACCCCCCCAATCCCAATTAGCAAAGCATCTGTAGGCATAATAGGGCATGATCATATAATTAAGCATGAGCATGCATTAATCAATCAAGTGCATAACAGTTCATAAGCAGTGGCGAATCCAGGACAAAAATAGAGGGGGGCTCCTATGTCGAAGTTTTAACTCAAAACAAGTATACTAATGATATATGTACCGATCTATTGTCATCCAAATTCCAAATTCATACATAAATAGGAAGGAAACAAAGTAAATAATCAAAATATAACAAGTGTGGTACCTTGTTAATGGATAAAATGACATAAATATGTGAGGACAGATCATCAACCATTTGACCTGTAGATAAAAATACAAAACTTAGTGATACAATTTCAATTTGTGAATGCTTATAAAAATATAAATTGAAATAATACTTACAAAGGCACTAGTACTGAGTACGACGAAATTTCACTCTACGATTTTTCATCTCTTGAAAGCGTCGAATGATTTCTTTATTATCGATATTTCTAAATATCTTTCTCAGTGGAACACACCATCAAATCATTAAACCAATCATTTGCTATCTTGTTGCGCAAATCTGTCTTAATAATCTTCATTGCTGAGAAGATTCTTTCTAATGATGCTGTTGCCACTAGAAGGATTAATGTAAGCTCGATGAGGCGATAGACCAATGGAAAAATTCTATTCTTTCCGGTTTCAACCATCTTTTCAGCAAACTTTGCAAGATCACGACAACCATTAAATTCAACACTTCTTAACATTAGTTTAGAAATAGGTAGATCATGATCATCTCAATAATAGCAAACTAACCATAGCTTCCTTTAATGCAACTGATGTACCTATTTCTAGACTACGCGGGGAGGGTTATGATGGAGCTTCAAATATGAGAGGGGAATTTAATGGCTTGCAAAGATTGATACAGATGAGAGTCCGTATCTTGGATGCTTTCTTCCATATATTCATTGTTTTGCCCATCGCCATGCTTAGTGGTTGTCACTGTCGCAAGTTGTAGTAGAGCTATTGCTGACTTCTTTAACTATGTTCCCTTGATAGTAACCAATGTGAGTGCATCTTGCAAGAGAAAGAATGTTTTGATGGAAAAGCATCATGAGAAAGTATTGGAGAAATTGGAGAATGACATGCTTTTAAGTGGAACAGGCTTGAATCAGGAAACTAGCCTAGTTAGACCCGGAGATACTAGATGGGGCTCTCATCTTAAAACCATACTTCGTATATACCAAATGTGGGAGTCAGTGCTTGAGGTTTTAGAGATAATATCTGAAGATGCATCATATCCTTCAAGTCATGGTGGAGCAGCAGGTTTGATACATCAAATGGTAAGATTTGAATTTGTATTCATCATGCATTTTTTGATAGACTTGTTGTGCATTACGAATGAGCTATCAATTGCTTTGCAAAAAAGGGATCAAGATATTGTAGAAGCCATGGATTTGATTGTCGATGTGAAAGTACGCCTACAAGACATGAGGGACAATGGGTGGGAGCCATTACTTAACCAAGTCAAATCCTTTTGTGAGGCAAATGAGATCGGTGTGCCAGATATGGATGACTTCATTGGAGTTAAGGGCAAATCTGCACGTCGAAAGCATAAGGTGACTTACCTTCACTATTATCATGTTGACATTTTCAATGTTGCTCTTGATGCTATTATGGGTGAGATGAATCATCGCTTTAATGAAGTTTCTTCAGAGTTATTGGTATATATGTCTTGTCTTAATCCAAGCAACTCCTTCTCTAAGTTTGATGTGGATAAACTTGTTAGACTTGTTTGATTTATGTCACCGATTTCACCATAGTCGATCGCTTGTTATTAAGAAATCAGCTTCAAACCTTCATTCTTAATGTTAGGAGAAGTGTTGAATTTAATGGTTGTCGTGATCTTGCAAAGTTTGCTGAAAAGATGGTTGAAACTGGAAAGAATAGAACTTTTCCATTGGTTTATCGTCTCATCGAGCTTACATTAATCCTTCCAGTGGCAACAACATCAGTAGAAAGAATCTTCTCAACAATGAAGATTATTAAGACATATTTGCGCAATAAGATAGCAAATGATTGATTTAATGACTTGATGGTGTGTTCCACTGAGAAAGAGATATTTAGAAATATCGATAATAAAGAAATCATTCGACGCTTTCAAGAGATGAAAATCGAGAGTGAAATTAAATCAGACTCAAGATTAGTGCCTTCGTAAGTATTATTTCAATTTATATTTTTATAAGCATTCACAAATTGAAATTGTATCACTAAGTTTTGTATTTTTATCTACAGGTCAAATGGTCGATGATCTGTCCTCACATATTTATGTCACTCTATCCATTAGCAAGGTACCACACTTGTTATATTTTGATTATTTACTTTGTTTCCTTCTTATTTATGTATGGATTTGGATTTTGGATGGCAATAGATCGGTACATATATCATTAGTATACTTGTTTTGAGTTAAAACTTCGACATAGGAGCTCCCCCTCTATTTTTGTCCTGGATTCGCCACTGTCCCCCATAGCCTCCCAGCAACCAAGTGGAGGAAGTAAGGGAGTAAGTCGGCAGTAGATAGAAGAATGAGGGAGAGAAGCAGAGGAGTGAGGCTAGCAAGCCAGAGGCTGAGGCCGAATGGGTAATCAGCAGAGAGGAGAGGAAAAATGCGAAGGAACCAGTAGCAAGAAAAGAAAGGAAAGGCAGAGGGTAAGGAAAAGGCAGGAGAGAAAAGAAAAGAAAAGAAAAGAAGAGAAAAGAAAAGAGAAAAATGATAAGAGTGGAAAAATGGGTAGATTTTCCTGCATGTAAATCAATAAGAGCATCAGTAATGCATTAGATGAATAAAGGGTTAAGTATAGCAATATAATGCATGGCATTTAAAAATGAACATCAACTGCTTTCAATAATAAAAATGCATAATCAGAAATGTTGGACATTGTAACTCATATTTAATTGAAATGCTGTAGATTAATTTAGTTTATTTTCAGGATTAGAACACAACCCTTCAGTCAACCAGAGCCTGTTTTCGAGTGAGACCAAACATTCCCAGTCTATTACAGGAAAGCAATCCTTGATTATGTCTTATTAAATGTTTTTACTGCTTTATATAAATATTTGTAGTATCACTGCATGGGAAAATCTACTTTTCAAATGAAAATGTGAAATTGGATATTGTTGGTAAAATGGGTTGGTGAATTGGAAGGTGGATTGTTAATTGGGTAATTAGAAAATTGTTGGTGTATTAGTAGGTGTATCTAATGGGTGGATTAGTGTGTGTTAAAGTGGTGGGAAGAGGATGCTGATAAGAAGGGAATTCGATGGTAGGGTCCTCTACATAGGCTAGCATATAAGTTACAACCAAATAATATTGGGCAATGAGTCGTGGAAATAGTACCAACCATGATGTGTGAAATCGGCCAGTAAAGGTTGTCCTATGAAGGTATTATAATTCTCCACAATGGGTAAGTAAAATAGAGTCGTGCTGGGAAATGCTGGTATGACCCAGGGGGACTGGATTAAATGTGTTGGGGCAGTATATTTGAAGCCCGGTTAGTACTGCTGGTTGAAGCCAGTGTACAACTATATTTGGAGTTGTGGGGGCAGCTTGGGAAAGGTGCATCCAAACTCAGTGCAGGATGGAGAACTAATACAGGATTAGTGATAAACGTTCTGGAACATTTCTTGTGGGTGTCACTGTAGGTAAAGTGGTACAAACCTACGCAGGATAAATCCTGAATTCAAACCAGTCTTTTGGATTGGAGACTACGGAAGGCTTAAACTGTCTCATATACAATATTAGTAGTGTGTTCATAAATTTAAAATCTTTAATCTTGAAAACTAAAACCTAATTTTTGTAAAGGTATTTTGGGTGGGAAGGATCATTAGGTGAAGTTGAATAGAAATTGGGTTAAAGGAAAAATTCATCTAATGCATTCTTTATTAATTGCTTGCTGAGTACGTTGTACTCACTCTTGCTTAAATCCCCTTTTACTTAGAAGATGAGTCCTATGGACAACCCTCTGAGGCCTGGGTGGAGGACTGTGCGTAGGACCAAGATTTTTAGGAGAACAACTACTACTACTACTATTAGGAGGAGTAGTGGTATTAGTAGGCTGTATCCCTGCGCTAGCAGGCCTCCATGAGTTAGGAGGTTATAAGATGTATTTCTTTTTTTATATTAGAACCTATGTAAGATAAGGTATGTACAATAGTCTGCGTGGCTAATGGAATGTAATAAAGAATTCCAATTCCGGTCTCTAATTATTGTTCTGTTGCAATACTCTGAATATGGTATAGTAACTAATAAAGCATCTTGGAGCCCGATGTTTTGCTAGCTATTGTACCGAGATCCACTTAATTAGCTCGGGGTTAATGGCAGAGTGACTGTCGTTACTCGGGGTTAATTAGGCGGGTCGCCACATCACTAATACGTGATACCGGTATGGCGATGCACAATTTTCCAAAAACATGAATACGGCGAGTATATATGTATTAAAAATTAAAAAAAATGTATTCACTAACTCGGTTCCTCTTCGTACGTCAGTTCATACCTCTAACATGCTTCCATAGAGGAAATTTAGCATTCTCATTTCGTGGACCAACTGCAAATGAATTCACACTACCATCGCCACTACCAATTCCTTGTGGATTTGGAATGTGAGAGCTTTCACTTGCCATCCCTAAAGCAAAAGGCTAACCTCATTAAGAAAAACATATGGGATGCACTAACGAAAAATATAGTAGCACTCATCTTTGTTCATGTGGCGACCCGCATAATTAACCCCTGGTAACGCTGTCACCTAGAGCTAATTATACGGACCTCAGCACAGTAACTAGCAAAACATCGAACACTCCGATGCTTTATTAGTTACTATACTATATACAGAGTATTGCAGCAGAACAATAATTAGAGACAGATAACGGAATCCTTTATTACATTCCATTAGCCACGCAGGGCTATTGTCTAAGTCTTAACTTTACATCAGTTATATTACAACAAAAGAAGAACTAAAACCTCCTATTTCCCGCTGGCTGACTAGCGACTGTCTCGCTAGCGCGGGAATAAGGCCGGCTAGTACTACTACTCCTCCTGGTAGTAGTAGTAGTAGTAACCGTCCTCCGGAAGATCCTGCTCCTGCGGACTGTCCTCCGCCCATGCCTCGGAGGACGATCCATTCGGTTCAGCGTCTAAGCAAGGGGAGATTTAGCAAGAGTGAGTACTAGGTACTCAGCAAGTATAATAATGAATGCAATAAATGATTTTTTCCCTTCTCAGCTTCTCTTCCATTTTTCCTTCTACAACTATTCTCAACCCAAATCCTCCATTTTAAAGAAATACATTTTGTTGAAAGGTTTGCAAGTGTTATACTTATAAAGACTCTACTAATAGTGAGCATGTCACATGTAGTCTCCAATCCTGAAGACTGGCTTGAATTCAAGATTTTACCTCACAGCAGTCTGTGCCACTTTACCCACAATGACACCCACAAGAGATGCCCCGAACGTTTATTCTATTCCTAGATAGTCCTCCACCTCAAGATCGAGTATGGGGCTCACTCGCCCTGAGTTACCCCACCTCCGATGACTTGTACTCGACCAAATCGCCAAGAAGATAGCTTTGTACTCGCCAACTCGCCAAAGAAGATTCCCAAGCTTCAAATATACCGTCCCAATTCACATTCTCGATCCGTCCTCTGGGTCATACAAGCATTTCAAAGACGACATACAATCTTACCCATTGTGGAGTAACTAATACCATCCTAGAACAACCTTTTCTCGACCGATTTCACACTTCGTGGTTGGCACCAAATTACAGCCCATTACTCAATATTAGATTGTTATTATCTTATATGCTAGCCTATTGTAGAGGACCCCACCGGCGAACACCTTCTCATCGGCGTCCTCTACACCACCATAATAATATATACCAAGGCTCCCCTACTCGGACAAGCCAAACTCTATACAGACATCATATTTCCATTTCATTCATACTTAACTCATTCCCATCACCCATTTCTCCAATTCATTTCCAACACTACCAATTATCCATTCTTACATGCCCACCCTTCAGTTCATACTTTTCTTTCTAAAATATATCTTTTAATGCAGTGATGAATTTAATCAAAAAGCAGTAAAACATTTACAGAAATATGATCAATAGAAATGCGCTTGCCTGGAATAAAATTTGGAGGTTCGGCCTCGTTCGAAATTAAATTCAGATCCAAAGGCGGGTTCTGGTCTGAGCCTGAAAATTAAGTTCTATTAATCTACTGCATTTTATTATATATATGAGTAGCAATTCCAATATTCTCCTCTAGCAGTTTTATCATTTCCAAAATTCAATATTCCTTTATTTAGATGCATGCTCTAGTTCTATTCATATATTCTTTTTATGTCTAATGCAATTACTCATGTTAATGATGCATGTATGCAGGTACGTATTCCATTTCCACTGCTCTTTAATTCCTTCTACTGGACTCTGTTGCTTTCTGCTATTGGACTGCGTAGCATGGCTGGAAATGGCTGGCTGTTGCACTGCTGTTGGCTGGTTCAAATGTGATTTACTTTGGTTGAAGCTTCTGGAGGCTATATTGCTTCTGCTTTACTTAGCCATTCGGCTGGCTAGTTCTGGTTACTTGGCTTGATGGTGATGCACTTGGTCACGTTCTGGAGCTATTTTGCCTTTGCTTCATTTAGCCAGTTAGTCACTTATTTGGTTGGGCACTTACCGAACCATTCAGTTCTTGCCTCTCCTGTGTGCTACTACTACTGGAAGTGAGTCATTCACCTGCTACTTATTTTACTACCGGTTGCTACTCTCATTTCTTTACTCCACTCGGCTGCAACCTGGTGAGTACTACTCGGCTGGCTCTCCTCTCTTCCCTGGCGATTTTCTCCTGGTTTCTCCACTGCCGACTGCTACTCCCTCTCTTCTCTTCCTGGCGCCTGGGTGCTATTCCCCTCCTGGCCGACTACTACTTCCCCCACAAGCGCCTACTACCTCCCCTCTCTACTGCCTGGCGCATGAACTGCTCACTCCCCTGGTGCTGGTCTACTACTCAGCTATCCCCATGCTGAAGCACTATAAGTGTTCTTGAGTTAACCCTAGCTCATACAAAAATGGGGTTTTTACTTCCCTTTTGATTTTTGTGACTGCTAGGGTTTTGGATCTACTGGTTTTCATGTTCTTGAGGTAAGATTTCAGGTAATGTCTATGATGAAACTGAGGGAACTCTAGGTTGGGTGGCAAGAATGTTGATACTAGCTAGCTAGGACACTTCCTTGCGAGCTACCGGGGTTCTTCTCACTGAGACTACCTTCTTTTGATTCTTCCTCTAATGGCAGCAATGTACTTACTGGAGGTCCTACGATTTCTTGGTTTCTTGGCTTGAAGAAGCTCGGTTGAAGTAGAAGAAGTAGAGGGAGCAGATTCTTGAATCAGCTTCCTCCTTCTGGCTCCCCTGTTCCCTTCTTCTCTTGTCCTTAGCCGGCTGCTTCTTGCTGCTTGTCCGGCTGCTTGGGATGTACTGGTGTGGGGATGAGAATGGCTATGTTTTCGGTTGCTGCTGGTGGATGTATTTGGTTTGGGGTAAAAGGGAAATGGCTGCACTTGTTTCTGGACTTGGCTCTATCCTTGGCGATGGAGGGGCTGCACTTGGCCTCCTTCTTCCCAGGCTTTTCGGCTGAGCTAGCTGTGCCTAGGGCTGCCTTGGAGACAGAGCTTGGTGAGGGAAATGAATCCTCCAGCTGTTGGCTATCGGGTGGTTTCTCCTTTTTACGGTTGCAGCTTTTTGATTTACTGAGTTACCACACAAAACTTCCTTCTCTCACCTGCTACTGTTGCTTCACATAACTTCCCAGGTATGCATGCTTGGCTAGCTCTTTTATGCAATGCCCGACTTGCTACTGCTTATGGTTAATGCATGCTTAGCTTCATGACCATGTACTAATGCATAATTAATACTTAATCCTAATGCTAATTTTAATGCTTATGTCTTAATGAGCATGGATAATGGGGTTAAGGGGGAGGGTCCTCACAGTTCAAGAGGCAGCAGAGCTACCGGTGACTGCAGAGGGGGGCTGGCGGCGATTTGTCAGGAGGTGCACTGGTGGTAGTTGCAGGAGAAGGGGGAGGCGGAACAGAAGGGGGAAGCGGCAAAGAAGGGAGGGAGAGGTGGCCGGCGAGAAGGGGGAGGCGGCGGGATTTGCATCTGCGGTAGGAGAAGGGGTAGGCGGTGGGATATGCGGAGGCGATAGGAGAAAGGGGAGGGGTGGAGCGATTTGCAGCGGTGGGAGAAGGGAAGGCGGCAGCGATTTGTGGCACTGGGAGCTAGATGCTGCGCGAGAGTTCACGCTGCGTGATGAGAAGGGGGGCTACAAGGGAGAGATAGAATTTTAGGGTTAGGATTGATGGGCTGGAATGTGCTTTTCCTTTGTTTAGGTTTTGTGTTATGGGCTTGGAGGTACCGGGGAGGATTGCGGAGTATCGGAGAAGGATCGGGACTTTTTTTAATTAATTTTTTATGCTAAATTTCACCGCACCTGGTCGATTCGGGATCGGGGAGGATCGAGGTATCCGATAAGTATCCGATAACGATATGGCACCTTCGTGAAGGATCAATGATTCATAGCCTATACTAATTAGGCACTCTATAAAAATTGCAAGTTAATTGGCAAAAAAGAAAAAATCAGGCCATTTATCTAATGAGACAAATTATAATGGTCTAGATTTAATTATTGAGAAAGTATCCCAATTAAACACGTTGGTCAAACAAATAGAAAGGAGTTCAGTATATTTGGCAAGACCTAAACTCGTGTCCACTACCTTTCTTTTCCTCCTTTATTCTCCTCTTCGCTTCGCAGAAAACCAAATCGATCTTGAGTGCAGACTCTTTATTCGTATACGAAGATCCATCGAAGTAGCATCGCCATGTCTCTATTCTTGAGGAGGGATGAAGGGACGTCGGCTCCACTGGCCGTATTCTAGACACCGTGATGTGCTGCCCCTCCTACCGGCTGCTGCTCGGTCGTCAGGATGACGCCGCCGCCGATTGGTAGTTCTGCTCCTCTGTTTCTTTTCTTACATATCCCAAATTCTTCGATTTGTTAATTTGATTTAATCTAATAAGTCTTCTGTCCATTCAATTGCTAATCTATACATTATTAGATGCCTAGATGACAATCTTTGATCTAATCTAGTAGTCTTCTGTCCGCTTAATTGTTAATGTATACACTATTCTATGCCTACATGCTAAGGGAGTCAAATTGGGAGTATTGATAATTTTACGGATTGGAATTTTTTAAAATAGTAATTACTAAGTAATTCGTGGGAATTAGCAAACCCCAATTTTAATCTCTGTCGCTGTAGCCTTCTCTTCCCCCACTGACTCCACTACAATTCCTAAGATACCGCATACCATGTTGTCACTGCCCTTCATGTCGTTGCTGCTCTTCTCTCCAATTCTGTGAGCTTTAGTTAATCTCTTCACGCATGTGTTGTGCTCAACGAATTGCCATGCAGAATGCGATATGGGAATGTTAATTAGTTAGGTCATACTGTCCTTTATTTTTGTGATACAGGTGATCTACGATAGCTTATTTTGTTACTTTATTATTAGACTTGATGATTGATCTCACGCAAGGACCATTTTCTCTGATTTACTTTATTTTCTGAGGTTTCAATCTAAATGTGTTCTATGAAGCTATGAAGCTTCTTCCCTTCAAGATAATGGATCTAAACAGAGAATCAAATGGACATGCAAACAGTGAAAAAGGCCAGACGTACACTGCCTATCGATCAGCAATCTTTTGTTTTTGCAGTCTCATCCCTCATGAAACTATGACATCCAATTTAGTTATTTCTCCCCAGTCGACATTGAGAAGATACTGAAATCAATCTGCCAAACAATGTTTCGAAGAAATTCGTGGTTTGGTACTTCGAAAAAAAATGAAAATTTCTTGGTAAGAACTACATATCAACTTCGCCTGAATTCAAGTAGCAGTTCTCCTTTGGGGCATATAATTATTCTAGGAAAAATTGGGAAGTGTGTGCCAACAAAGGTGAAAATATATGTCTGGAACCTGGTCAGGAATGGGACAGCCAGTGAAGGTAAATAAGTTCATAAGACATCTAGATCTGCTATCAGATATGTGGATCATAACATTTTGGGTTACCAGAGAAGAGTTAAACCTGAACAATAGCCAGGAGTGGCTCATGCTCTTGATAAATTGCTGCCCAAACAGAGACTTGCACTAAAATCTATATTCTGCTGTGGAGAGCTTAGAATATGTATGTATGCAACAATGTGGTGCATGGTTATGAGAGGATATCAGTTCAAGGCTCGGTAAATTTCTAGCTTGCTTACTATGTATCACTTTACCAAAACTGGCACAGAGGTGATAAGGATTTGATAGAAGAAATGTGGCCAATCTTATGATGTGGTGGTTATGTCCATGTAGAAGCTAGCCAAAATGCTAGATGAAAGCTGAGCAGCCCTGCAAAGCAAGCTAATTTAGTTATCTCTTCGTTCACTGTGATGTCCACTTAAGCTACTTTCTACACAAGGGAGACTTTTGTTCGGCTTCAAACCAAGTAGTCACAGGCCTCTACTCCCCTGTTGATATGGTGTTCAAGTTTGTTATTATTGGTTTCTAATTATACTTTACTGTTTTTTCCAATCAATAGCAACATAATCCCTAATTAATTTCTCTCCCCATTTTTTATCAGTAATCAAGAGCATCTTGGTTTATATCATTAATGAATTTTCCATTGTTCTTTTCCCTTTTTCAGTGTGACTATTTCTTTGCGTAATTCTTAGTAGCCTAACCTGTAGGCATTTCTGCTATCCCTTGGTACTCTTTGCTTGCCTCTACTGCTGCTTTTGGTATCTTTGGCAACAAATCCTAAAATATATTGGTTTGATTTTAGGTGTTCAGTTGTTTTGAAAGTTTTCATCTGCTTATTTGGAAATTTTAATGATGCAGTTTTCAATTTAAAATTTCTATGTTGCTCCTTGCAGGTTATGTAGTCTTCTGCTTTAATTGGCATCTTGATTTTGAATATTACAACAGAAGTATTTAGTCATTGCAAGAACCAGCTATGGAAATTGTGTTTCCGCTAAGTTCCGTACCTATCAGTGTGTGTGCGGAAGAGCAAAGGGGGTGGATGAATGAACACAACAGAGTCTTCATTGATTAGAACAGATTTTTCCGCGACCGAGTCTTCATATATTAGTGTAGATTATTTAACTGTGTCTTTATATATTAAGTATAGATTGTTTAACATTCTCTGTAATTAGTTGGAGTTTTATCTGACCACAACAATATGTTAGTGTAATTTACTACCATACACACAATGAATAGAAAAGAAACGTGTGCTAAACTGTAGAACTATCTTAGTGTTATATACATGGTTTTGGCCAGAGCAAACCTCCATCATGTTTGTTTCCTTCGTCTTTTTTGTTTCTATCATGTTTTGTTGTTGTCCATTGCAACCATTCATCAAATTTGCTGCTACTTCTCTACATCTGTAAGGCAGTAATCTAGAATTTAAAATTTTCAAATCTGTATTTTCACCTTTCTAGAGACTATTATGATTTTAACCATATCTTCGAAATCGTGCAATCCGGAAATTTCAAAATTTAAATATAGAGTTCAATGTTTTGAATTCTAATTGTCCACACAATTATCAAGTCGAACATAATCATAATGGCTGTAAGCAATTTGTTTCAATTAATTTTTCATCCCGTAGAAATCATGGACTTGTTGCTTCTCCCAAGTACTAGCCACTATCACTATGTTTTTCTTGAGGTTTAGTGCAACTTTTTTGGCAGCTAATGTTTTCAAATTATTTTGAGACCACTTATGTTCTTAACGTGCATGCATCGTATCTTTACACATCTACTCCTAGCTCCCAGGTGGTTTCTCTCTCTCTCTCACTTCTTTGTTTATTTGACTTATGTAACTTAATTATATTGATGCATAAAATCCAGTTAATTTTCTGAGTTAAACATATCAGTAATAGTCTGTATTGTTTTACTGTGACTTTTTTGTTGCTATGGGACACATATGAACGAATTCTCTTTACTAAGAAAATAATTTTAACTAGAAGAAATATTATGGATGTAAATCTCCTTTGTAAGTCAATCTCTGTACAAGCGCACCTATTAACTAAAAGGTTTTTTTTTTATCAATTCTAATGCCCTGTTTATTCTGGACTCTTTGCAATCCATGATTGAAATTTATGGAGTCCTTCGAACTTCCTTATTAGATATATCATGATATTTAATCCCATAAAAGATCAATGTCTTAGATAGCACGGTAGAAGGAAACATATTGAGGTCTGCCTATTTAACAAAAAGATAACCATTCTTACAAGAAAAAAATTGCACTCTCCTATGGTGTGCAGTTTCAAAATGGGTAAAAGTCTAGCATGTAACATAAAAAAGGATGAATATTTGTTGCTACTATATTGTTCATCATGACTTATAATATCATTTAGTGTTTTAGTTTGAACAAAGAGAGAGAGAACATTATAAATGTGAAACACAAATTAATATTAGCAATTAACTTGATCAAACAAATCTAAAATTGATAGCCCCGTGCGAATGCACGGGTTGACGACTAGTTATGTCTAATCAATAATGAATTATCAAACTATTTTTGCTTAATATGCAGCTCTGGAAGTCAAATCTGCTTCACGGTCTTAAGATGTAGCTGTGGAGGAAAAAACTGCTTCCCTGATCATTATTGAGAGCTACCAAAATCATGGCCGTATCTAAGTTTATCGTTTTCAAGCCCCTTTGTCATCACTGTCGTCCTTATTTGGTCAGAAAATCTCATCACTAGCTTTTATTACAAGGCAACATTAATCTCTGCATTGCTCATGAAGTAGATATCGCCCCTTTTTTGACATCGTGTCGAAATTACTGTGGCTTTAACTTTTGAGTAGAATCGGTAGTGATATGATACTTGAAGTCATACTAATATCGATCAACTTTTGTTTGCTTCATCAGGCAGGAGACAAGGTCTTTGAACAACAGCCTTTCTAGAGTAGCTTTCCTTAGCGTGCATGGCAACAATATCAAACTAAGATGTGTGTTTCTTCCCTGCGAATCAAGCAGCATGGTAAGCACACAGACTTCCCCTTCTTCTTTAGAAACTACAAGAAATGCATCATCTTGTTCACTACCTCCTTCAAAACAAATGCACATTAGGCCACACCCGGGTGAAGAATGGGTGATGCTTTCTTGCAGCATTTTCACTCTGAGCTCGGGCGTCAGATGTCACAGCACTGTACATATAAGCTCTTGACAGATAGCAAGATTCGTGGTTATCTACTCGGCAAAGTGTCAGCAGTGGAGCGTTTTGTGGGGCTACTTGTACCGACAATTCATCTCATTAATACTTTGGTCGTTTAGAGTAGTGGCCAGTTTTGCTTTCTGTGGTTTAAACATTTCTTGGTTGTTACCGGGTGGCTGGTGACAGGGCTCTGTAGATTTGGACTTTCTTCCTTCCTAATACAAAGACGCGCAGAGCTCCTGCGGTTTCTGATAAGAAAGGGAAAAAAGAAAAGAAAAAGCTCAGTTGTCTTTAGTCCCTGTTTGTTTAAGTATAGGTTTCTTGGTTTATAGTTTAAAGTTAACTTTTTGGCTTCAACAGTCTAAAAGCTAACGGCTTTTGTACGTGATAGAGATGGGTAATTTTACCTAACTTTAGTGTTATTAGTCTAAAATCAACCATCAATAAACCAAAAAGTCTCTCTCCAGTGGCTTTTGACTTTAAGTTATATGGAGACTTATGGCCTTTCAAAAGTTCAGATAAAAAGCTACTCGTTTATTTAGACGATAGCTTTTTGGTTTTTAAGCTGATAAAAAAGCTCAAACAAACAGGCTTTAGTGAACAGGAGGTATGGCCGTATGTGTGAGCTCGGCCACTCCAACAGTCCAATGATGCTGCTCAACTTGCCGGAATCTGACTTGGATATCGTAATGTTTGACGAAGTGATGGATGCTGATTTCCCCTCCTCTCTTCTGTACCGTTGCGCATATATCGATTGCCATCTCTTGTCACGTCGGCATATTCTCGCACGCAAAGGGACAGCTGGGGGTGGGGAAGAAGAAGAGACAATGGAACAACCGGGGCACCAAGCAAGCGGCGGCGGCAAGCCTGCTCGATCTGGAGCCGTGGTGGGCGCCGCGCACGCAACGTAGCGAGCGCTTGCTTCGCTCCTTCGCTTGCCCGGCCGTGTGGGGCTCGGATTTGCCGTGCCACCGAGGAGACGTAAAGACCGGGCACCTACAGTGTCTACCTCCCTCCGACCTTAGCACTAGCAGTTCTCTCTGCGGATTTGTAGTGCTTCAACTAGCCTTCAATGGTAGAGCCCACGACAAAATAAATTATTTATTCTCGTGCCTATCACTAGTTCTTCATTCATTATTCTCCGCAACGAAATAAATCAACATACACGAAAGTAATTTTTTTTAGAGCATTGCTTCAATGCTTTTCTTCCTAATACAAATTGCACAAATTTTAAAGCAAACGAAGAGATAAATAATTATTATCTACTATTTATTCGTACTTTAATATTTATACAACAGTAAAAAAAAAGCATATAAGCACCTCTCATTTTTTTTCTCTATAGGTAGCCTCCAGTCTTTGAGTCAGTTCTAAGTACGAATGCTTGGAGCCTGTGGTTTGCAATGGTTGGAGGCAGCCTCTCTCCTCCTTAGAGGCTATTTTCATTAACAGCGTGGATGTTCTGAGTGTGATGTGCCTCTACCACCAGTAACAATTAGTAGGCAGTGCAGCGTGCTTCGCAGCACCGTGTAAATTTTAGTCTGGAGTTCTTTTTTAAAAAGGTAGAAGGCCCTAAATGTATTTTTTGGTTTTTTTTTCAAAAATTAGGTTAGCTAGGAGCCGTCGTCAAATTTGCGGAACACATGAGTCTTTTTTTTAGAAGAATCGTGGAGGACCCATGTCGAATTTGCGGAATCACAGGTCTTTCTTGCAAAATAACCGGTGGAAGGACCTACCAGTGATTTCATAATTTTTTGGGTTTTTTTCAAAAATTAGGCTGACTAGGAGGCATAGTTGAATTTGTGGAACACCAGGGTCTTTTTTTGAAAAAGAACCGGTGAGGACCTATGTCGAATTTGTGGAACATAGGTCTTTTTTTGTAAAATTTTTTGAAAAAGAACCGGTGAGGACCTATATCGAATTTGTGGAGCCATAGGTCTTTTTTTGTAAAATAACCAGTGGAATGACCTACACGCAATTTTGAAATTCCTAGATGAATTTTTAGCAAAAAAATGATTTGAGGCTTTCCCTCCGCTCAAAATCTCTCCGGCTTAATATATATATATATATATAGAGGAAGTCTTTTCCGTACTCTCGGGAGTACATACTCCCACCTTCAATATACCACTTAAATGAAAGTACTATACTTCTTTATCATTTTCGATATACTTCAATAAGATTCTAAGATACTCCAATGTGACATGGTTGAAAAAAATCATCGGAGCCTTATATTTTTTTGCTATATACACTTTTACATATGTGAAAAGAATATATAAACAAATTATGCTATAAAGGGTGGACTTTGAGGAAATTTTTTGTGGAACTCACTTTGAAGTATCTTATAATCAATGTTAGAGTATACTCAAAAGAATAAAGAGGTATAATAATATCATTTAAGTGGTATATTAAAGGTGGGAGTACGTACTCCCAGGAGTATAGAACCATTTTCCTATATATATATATATATTATTCTAGCTTCACCAGATCCGTGAAACTGAAATTATGGGTATATTAAGAATGTTTAGGTGTATCAACTTATTTACATTTTAGATTAAAAATATAAACTTAATTCACTTTATTTTAGTCTACAAGTTTCAGATCTGAGGTGGAGCTAGGATCTGAAACTTTATCAAACAGGATCTTATTAATGTACCTACAGCTCCAGCTTTATAAATTTCTAGAGTTAGAAGTATCCTATTACACTAACTCCATAGATTTAATTAAAGGTGGAACTGTACCAAATACACCCTTACCAACCAGCACCATCACCTCTGCGCACCACCCAGACTCCCTCTTCTCCGCCTACCCCATCTCAAGATCACGAGGCGGCGACAGGCATGATGATGATGTGGGCAACATTGGATCCGATGGCCACGGTGACGGCCATAACCACGACGAGGCCTCTCCCCTTCCTGAAGCTGTTAGAAATGTGGCCCAAGTGGTCCATTTATATCTAATGCCAAAGCTACAAATAATTGTACCATATTGCTAGTTAAGAGAGGAGAGTGTCAATTTAAAAGGGAGAGCTCCCACCATGCCTTGTAATGAGGCATATGGAGGGTGTGGAGCACGGCTAAAGTCACACGCTGCAGCAGCAGATTATTTATGAATTACAGCGTATTTCAGCGTGTTTTTCCGCGTATTTCGCGTCTTTGTAGATTAAATTCTGCACGCGAATGGTCTTTATGAACGGTCAATTTATTGACCGCATCGTGCAAACTATAAATTCTGGAGACGTCCAGACAGATGGAGCTTTTGTTTCTTGCACTCGCGTTCATCCACTGTGATTTGTGTTGCGTCTTCGTGCTGTACTCGTTCTTCACCGACCTTCCTCTCGGCGTGCACCGCGAGGCAAGGAGAGCGGGATCTCCGAACCGTTGCCGCTGCGAGAACCTGCACGGGGGCGGCAATAAGATTTCTGGGCAGCGCATTGCACTACCGCTCGAGTTCTTCCTCCTCGTCGTCGACTACTTCCACTACAGGCGACCGCTCGAGTTCTTCCTCCTCAACGTCGACTACTTCCACTACAGGTGATCGCAACTGTGCTACTTCTTTTCCCTCCACAAGCCCTACCTACGTAAGAATTGCTTTTTCCTCTGTTCGTCGCGATGCTCGATCTATTTTTTAGTAGCATGTGGTCCATGTTATCTTGCCTGTTATCTTTTATCATTTTGAGAATTAGTTTAATATTCAAATCTGAAACAATAATAATACCTAAATCATCCGTCTACTAAATCTGGGAGAGTCCGCGTGCTCTAGGACGTTTGAGCCGAGCCGGCGGCTCGGCTCAAAATTTTTTTTCGCGATTTGGTCCTTTTGTAAATTACGAATAGGTCTTTCGTAATTTTTCGTGAGAGGAAGATTTTTTCGTCTAAATTCGCGTTCGGGTCCCTCGTGCGCCATTTTACAAAAAGAGCCTCCCGTTAAATTCAAATCGCGAACAAGCCCTTTTCTAATTTTTAAGGATAGCAGACAGCTCCAAAAACGTAACATTCAGGTCCTTGCTCTTTACGTCTAGATCCTTTCTCCGTTTTTCTCGGGAAAAAATATTTTTGTCACTAGAAATATGTGTGTAGTTCTATTTCTAGACTTTTTTCCCACCTCGATTTCCCATCTCGGTCTCTAATATTTTTTAAAGCATGTATTATTACTCCACGAACGCGTCGGTCTCTGATATTTCTTAGAACATGTATTATTACTCTGTGAACGCGTAGAGTGTTAAGGTCGACAAAAGAAGGTTGTCATCTCTAATAATTTTTCGCCCTTTTCCCTCTAGACTTTTTCCCCACCTCGGTTTTCTAGCTCGGTCTTCAATATTTTCCAAATAATTCATTGAAAGAGATATTTCTACAGCTCTATCTCTCTACTTTTTCCCCTGTTTCGCTCATTATTTCGACGATTTAAAAAATAAAACGCTGTCGAAAAAAAATCCCTCTGAAAAAAGCAGACATTGCGACGTATTCACGCCAAGTCTCTAATATTTTTAAAACATGTCCTTTCTCCGCTTTTCAGAGAAAACGTTTTAAATCGCCATAAATATTTGTGCAGCTCTATCTCTAGACTTTTTCTCCAGCTCGATTTCCCATCTCGATCTCTGATATTTTTTAAAACATGTATTATTACTCCGCGAACGCGTCAATCTCTAATATTTTTTAAAACATGTATTATTACTCCGCGAACGCGTAGAGTGTTAAGCTCGACAAAAGAAAGTTGTCATCTCTAATAATTTTTCAATCTTTTCCCTCTAGACTTTTTCCCCGCCGCGGTTTTCCAGCTCGGCCTCCAATATTTTCCAAATAATTTGTCGAAAGAGATATTTCTACAACTCTATCTCTCTATTTTTTCCCCATTTCGACGATTTAAAAAATAAAACGCCGCCGAGAAAAAAAATTCTACGGAAAAACGACACGCGCGGCGTGTTACGCCGCGAGTTTTTAATATTTTTAAAAACATGTATTATTACTCGGCGAACGCGTAGAGTATTAAACTCAACAAAAAAAAAAGGTTGACATCTCTAATAATTTTTCACCCTTTTCCCTCTAGACTTTTTTCCCACCGCGGTTTTTCAGCTCGCTCTCTAATATTTTCCAAATAATTCGTCGAAAGAGATATTTCTACAATTCTATCTCTCTATTTTTCCTCCGTTTCGCTTATTATTTCGACGATTTAAAAAATTAAACGCCGTTGAAAAAAAAAAATTTCTTCGAAAAAGCGACACGCACGGCGTAACACACCGTGCGGAAAATTTCCTAGTTTCATACAGAAGCAAGCGCAACGATGCTCGGGACAGCAGTCAGACGCACTGACTGCTGGGTCCTCGTACGGATGCTAAATTCCGCTCCAACTTATAGTACCGGTATCAAAGCCTTCTCCTTTCTTCTTCGTTCCGGTTGAAATTCGGTACCATAGTCTTCTGAATTTTCTCGGTACCGGTTGATGCTCTTTAATTAGCAGTTTAGCTACTCTTGGCCTCTCCCATCCCAGGCGAGGCGGATCGCCTGTTGAACTTGGCTCTTCGAGTTCTTTTTTTTCTTCTTTGGGATACAGCGGCTCTTGGAGTTGACATAGAGGCTTTGATCCTTTTCGCTCAGCTAGCCTCATCCGAATATATGTCCAGTCCAGTCCAGCTTTAGTGAAGCATAAGATTCCCCAGCATTCGCAGCTACTTGCTTGCTAGATGGAATTCTAGTGCTGATTTTGATTCAGTCAGTGTAAGCAATGGCATTTAGATGCATATATATCGCATGCTTTTAGGTGGTCACACGCTTGGGCCGTCCTGAGTAATGGCATTTAGATGCATATATATCGCTTGCTTTTAGGTGGTCACACGCTTAGGCCGTCCTGAGTTCTTTTGGTTCAAGCCCCAGCGATGCACAGGCCAATGCTGTGTGCGTTGGCGTCTATTTTTAAAATAGCGCATAAAATCATGTGTTGGCGTAGGCCATGTGCGTGCAGCGTGGCCCGCCCTAGGTGGAGTTGATGGTGCAACGAATCACGCACGATGAGTTATTCGTTTGTGGAGAACATTTTACGCCATTTTAAATATTGAAAAAGAGAAGCTTTGGTTGCACAAATTCCGATACAACATCCGTTTGACGGGAAAGAGGACATTTTAGCGTACAAAACTACTCTCTCTATCTGAATACACGTTATTCTAACTTTTAAGTTTTATTTCTAGATAAATATCATTTTATAATTTTGAGGTAACTTTTAACCGTCTTTTTCTTTTCATACCCCTACAATTCATGACCCACAATGCTATTTAGAGCATGTTTGGACGGCTTTAAGCCAGTTTCAGTTTCTAAAAAAACCAGCAAGCTCTCCAAATAGCTCAGCTTTTAAGCTAGCTTTTGGTATAGGCTAGAAACCATATATAACTAATAAAATCTAAAAGCTAAAAACTGGACTGGATCTGTTTTTGCAGTTTATTGTTGAGAAAAATTAACTATTTGTCAAACGGTCTCTTATAAAAAACTACATCCGTTTTTCAGTCTGGAAAATAAAAAACAACTTTTTAGAAAATCTACCCCTCCCTAAATAGGGCCTTATTACTTTGGAATAAAGTAACCCACACAATGTAAGAGGAAATAAGTGATCTAATAAAGAAGAACAATTCAATTATTTTTACATATATTTTGATTAAAGTGTAAAATTCTAAAACGGAGTCGGACGGAGAGAGTATATAATTAAGTTGGCAACGTATCCTGTGCACACAGGCCTTCTCGTGTACACACCGTGCACACCAACTAACAAAAGTCACAAAAAATTCTGAAAAAAATTTGTAGATGTACTTCATAGATTGCCCTACATATGTATGAAATTTCAAGATCAAATTCATTATATATCGAGAGTTACAATGAATTTTCTCTTTTTTGTAACTCTTAATATATAATGAATTTGAACGTACAATTTTATACATAGGTAGAGTAATCTATGAAGTACATCTACAAATTTTTTCAGAATTTTTCGTGACTTTTGTTAGTTGGTGTGCACGGTGTGTACACGAGAAGGCCTGTGTGCACAGGATATATTGCCAAAGTTTGCGCGTACTTTACCACCGGTTCGTCGTTACTAGTAGAAAAAAAAGTTAAAACGCAACTAACTTAGGTCATAATCATGGTTTTGACAATTCTGCAATTTAGGATTAATTATAATTAGTTATATACCCGTGCGTTATAACGAAAACTCAATTTACGATAAAAAATTTCTTTGCAAAGAGTACTAACTCTGTCTGAATGATACTGTTTACTCTGAATATGTAATGATTGAATGTTTAAATCAATTCATTAAAACATATAAATTCCAAACATCTGTTTACAAACTCATACTTAAAATTATCTTTAATTTCGCAATCTGAAGGTCCTTTTTTTACAAAATACTTTGTAAATTTTAGATAAACATAAGTTTTACTTATGTACAAATACAATGAATAGTAAACAAGGTTATATAAAAATCTTATTTGAAATGTATGATTTTTTCATAAGAAATAATATAATTCCAAAACCGTACAATGAATATATCATCAAACATAGCCCAGCCCTCCTTCTGAAAGTGATCGTCATGTATGTAGAAGGTGCCGAACGTGGGCACCGTGAACGGCTCGTGCTCCTTCTCCTTCCCCTCCCTCTCGACCTCCGGTTTCGCTCCCTCCTCCCCAACCTTCTTGCCCTCGTCCCCCTGGCCGCTAGCGGCCTCCTTGGGTGGCACCGCCCCACCATCGTACTCCTTGAAACCCTCGCCCACCACCACTGCCTCCTCCTCCACTAAATCATAGTAGTATTCCTCGTCCTCGTACACCTTTGGGGTGCCCTGGTCGTCATCGTCATGGTGGTGGGCGCCTCCCCTTCTCGGACCCCTCATTATCGTTGGCCTTAATGCTGAGTGCACATATGTTGTTACAGAATACTGTACTAAATCATTTTATCGTGTTGTGTAGTAGAAAATATGTTGGCAGATTATAAATAACTACATGTGGCACACTGACAACATTATTTGTATAAGTAATTTCCTACCAGCTTCCATTGACACGGAGGTTGTAACATAAAACAGAAAATAAAATAGCAAGGGCTGCGGAATTAAAATAAAAATGCTAAAGTTTGAAATAGCCATAACAAATTCAACTAAGAATAGATGGTGGTACCTTTCGATCTAGCCTAAAGGGAAATCAAGTTGCTTATTAAGGGCCTTTTTCTTCCTTTCCTCAACATATAGTTGATTCTTATAGAGAGCTTACATTCCTTGGAATAAAAAATAATATGATTCAATTTCTTGGGAAACTTGACATACAAAAGTAAGTGATACAGTAAGCCATAAAATTAAAAATGTAAAAATGAACTTTCCAACTTCTCTATTTTGGTCCAAAACTTCTTCACATCCTCAGAAATATTTAGGGCAACTTTTCTCGGGCGATATTCTTTCTCCTGTAAAAGAACAATCACCAAAACTGAGATAAAAATCTATGAATATTGATACATTATTTGTATTGCAAATTAAGGGACCGCTGGGACACTATAAGTTCATCTAGTAGCATTTTTGAAACAATCAAATCTACTATAAAATATAAATGAGCTATGTCATGGACAATACAAACCTTCTGCTTTTTCTCATCTTTTCTTGCTTGGTCAACTACGCCCTTCTTGGCTCTTTTAGGAATCTTTTTAGCCATGGGCAACTTCCATTTTCTCTCAGAGTCAAACTCCTAAAAAATATTTAAAATTAAGCAAGCCAATAGGAGGAATTCTTTGTGATTTTCTAAGCGAGCCATGTACAAATAATGAGGATGAGTATGAGACACTAATAGCAGTACATAAAATAGAATAATTATAGTTTTGTGATAAAATCGTGCAACTTTGCTCAATGAGAAAGAAGGATTGCAATTTGTCAATTTTACTGACAGGAACTAACCATTGCTAGCAACTCTTATTTTTAAGTAATATAGAAATCCGTTTCCCAATTCACACATCAAGAGAAATTATTAATAAAAGGGAAATTAATTGGATGACATATTTAAGTAATATAGTTGATGTTTTTTAATTGGATGACATATTTAATTAAAGGGAAATTATTAACTTCCTTTCACATTAGACCTTAGTTCTATAATAGAAAGCAATCAGATTGCTAGAAAGTTTTTTTTAAAGAAAGATTTATTGCATGAATTCATAATCAAAGAGAGTGTCAAAATGAAGAATTTTTGGTAGACCAAACTTGCAGATTACTGCAGCAGCAGTTTGTAAATTAATCATAGTTCATAGATCACTTCACCTTTCTACCAAAGTGACCAATCAATACCATATAACATGAAACACCACTGCATTTCTGCATATTAGACGAGCATTAGCATAAAGTAAATCATTCAATAAAAAATGAGCCAATCTAAGCATGAGGATTGATATTTATAATCATCGAATTACAAAAATTGCATTTCTGAAACTGGGTATGGAAACTAAAAAACTTCTTTAAAAAACTCATGTAAACATCCTCTCACACACAATATTTCTTAGCTTTTCTCTATAAGAGGAGTTCAAATTTTGTAAAGATATGGTAATATGTGTTCTATTGAGACGTATATTGTAAATTCCACTGGATATACCCCTGCAAGTGTTCTTTTTATATGGCAGACAAATAAGAAATAACTAATGTATGAAGTGCAGAAATACACACTGAACATCATGCTTTATTCGTATAGTAACCACTTTGATTTCACAAACAAATGGTTAGGATGAAAGTGACATGCATTTGGAAGGGGTGCAGCCCCTAGAACAGAGAACTGCAAGCCTTCCTGTTCTAGTGAAAGGACCGAGATGTCGCCTAGAGGGGGGTGAATAGGCGTTTACAAATTTTAAATCGCAGCGAAATTTTAAACTTCGGATATTCCGAAATTTACTTCGGACTGTCCGAGTGGTTCGGATAGTCCGAGCCAAATTTCGGATAGTCCGAACTGGTTCGAGCACAAGAACCCTAGAAAATAGATCTAGTAAATCTAGAGTATGATTCTAGTGTCAAATGATGTATCTTGACTAAGAATACTTGCAGAAAGTGAAATCCCACCAATATCTACTGCAAGAAGCTATTAACCCTTGAATCCCCAAAAGATTAAGCTAAGCACAAGATGAATAAGTGAGAAAATCAAGAACCAAGGAGACCAACCGAATTTTTTCCCGAAGTTCGGATCCTTGAGGGGATCCTACGTCTCCGTTGAGGCGGCACTAAGCCGGGGTCTCTTTCAACCCTTGTCCTCTAAGTGTTGCACCAAGCACTCACCCGCTTTCTCTTTGAATCCTTCCCTCGCGGAGGTGGATTCAACCTTCACAACCTTCCGGCGGCTTCCCACACGAGGATTGGGAGCTCACCGGTGACTCCTAGCCGTCTAGGAGTCCTCAACCTCCAAGAGTAAAAGATCTCGCAAGAAATCCGATTGAGGATGAACCACGTGCTCAAGATGAATCACAAACTCTTGATCTTCCAATCTCTCTACTAAACTTCCCTCTAAAGATTCAAGAATCAAAGACTTGAGGGAGATGAACACTAGGGCTTAGAGAGAGTGAAAGAGTTGTTAGAATGAATTGAATGCACTTTTTTTTAATGGGTAGGTGGGAGTTGGGGAGGTATTTAAAGCCTCCCAAAACTAGCCGTTTTTCACTTTAGCCCGAGACTGTTCGGATAGTCCGAACCCATGTTCTGGATAGTCCAACCATTTGAAACTAGAACAGCCCAGGCACACAGTTCGGATAGTCCGAACCACACTTGGATAGTCCGAACCTAAATAGACTTGCCCTAGCAGGGGGGGTCCACTCGGATACTCCGAACCTATGTTCGGACATTCAGAACCAAATTGAACTCGACCAACAGAGAGGACTAGCTCAGATACTCCGAACCTATGTTCGGACATTCCAACCGCTTTTTGCACGAGCAGCCGAGGGGCCAGTCAGGACATTCGAAGGTTTGTTCGGATACTCGAACCATTTTGAACATTTTGCCCCCAAGACTTTACATATTGACTCATATTTAGACTAGAAATCATCATTGAGCACATTGGATCATTCTAAAACTATTTCTTGCCAAATCCCTCTTAATAGTACGGCAATCCTTAAACTCAAATAAAATTTAAAAAGCATATACAACCGTTGAGTTTAACCGACGCCTTTTCTTCTCGAATTTGAGGGACCTCTTTCCTTAAGCGACTTTCCCATGAGCGTATTCATCTGTTCATAATACTCATAAAGCTCATTAGTCACTTAATTTTGTTGTCATTAATCACCAAAATCATTAAGGGGCCTAGATGCACTTTCATCTAGTCCATTGACATTTGCATGCTTGATGGGCAATGAAAGGCTATGATTTTGAAGAAACTCATGAGCCACACTGATCTAGAGGCTAAAAAGGGACAAACATTTCCCAATCTTTTCAACCAAACCTAATGATTTCTGCATCCAAACCTAAAAAATAATGTGCAATAGCGTAATATGAATAAAGCAACGCTTAACTGCTTTATGTCTTCAGTTTTAAGTCTCATGATACTACATTCTCATACATTTGCTGTGTAAATGAGATAACTGTTATGCTAAGAAAGCAAACATCTAAATCAATATGTGTTCATGGCAAAATCAGATTGCATTAAAATGGAATGCCAATTGGCTATAACCTAAGCAGATTTTACACAATACAAAGTTACAGTGAATTCTATTAATTAGTCTATAGGTATAAGTTATGATGTAAAAGCATAACCTGTAAATAGGAGCACTACAACAATTTAAGAAGATCAGCATTATATTATTTTACATTACAAGCAAGGCAAATTACGGAATGAGTATTAACTACCTAGTAATGGCAGGCAGGTGAGGAGTCGAAGGTGCACTAATGCTATTTGCGGCTTTTGACCCCGACGCGCCTTTCCTCGCCTCAAACACGGGCAGGCCGGGATAGGCGGTGAAGAAGGTATCGATGTTGGGCCAGCTTCTGGTCCGCCTTGCCCTCGAGCTTCTCCCTCTTCTCTCCTTGTAGTCAATCACCACTAAAACCATCAAAATTATCAAATCCAATAATCCAATAGCAAATCCAAGAATAAAGCTAGGTACTAAATTACCGAATCAAGAAGTGGAAGGAACTAAGAAATAGACACCAATCTTGTGTGTTGACGATGATCTACGACTTGAGGTATGCACGAAGGTCGCATAGCCGAGGGGGACGCTCTTGGGCCACATGATGGAGAGGATGCCCTTAGGGTGCTCATGGATGGCCGAGTACATGGTCCAAATTTGGATCTAGAACCACGCCACCATGTCCTCTCATGGTGGTTGCGCGGCCCCTCTATCCCGGCCAGATTTGATGGTGCCTCCACCGGTGACGAATGACGGCCTAGAAAGGTGTCGTCGGCAACTGGTGGATGGTTGGGGGCGAAGGAAGTGGTAGGTGCAAGAGAGAGGAGCAGAAGGGGAATGACATACCTATGATCTGCAGCTGCAGTGTGCTTTGACCACACTATGCTCTGTCGCCGCGACGCCCCGAGCCCCGACCATCTCCCTGGCGAACTCCATGAGTGGCACAGCAACTCCCCCGCATGAGCCGGGTCGGCAGTGAAGGAGGAAAGCCCTGAGGAGATGCGCATCACGATGGAGAGTGCCAAATCCGGCCGCCTGTCGGAGTAGATCGGGAGGAGGTGGGGGGAGGTGGGTGGGCGGAGCGAACAAGATTGGAAGACGGCATGGGTGGGCGGAGAAGTTTTGCGCTGGGTCGGCGGTGAAGGAGGAAAGTCCCGAGAAGACGCGCATCATGACGGATAATGCCAGATCTGGCACCTGTCTTAGCAGATCGGAAGGTGGTAGAGAGCGAGCGGAGCGAACGAGGTTAGTAGGGGGCGGAGTGGGGTGGGTGGAGAAGTTTTTTTTGTGGGCGAGCGGGATGGGGGGGCACGGATATTTTTTTTTGATCGTGGGTAGTATAAGGATAAAAGAGAACGGACCACTGCTAGTAGGGGTGAAAATGGGTCGGGTAATACCTAACCCGTATTCGGATCCGACAAAAATTTTACCCGAAAATTCGGATACGGATACAGATAATTACCCGGATACTTTTGTTTCGGATACGGGTCGGATACAGGACAACAGATACCCGGTAAATACCCGAATTTTTGGGTCGGATACGGGTACCCGGATAATCTCTACTAATATAAATTTGCAGTTGGTGGCAGCGGTCCGTCGTTCTTCCTAGCCCCCCTCCCAGTCATATTCCCAATAATGACAGGTCATTATAGCTAATTATTCTTTCCTGATTTACAGCCAACCATATCTCTCTAAATATGGCTAATTATTATAGCAAAATCCCTGATTATTGCTGGCAATTAATAACCGACCAATCATTTTTTTTGTATTCTATATATGTTGTACAGTTTTCATAGAATCAATCAAAGGAATTCATTCAAGATTTCTCATGTCGTGCCACCACGGCTAATGAACTCGATGAACTGATTAATAAGTGACGGACCGACGTACATGGCCGTGAGGTGCAGGAGGCCGAGCGCCGTGGTCGATAATCGCTTCGGCGAAGGACGAGCAGAGCGCGACGCCCACGGGTGCGTGACCCAGCCTGGTCGGTTGGGCGTGAACAAAGCGTCTGGCGCGCTTGGCGGTTTCCGGCGACACCGGTGGGACGTCGTCGGTGGTGAGAGAGTCATTGGCATACCCCTTGGAGATAAACGGATTGATCCAGTTGAACGTCGCGAGAGAGAGGAACGACGTGGCGGCGTATGGCGTGGAGGGCACCTCGGCGCTGGTGTTTTCTGGTTCACTTTCATGGGCTTCGGCAACATGGTTGATGAAGCCAGTGATGGCTAGGTATGCCAGAGACATGGAGACGAGTAGGCCGGCAAAGGCGAGAGGGTCATCTCAGAAGAGTAGCGAACCGTCGACGCAGCGGACCACCGCTGAAGCGGAAAAGAGCACAGCATCGAGGGCGGTGGCGATCCAGAAGACGCGAAGGTGCAAAGGCTGGGTGGCGGCGGCGGTCTCTTTCTCCGAGGCGACTGACCATACGGCCATGGCATGCGCGACGAAGTGGGCGACGAGGAAGGCGGACTCCACAACGTGTGGTGCGGGTATGGCGAGAGGAAGAGGAACGCGATCTGGTAATATAAATTTCAAAAAGGGATGAAAATGATTGATTGATTTTTGAGATTGGTAATATATATTGCTACGTATAATATATTTGGTTTTAATTCGTACCGAAGAAAAAACCATAAAAATTTTTATAATTGGGAGAAATAGATGTTTGATCTTGTAGCATAATTTTCTTTTATTGCTTGATCTTTATGTTTCGTTATCAATTTTATTTTTCATAGCAACGTACGGGCATTGATCTAGTACTAAAAATTGGGTACCCGGATAATACTAAAAGAGCAGCTCTGCTGATTTCTCTGGATAGATAGCATTCTAGTACTTATTAAAGCTATCAAATAAAATCAATATTTTATGAAAATTTTTATACATGTCGGCAAGATGAGGTTTGATATCCAATAAAAATTTCATAGTAAAATCTTGTGTATAAAAATTACAGTAATTCTGACAATGTGCCTTGTCAGATTTTCTATTTTCGAGTTTGATTTAATTTATGATCAAAATGTGGTTAATATTTTATTTATATTTTTATTAAGGTTTATAATTAAAATATTTGTATTCTATAAAATTTTGAGATTTTTATATTTTACATTTTATTTATAAAAATTCTAACATTGTTGTTTTCAGATTTATTTACTTTCAGTTTTTGAATTTGTAAAAGCTTCAAATATAAGTTTTAATTTTTAATATTTTTATCAAAGGTGGATATCAAGTTGATGTCAGCATGGTAAGAATCTTGGCTTCAGAAAAGACATATATATTTCTACACAAATCTAACAAGATCAAGATTGATATCTTATCTCATGATTACAATTTCTTTTTAATATATTTTTATCACATAGTTTGATCATATGTGTTAGTTAAATTATGTTTATCACATATTTTGATCATAGGTAGTTTTCGTATTATTCGACTAAGTACCCGTTATCTGTATTATACCTGTCCGTATAATATCCGGTATCCGTTTTCTACCCGTTTATAAATACCCGGTATCCATATCCTACCCGTTTTTCCATTACCCGTACCCATGTGCTAGCAATTTCTAGTTAGAAGCAGTAGATACCGGAAACATAAGGATCCCTCAGGTCGGCTACAGATCGACCTCGTCTCGCCGCTTTTACGCATCTCCCTCCTCCCCGTCTCCTACCTGCCTTCCCATTTCAGGGCTCCAACACCCCGAACCTGGACGGTCGTCTTCCGGTCTCCCTCCCCGGCGAATCCCGCGCGCGTGCTCGTCTTGCTTCTTGGTACGTGCCTGGTGCTTCCCTTTTGCTTGTGATGGCGACGCGTGGTTCCGTTGTGGACCTTGCGGTTTGGTGTTCCATGAATATGCCTGCGCTTGTTAGCGCTCGAATTCCTTGATGCTGTGCCGTCCCATGGGATTGTTGATTGGATTTGGAACTGGTTTGGAACGGGTTGTTGTTGATTCGGTGATGGGTTGCCTGGTTGTAGCGTCCGATTTGCCTGCTGCTTTTAGCGTCAGATGTGGAATTGGCGACCTCGTTTGCATTTCTTGGCGGTCCCTGTAGTTGCCCATGGTTCACCCTTCGGTTCAGCTCCGTGTACGAGCGATTCTGGAATCTGTCCGTTCTTTTCGTTCTCTTCTTGGTTATGTTCTTCTCGGAACCGATCGAGAGGTGGGCACAGGATATTATGTCCAGCATTTTGGTCTAGAATGTTGGCTTTTAGCTCGTGTTCTAGAGAGTAAATTATCCTGCAGCTCTTTCTTCAGCGTTGATGCAGAAACATGTCATCGGTGTTGCTCACTATTTCACGGTATTCGAATTAGCAGATGATGCATTTTGTACATATGTACTATTGTTTTCCTTGTTGGTCTATCGAAATGTTTCACTCTGAGCACCTTCTTCCAAGCGAGAATGTTGGATTGATTCCTTGGTTGAGCACAAATTTGATATGTCCCCGTACTGTTTCAGCAACTACAACCTGTACTTGCAACTTAATTCTTTTGACAAGTGGCATTTGTTTTGCATGATTTTTCTAGCTGAGCGGGGATGGAAGGTGTTGTTGTAAGGAGAGTGATCCCTTCAGACAACAGTTGCCTCTTCAATGCTGTCGGGTATGATTCTGAGTTTTGTCATAATACTATACCATTAATTTTTTGGGCAATGCTATACAATTATCGGTTTCATAAATGAAGTAGTTGCTGATTATACTTTTCAACACCTCTGTTTTGATACAGGTATGTGATGGAGCATAATAGAAACAAGGCTTCTGAGCTCCGCCAGGTAACCGCTTCGAAGAACTACTTACCAATTTGGTACCTGCATTTCTTTCCCCTACATTTTCATATGATGAAAAATGGTAATTCCTCGAGTTAATTTGCAAAATTGGACCAGAACTAGCATAGTGCTAATTAGGAAGTTTGTCATTTTAAAATCTATCTGTAGCATTTGATAAGCACGCTATGCTCTTTCTATAGCGCATTTAAATTACACCTGTTCTGATGACAATTTTCCAACCGTACGATCACGTACAACTGCATTAATTGGAATAGCTTGTTGGATGGCAGGATCGTGTCAATTTGACAATGACATAGAAATATCATATAGATGACCTGCTGGACATTGATTGAATTCATATAGATAAACTTCTTTGAGGACTTCGTTCATGGCATGTGATGTGATTCAGTTAGCCCCAAGAGCATATCAGTCAGTTGAATGTTATTTCATTATTTGGTCAACTGTAGCAAGTCAATGTTCTTAGTGTGATGGTTCAGCCATTGTGTTATTGACTTGTTAGTCCTTCCTCAATCGAGGACCAATTGCGCTTTGTTCTGTACTATCTTTCAGTAGAAAACAAAAAGCAACGCAATAGATAACCTTAGCACAGCTATGATAAATTAAGCATTGATTTGTATGCTATGGTGTTCCTTTTAGCTAGAAATTGTTATATACATAGCTGGGCAGGTCTGCACATGTTATGCCATTTTGCTTACCCTTCTAAACTTCCATACTGTTGACTTTGCTACTTTTCTTCCCTCTTTTCTTGAAGGTTATAGCAGCAGCAGTTGCTAGTGATCCTGAAAAGTATAATGAAGCATTTCTTGGAAAGCCAAATGAAGCATATTGTGCTTGGATTTTGGATCCTGAAAAGTGGGGAGGTGAGTTTCAGCTTTATTAATCCTGCACAGAGACATTAAGGCTGTAAGTACTCTCGGTTTGAAGTGTTCCTGTGCTGTGTTGTTTGTGGGCTGGTCTTTGCCATAAAATAATGCACTCTGTTTGGTCATATCATGTTCCAAAGTTTGCATTAAACCATCCATTTTTCCCCAAGAAAGAACGTATTTTATCTTCTTTTTTTCCTGCACTTACGCCTTATACTATGAAAGTAGATGTGAATCAAGAGCTCAGGATTACTTATTAAGCATCTTCACCATAAAAGTATCTGTGATGGTGCACAACAATCATATGCAACACGATATTAGTACTCCAGGTTGTGAGTAAAAGTATTTCTGTTCAGCGGCTGTTACAGTAATTAACACTGGTCTTCATGATTTGTTAGTGTGCCTGCTGCTTATTTCACTAATTTCACCTCTATTTTTCTTTGGTTGTAAAGGTGCCATTGAACTTTCTATTCTGTCGGAATATTATGGGCGCGAAATTGCTGCATATGACATCCAGACAACCCGCTGTGATCTGTATGGTCAGGTTGGTGTTCTTATATGTTTTTTTCCTGTCCCAAATTATTAAGCTACTGCTTAGCTTTACATCCCATGATACAGGAGAAGAACCACAGAGAGAGGGCTATGCTCATTTATGATGGGTTGCATTATGATGCTTTAGCTGTAAGTTTTTATGATAGTACGCTACTGATCAACATGACACAATGAGATTAACTAATTTTATGTGCTTTTGATCAACAATAATTCAGATGTCCCCATTTGAAGGAGCACCAGAAGAATTTGATCAGACCATCTTCCTTGTTGACCATAACCATTCCATTGGTCCAATAGAAGGCCTTGCTCTAAATTTAGTGAAGGAGGCACAGAGGTATTCATCTACTGTCACTTAGTGTTTTAACATTAAATAACTACATACTTACAGCAACCAATAGTGCCTCAAACAGAATGATTATTTTAGCATCTAGCCTCATGTTTTGAATGCTTTAAACTTTTGGCTGCGGTTAATGGTCAGCAATCTAACTGAACGTTCTGATGGCTAAAGCATTTGGATGAAGTTTCAATGTAATGTAAAATATGCATTCAGAAACAAAAAAATACATACAAGTATATAACCCTCTCTGTAGTTCGTGTGGTGCTAAAAAGCTTTGGTTCCTTTTTTTTTTATTGTCCAAAATGATCATGAGTAGTCTTGTTAGGTTACCCCCGAAAGCTCTCAAGAATGTCAGAATATAACTCAAGGGCATGCAAATAGTCTATCTGGTTTGCAGAAATCTGACAGCTCATTAGAAACCAAGGAAAGATCGAGTAGAAATGTTACTGACTTTTGGTTGGACATGCAATATGTAGGAAGAGGAGCTACACAGACACTGCAAACTTCACATTGCGCTGCGGCGTGTGCCAAATTGGCGTCATTGGTCAAAAGGTAAGACTCTTGTAAACACGATGTCCCAGCCAATCTGTGAAAAAATCATTGTACTGAAAGCCAGCCCCCATTATTTTGTGGGTGCACAATGCAGGAAGCTGTTGAACATGCACAAGCCACTGGCCATGTCAATTTCCAAGAATACAAATGACTGTAGAAGACATACTAGTTCTGTTGTAAACTGCTTTTCATTTGTTTCAATTGATATTCTTCTTCAGCTGGATATGGTATACTGTATTGTAATATTTGTTCCGGGGAAAATTAATAATGGCTAGCTCCAGTGTCGGTAACGGACTGTGACATTGATATTGACTGTCAATTATGGCATGTAGCAGCCTGCTTGTCACTTGCCAGCCTGTGGTCTTTTGCCTGAAGTGTTTTTAGAACGAGTCATTTGATAATAGAAAGATTTTTTTTTGTTAGGATAATTCATACTATACCACTCCAAAGAGTACTAACCACTGAAATACCACTACAAAGATTTTTCTTCACAAAATACCACTCCAAAGAGTTTTGGATTTACACAATGCTATTTCCCTTCTTTTTCCCCATTTTAGTTTATTTTAGACTTTTTGTCCACACGAAGACACATCTGCCTATAAGATCGCATGAACACGGTCCAACCTAACTAGATCAAACCTAACAGTCTCTTCTTGCCATCATGATAAGTCAAGTTAGAGTTTCTGGCTACACAACATTTCATGATGTGGGCAGTAGTACTTGTTTTGAGACTAGAGATTTTGAGTGAGATGTTGACTCACACAGACACACGATTGCAAAGCTAACAGATGATTTGGTCGTTTTTTGGTACTATGGTAAGGTTTTGCAAGAGAACCAAAGATTGAAAATTGTACTGACTTGGTAGAGGCCTTTCAGATGTAAAGGTTGTTAAGGCAATATCCTGATTTCCTAATATAAGAGATTACTAATACCTTGTATAGGCTTTTCTTGTCTTGTATATGCTTTCCTTGTATTCCCTTGCCTTGTATAGGCTTTCCTTGTATACCCTTGTATTCATATATATATTCTGGCCATTGGCCTCATGATCAATACAAGTGCTATTCATAACATGGTATCAGAGCTAAGAGGTCTCGAGTTCAAGACCCGGTTGGTGCAATTTAAAAAAAAATAATTGCAGCCCACTTCTATTCCACGTCCTAGGCCTGAAGAAGCCTGCACGTGAGGGGGAGTGTTGAAGTATAAGTGAATTGCCCACCTTTTCTCATCAGCTTAAGCTTTTGGGTGAACTGGCTGGTGCATGCAACTCAATATGATATCTTGAGTCAGTTTGTTTCTGCTCCCACTCAGCTCCACTATAGTCATCTTCTTCGTGTTCTACGATATCTTCGTGGAACTATTTCTCGCCGCCTTTTCTTTCCACGCTCCAGCTCCTTACAACTCCAGGCATACTCTGATGCTACATGGGCTAGTGATCCCTCTGATCGTCGGTCTCTTTCTGCTTATTGTGTTTTTGTTGGTGGTTCTCTCATTGCTTGGAAGACTAAGAAGCAGACAGCAGTTTCTCGTTCGAGTGCTGAGGCTGAGTTGCGGGCTATGGCTCTTGTGACAGCAGAGATTACTTGGTTATGGTGGTTACTTGAGGATTTTGGTGTTTCTGTTTCTACATCGACTCCTCTTTTATCGAGATAATCTGAGTGCTATTAGCATTGCTCGAGATCCAGTGAAGCATGAGCTCACAAAGCATATTGGTGTTGATGCTTCTTATATGCGGTCCCAAGTTCAGGATCACGTTGTGGCTCTTCAGTATGTGCCTTCAGAGCTTTAGGTGGCAGATTTCTTCACGAAGACACAGACTCGAGCTCATCATAACTTTTATCTCTCCAAACTCAGTGTTGTAGATCCACCATGAGTTTGAGGGGGGGTGTTAAGGCAATATCTTGGTTTCCTAATATAAGAGATTACTAATACCTTGTATAGGCTTTTCTTGCCTTGTATATGCTTTCCTTGTATTCCCTTGCCTTGTATAGGCTTTCCTTGTATACCCTTGTATTCATGTATATATTCGCCATTGGCCTCATGATCAATACAAGTGCTATTCATAACAAAGGTGACCCAGGATATTGACTCTTGTTATTGAGTTTGAAATCAAAGCAGATTTTAAGAAAACATGGTAGAAAGAAGGAAAGAAATCGGTTAAATTAGCTACTAGTTCTGGAAAGGAAAGAATGGCTAAACTTGCATAGTCAAGCCGAACCAGACATGTGGTTCACCCAACGGCAAATAGGTATCTTTCTATGGCTTGGGAAAATGAAAAATTAGAAAAAATACAAAAAAGGTATTGAAATGGTATTGTGTGAATTTAAAACTCTTTGGAGTGGTATTCTCTAAAGAAAAATCTTTGGAGTAGTACTTCAGTAATTGGCACTCTTTGAAATGGTATAGTATAAATTAACTTTTTTTTTCCTCGGCAAGATGCATGTGGTGCGTATGCTTTGGAGTGCTTCTTTAAAAAAATTTAAAAAAAAACTTCTTTTTGGGTGCTGAGGTTAGGTTACTGCCCACGGGCTACCTGATCCAGGTGCAGGTCAAACCTAATTGATATTCTTGTGGGCTCGTTTTCAGTAGGCAGCCGTCAGGTCAGCCACAATTCATGCATCTGGCGTTGTAGATTCTGTGGAGCATACTGTTTAATTCCTCATGTTTATGCTCGTACTGTTACAAATGTTAACTATATCTCCCAAGTGATGTAGGCAAATGCAGAAAGGGCGCCCGGGGCAGTAAGCTAGTGGTGTTCGCACTTCGCACCCGCTCCCATTTCAGTCTTGAGGATGAATGATCAGGAACACACGGAGTCCATGGGGTGCAATCAGGGCAAGAAATAATGATGAAGCAGTAGTTCATTCGTTGGTTTGCTTGGTAAATTAAATATTCACCACTTGATATCATCATCTGCTCTGCCTCTTCCTTGTGTGCGATTTGGATACATGGTCTACATAACTTGTTTAAATAATATCTTTCTTTTATTAATTTTACATAATTAATACACCGAAAAAAATTATAAAATAGACCTCTATAGCCATTTGAAGTGGTGACAGACACTTTGTTGTCATTTCAAATGGCGAGAAAGATGCTTACCTGGTGTCAATGTAGAATTACTGTCGTCAATTGAAAGAACAAAACTCTGTAGCCAATTTAATTGCTAACATAAGATATATTTGAAAATATTAATCGACATGGCTTTAGGAAAAAAATACATACATTGAAAAAATATACACACACTGACAAATACTTATACCAGGGGTACCCCACAGCAAGGTATACATCTATTTCAAGATCGTTTCTCTCTCAGTCGTGCGAACATGGCGGGAAGATTGGCAGCGGTGCAGAATGCTGGAGAGGGTATTACCAAAGTCTCAACAGATGAGATTATCACTAAATATTGGCTGGAACACCAAATGATCCATCTTGGGCCCAACTCTAGGCCTCGTGGGCCCACAAAGGACCCTCGGCCTCGTTCAGGCCCGCCAGAGGCGGTCCTGCCTGGCCTCAGGTCGGACGCCCCCGCAGGCTCCGACTTGGCCTCGGGTCGGAGCCCAAACGACCTCCAACTCAGCGACCTCCGCCACGTCGCCGGTCGACCCCAAGCAGGTCACCTGTCCCATAGACGCGACAGCCTTGCTGGAGCAGGTGGCTCCTTCCCAAGGTGGCCAGGGGCCGCCAAAGTCAAGCGCCCGTCCCTTCACTCCGTCCTGCGCCGTGGAGAGACGCGCTCAAATCCCGAGCGGTACAGAGCCTGCAGAACGACGTCAGCACCTGACAAGCCCTCAGAGGGCGGGTGCGCACCTTCCCGACGGAACGCCGTCCGTTGTGTCTACCAACCTAGACGTGGGACGCCCAGGAACCTGTCAGTCACCAGGACCGAACACCGGGACTCCCGGGCATAACGTACCCCTACCTTTTTTCTCCGAACTCCCGTGTAACCTGCCCCCTCCGCCTATATAAAGGGAGGCAGGACCCTCAAGGAAGGGCATTCGATTCAATTCAACTTATCAAACATACAGACGAACATTCCTAACTCCCGAGCTTCCGCTCCTCTCACTCGGACGAGCGCTCAGGGTCTGTCTTGAGCACTCGCTTGTAACCCAGTGCAGTCTGCTGCACCCCAAGCAATACAAAACCACCACCACGAACTGGACGTAGGGATATTCGGCCTGAACCAGTATACATCTTGGACTCCTGTAGTCTAACCATTCAAGGAGAAGGAACGCACGGCCCCTATACCTACAAATTTACTTGCCGGTTGTACGAAACACCGACACACACCAACAATTACACCCTGGAGGACAAGGCAAAGGCCGAGAGGGCAGAAGACGAAGGAAAGGCGCTGATGGTAGACCGAAGGACAAGGCAAAGGAAGAGAGGGCGGAAGACGGGGGAAAGGCACTTATGCTAGACTCAAAAGCATAGGATGTATGACCATAAGTTTGATTTCCTTTTCACCCATCTAGTATTTTTCACTCTAAAAAGCTCAAATGTATCGTAACTATAGTTCGGATTAATGGATCATGAATATTGCCATTTATACCATAGAAGTAGCAAGGCGAACATATACACCTCACTAAACCCTACGTACCATGCAATTCAAACCTTCATTATGAAGCATCATGTCGGGCTTCAAATTGTTTGTTCAAACTAAAAACATCACTCACCTCCCTACATTTATACAACAAACGTAGTACACGTGCGCGGTAGGAGACACATGTCACCGCCGCACCTTCTGCAGTCAGGGAGGAGGATATTTTTGCAAACTTATTTAGAAGGGGACAAATTTATTCAGATTTAAAGGCTGGCCTCTATCGCCATTTGATTTGGCGGCATACTCTGTCTCTAAATTGAATGGCAATAGATACCTACGTGGCACACCTTCGTCTATTCATTTGGCGACATAGGTTTTATCGACATTTTAAATACCTACAGAGGAATATTTTTATATAAAAATCAGCATATTAATTATGTAAAATTAATAAAAACAGATGTTATTTAAAAGAAATTCTGGTTCACAAGGTATACATTCACCAACTACTACTCCCGAATGACAGCAACACCTTCTTAAATCTCAATCAAGTAAATTGCTCAATAAAGTTGCTCTTCTGTTGAAGGAGTAATCCTCGTGAAATCTTGTCGAACAGCTGGGACAGAGTCCTCACACAACGTGTTATTCATCTGACCAGATTAATTCCCATGGCAAGGCGCCGCCCAAGAACAATCATTTCAGACCCACAGGTATACTTTTAGTACTCTCGCTAGCCATAGATTGAATCCGAATGAATCAAAGCATAGGTAGAAGAAATACGGATTACAGTCTCCAAATGCGAGAAAGAAAGAAAGAAAAAAGAGACATAGCACAGATGTCAGCCGGAGACAAGCCCATGCTAATGAAGAAATGGAAGCAAAAATGAAGGACGTGAGCGGTGATAGTTCCTCTTCGCTCGCTTTCTTGTGTCTGAAGAATTAGAAGCATTTCCGGTGCACAATGGACGGGCCGGACTCGTCATACTCCGCCTTTGCAATCCACATCTGCAAGGAAGGATAAGCAAAAACAGTAAGGAAATCTATGGAGCTGAACGAACAAGTGTGACAGATAAAAACTCCAGTGTGTCTTATCGTCGCGTCAAGCTCACCTGCTGGAAGGTGCTGAGGGACGCCAGGATGGAGCCTCCAATCCAGACACTGTACTTCCTCTCCGGGGGAGCCACCACCTTGATCTTCATGCTGCTAGGAGCCAGGGCGGTGATTTCCTTGCTCATCCTGTCAGCAATGCCCGGGAACATGGTAGTACCACCGCTGAGAACGATGTTGCCGTACAGATCCTTCCTGATATCCACGTCGCACTTCATGATGGAGTTGTAGGTGGTCTCGTGGATCCCTGCGGCCTCCATCCCAATGAAGGATGGCTGGAAGAGGACCTCTGGGCAGCGGAAACGCTCGGCACCAATGGTGATAACCTGCCCGTCAGGAAGCTCGTAGCTCTTCTCCACGGAAGAGCTTGTCTTCGCGGTCTCCATTTCCTGGTCGTAGTCCAGGGCGATGTAAGCAAGCTTCTCCTTCATGTCCCTTACGATTTCGCGCTCGGCGGTGGTTGTGAAGGAGTAGCCACGCTCCGTTAGGATCTTCATGAGGTAATCGGTAAGGTCACGCCCGGCCAAGTCCAGGCGAAGGATGGCATGGGGGAGTGCGTACCCTTCGTAGATGGGGACGGTGTGGCTGACACCATCACCGGAGTCCAGCACAATACCTGCACAAGCACAGAACACAAGGAGCAAACCCAACAATGAATGGCCCAGGTTAGCTAGCTGGACTGAAGAACAGATCTATACAAGAGAAATAAGAGATTTAACTCCTAACTGCAGTAGCAAAACATGGTACTTGTCGATTTTGATTATTCAAATGATTGCACCACATTGGTAATTAAGGTTCTATATACACAAAACAGCGTAACTCGTTTGAGACATGCTAGCTCGCGTAGCTAAGAATTATTTCTCCTGCATGGAATGGCATGGCATGGCAGTGTGCAGGAAAGCGATGCTTAAACTACTTTAAAGATCACTGCCGTCTCAATTTTTCACCGATTAGACAGCCATTAAGTACCCTGGCTGGCTATAGTCATCTACCAAGGCAACTGAGTTTGTTGATGGGACGAACAAATTAGCACGTGATGAACGGGGTAGCCCACCTGTCGTACGGCCACTGGCGTATAGGGAGAGGACCGCCTGGATGGCGACGTACATGGCGGGGGTGTTGAATGTCTCGAACATGATCTGGGTCATCTTCTCACGGTTAGCCTTGGGGTTGAGCGGCGCCTCGGTGAGGAGGACGGGGTGCTCCTCGGGGGCCACGCGGAGCTCGTTGTAGAAGGTGTGATGCCAGATCTTCTCCATGTCGTCCCAGTTGCTGACAATGCCGTGCTCGATGGGGTACTTGAGGGTGAGGATGCCCCTCTTGGACTGCGCCTCGTCCCCGACGTAGGCGTCCTTCTGCCCCATCCCGACCATGACGCCGGTATGGCGCGGGCGGCCAACGATGCTGGGGAAGACAGCCCTCGGAGCATCGTCCCCGGCAAAACCAGCCTGACAAGAAGAGCACATGGACGCCAATGTTTCAAGGTAGAACCACAATTTGACCAAGACATGGGCAAGATCTTGCAATGCGTAATAGTATTTCTTGGTAGGAATAGCCGTTTGAATAGGATAGGATGAATGAATACCTTGACCATGCCGGTTCCATTGTCGCAGACGAGGGGCTGGATGTCCTCCGCGTCGGCCATGTTCCTCTTCTTGTTCTTCTACCTGGCCTAGGCGACGCAAGGGAGACAGATAGATCTCACAGCATTAGGTAAAGAGAGAGATCGATTGAAACAGCGGTCACAATTACAAAAGAGAAAGGAAGGATGCGATGCGATGAATGCTCGTCAATCAAGGATCTTGTGCCAGTCCTTTTAAGTAAGTAAATGGGCATTAAAGACTGTCCATCCAAGCAATCTAACGGACTGACGGGAAGAAATTGGAATTAGAGCACGATCCAATCCTAGGAGGGGGGTGCCAGTGGTGATGAACAGTGGATCAGTTAAAGATGGCAACTTTGGATTTCATTTCATGAGAATAATCCAAAGCACATATCCCATGCATCAGTGCGTTGTTGCGGGGATATATATATTCCGACCAGATCCTATTTCGATCCCGACTCCGAAAGCACGGGAAGAATGATCAGTGGATAGAATTAGCAGGGAGAAGCAGCGAGAAGCGGATTAGACAGATGGTTACCGACAGAGTCAGATGCCGCTTCTGTTCCTCTCTTCGCTTCCTTCCTTGGTTGTTTCTTGCCTGCGTTCTTGAGACGGAGATGGGGCCGGAGAGAGGCGGACGAAGACGGGGGCGGGGGAGGAATGCCAGCCACTGCGCTGGCCGGGTATGTATAGGCCTTGAATTCCCAGGATGGCGGTGGCCGCAGACCTGCACGAGCGGAGGGCCGCACTCCTCGCCCACCGTCACTCACAGGAGCTCCTCGGTCCTCAGCCTCACAGCTCCGGCCGATCGAGCGCTGCTCGTCTCTCCATCCTTCCTCGGCCACGTCACCCCTTACCGTACCATACACCTCTCATGCATCTTCTTTTCATTTCTGCAGATGCCTCGTCTTAACGATTTTGTAAGCTCAAAATTAGACATTTGTTTATGGCTTGCTTGAATAAAGTGATCATCACTACTAGAACTCTGTTTGTTTGTACATTTTTTTATTTTTTTCCCCAAATAATCGATGCCGATTTTCCTTTTCTTACCGGGTCGTCTACACGTGTTGCTGAAAATCCTCCACACGCTGCACACCCGTATTTATCTCGTGTGTTGCAATTCTTTCAGTTACAACCTGCAAATTATGCTTGGTATCTCACATGCGAAATATATTTCTTGTGCACGACGCAAGCCGCTGCTGAACATGCACAGGTCACTGGCCATGTCAATTTCCAAGAAAATACAAACGACTGCATGTACTTGTTCTGTTGTAAACTGATCCATTTGTTACAGTTGGTATCCTTCTTCGGCTGGATACGGCATATTGTAATTTGCGATTTTTGTTACAGGGCAAATTTAATAATGGTTAGCGCCAGTTTGGATAATGCAGCGTGATATTGATATTGACTGTTAATTAATGTATAGAGATCCATGGGGAGCCTGTGGCAGCCTGCTCTTGTGTGTGTGTGTTTTTACCTCAAGTGGTTCTGTAACGAGTCATTTGATAATAGAAAAAAAAAAACTGCTTTGGTGAGCAGAGATTGGTTAATGCCCATGGGCCATGGGCCCAACCCAGATTAGGATACGTGACCCAGGTCCAGGTGCATGCCAGATTTGTTCACTCCCTTGGGAAAATCTTGCTAGTTTGTAGCTGGTGGGTTCAGTAGGCAATAATCTATGAGTTGCAGAAGAACACACATGCAGAAACAAGCAGAGCTGCTTCTATGCTTTTTAAAAAAAAAACTGTATAAATGTATTATATAAAGTGAGAGTTTCTTCCCACGTCACTTCATCAAAATTACCCACTTTTGCCATTACTATTTAATTAACCACCTTTGCCACTGCTCTTTAATTATCCACCTTTGTTACTGTTAATGCTCTTAATTACCCACCTTTGTCCCTGCTCTTTTTACCCACCTTTACCACTGTTATTCCTCTTTGCAAATAAACTTTTTGTCGCAAATTGAGGTTTCGTTGCAACGCACGGACGCATGACTAGTTAAAGTATAAATGAAGGGTAGATAATGATTGCTTATCTTTTTGTTTGCTTTAAGATTTATGCAACTTGTATTGAGAGGAAAAACATTAGAAACATTACTCAAAATGTAAATTTAAATAAAGAAAGAAAGAAATAGTCATCAAGCTAGGAAGTCACATGTTGAAATCCCTAGTTAACAAAAAGAAATACCTCGCATCTACCCTAAAAACGCAGGTGATTACCGGTGGTTTACCGGTTGGACTACAGTACGTACCTATGGTGGTGGGGGTCACGCATGCTACCTAGCTAGTTGCGAGGATGTTAATTACGGGATCAAATCTTAATTCGAAGACGCTAATTAACTGATAAGATTAACCAATAAGCCTTAAAACGCTCGCCATTTAGATAGCCGACGTACGGTTGGTCGTATAGATCTAGCTTTCGCCTAGAAAAATAATAATAAATATATGCAACATTGAGTTACATATGCGTGCACCTGGAGCCCACATTGGTATAGTGATATGCATAGTGCTTCATCTTTGGTCTTTGCCCATGCACGCATGCCCAATCGTGTGACTGTTGTACTTGCACAGGGATGCATGCATGGGTCCTGAACTCCTGATATTGCATATAGTTAATTATCTCCCTAGTAGTGTTGCTCAAATATCTATTAGCTAGCTAGCCTAGCTCGCTAGAGGTTGGAGGATATATATTAATTGTGTTTAGAGAGATTAATTAGAAGTGTTGTGTAAAGTCTCATAGTGTACTCCATACGGCACGGTAAAAGTAAAATTAAGGTTATGTCAAGGAAAGCGGGAGTCGAATAATTAATTAATGTAACAGCTGGGGTATAAGTTAATTATATATTATAATTAACTTTAACCGTGGTAAGAAAAGAAATATCTCGTACTGACGGATCAGCACCACGATTCGGCTAGCTTTTAGAGACGTAGACATTGTCAGCCATGAGTTCATTCACAAGTTGTTGTGTCTCTCTTGTGTGCTTTTGTTCTTTGTGTGACCATTTTCCTCGTGGTGTGGGTTGCCACCGGTTCCAATAAGAAAGAAGCTTAGGGTTAGCAATCACAACTGGGCGTGGCCTTCTTTTTCGAACCCTTTTGAATTACTCATGCATATACGCATGGTCATCCAGTAGATCGATATATCTCTCTCCTCCTCTAGCTAGAAGTCGTCACTTTCTCAATCCAATTCGCGATTTCCTCGTGACACATCACGCAATTCGATTGGATGATCCAATTCGGCCGCCTTTGCTTTGCTTTTCCTTAGCTTCCTTTTCCATGTTCAAATACTAAATAATTACAACCTTTAAACGACATATCATATAATCTACAGTACGGTGTACTCGATCGCTATATATAGAATAAAATGCTACGACATCAGACTGAAAGCAACAGCTGATACATATATTGGACGATCGATCGATATATACTTCGATAGTGCAGCATATGATACGCCCATGTATCGTACTCAACGCTAAGGATTACTTCTGGATAAGAATGCCTGTATATAAACTCACAAAGATGATACATGTACGCACGTCACCAACTCACCATTGCTAGCTAGCTGCATGGGATAAATCATTCATGGACTAGCTAGTGCAAATTGCACTGCATGTGGTTTAATTTATATGTGTAGCGGTTAGCTTAGCTAATTACTAAGAACAAAGTTGCAGGGCGTGTTTGCCTCCCTGCTGCTGGTGTTGTGGTATCAAGAAACAGGTCTAATTAAACAGTAAAATACAGGGCAACCAAGCATATCATTCTGCATGCATATGCATCACTACATGGCATGGCGTGGCATGGGCATACATTTTTTTTTTTTTTTTTGACATAGCCCTTCTCTTTAACATGCATGCATGAGGTCCCCATAATTAAAAGCTAGCTAGACTCAAGGGGAACATTGATTCCCTCCTAATCATCATCATTTCCCTCTTGGGCTCTAGACCACTCCAGTCTCCAGCACAAAGCAAAGCAAAATATTCTTGGTACATAGTAGTAGGCTGATATTATATTTGAACCTCCAAGATATGTATATGTCTTAATGCTAACCTCTCATCCAGGATGGGCCCACATTGCATATCATACTTGGGTGTTGTCTTTATCAGAGATATGCGCTTGCCGCTGGTTAGCCCCTGGTGGTTATCCACTGATTAATTAATTCCAAATCAGATAGATAATACCTAGCTAGATTGAGGTTTAGCTAGGCTTTTTTTAGTAGCATTAGGATGTGCCGTCACTTCAAAATATGCATAGACTATGATCAATTGGATTTGTCTTATGTATGATGCATAATTAATTAAGGATGTGACAGTGATGAGAAGCTAATTCCAAGAGTCCCATGCAATTAAGCATGAATAGAGTACTCCCTAAGCTAGCTTGTAAATTTGGTGAGTTATATACTACTACAGTTTTCTGACCACCTTTGTTGCTTTCATTCACAGGACTAGCTAGGCCTAAGCATCACTAGGGTTAAGTGCAATTATGTGAAGTACTCCTTCTGTCTTTCAAATTTTCTTCTAAATATACGTCATTCTACAATTTTAAGATAATTTTTACTATTTTTTTTATAACCTACTCTTTTAACTATTTTTAATATCATTTACTGTTATAGATTAAAGTAATTATAAGATGCACCATCTAAAGATATAAAGAAGAGAGGCAATACAACCTTTTATAGATGTGTCTTGGTGAAAGTGAAAATCCAAAATAACATCTGTTTAGAAACATAGAGAGTACTGGGTTAGCTAGGCCAAGGGACCCTCCATAATTCGAGGAACCTAACCTAGCTAGTTCCGAACTAACATTTCTATGCTCAAGGAAATTGGTACATGTGGTGTCATCCTAGAATGTTAATTGCTCAAATATTTATTTTGCAATCAATGGGCCTGCTCCGTGCATAATTTGCAATCATGAAGCCAGCACACAGATCAGAGAGAGAGAGGCCCTAGCTATCTGGTCACCACATCTGAATGAACTTCAGAAGTGAACCTTCACCATACTGTGTATATCTGCATTGGCAGGTGAATTCTCAAGTATATATCTCTGATGAGCAGATGAGTTCCAACTTGTTATATTACTATACCATTCACTCTATCTAGAAGTTACCCTAGAAGTAGAACCAAGAAAAGGTGAAAATGCATGAGAGAAGGCTGTATCTGCACATGCCTGTAGGGTAAATATTACTGGTATTTACTGCAACAAGGACCTATGTGACATACTTGGAACAAGTACCAGAACATACAGATTAATACTAATATTGAATCATTTTCTGAATTTGGTAAAGTAATGCATAAGAGTTGTTAAGCTCATGGCCCTACTCAATAAATCAACTAACCCTAGAGTAACTATTTCTGGCCACTGCTTCACATTGTATACTACTGATACCTAACCTCACAATCTTTATTTGCTGAATGACATTGTGAGGGAAAGCTAAGGCCTTTGCCCTAACTTAAGGAAGAATTAGGCCATCTTAGGAAGCATCATTGGATGCCTTTCTTGACTACTTTTGACACTATTCATGCTTCTCCTCTCAATGAAATTGTCTTGTCATGCTTTGCCACCACATGCATTTCTTCTCCTCCTTGCTCTCATGCATGCCCAAAGATCTGGTTGCCCCAAGCACAGAACTGCTTGGGGTGCATTATTTTTGCTTGATGACCCCACCAGTTTATTGATTGGACTAGGAGGGTGTGGGTGCAGGTATCTTCATCAAGACTATTCTTGTTGTCAGCTGCTATATGTACTACTGGCTAATGTGTCCTACCGTTGCTTTGCAATTTTCCTTGAGCTGCCAAAGTTCGTCAGCTACTCAGCTCTTGAAGCTAAGGATGAGACAATTTTCCCTGAGCTGCCAAAGTTCAGAATGATTTTCCCCCTCTACAACTCATCTCCTATAGCACAAGATTGATGATATATAGTGTTTGAAACGAACCTTCATAGAGAAGAAAACATGCTAAAAGCTTTTAGGGGTTGTTTGGCACATATATATGTGAATGAAGGTGCGCTGATTAGTGAGAGAAATGTCTGAATTAGTCCCTATGTTTGACAGGTACCAAGTTGGTTATTTCAAATTCGAGCTAACGAACCACTGTCAAGTCGAGCTTCATTAACCTTTTTTATGTTAAAAATATATTTATTTTAATTTTAAACTCATTAACTAGTGTAATAGAAACAATTTTGATTCAAGAGTTTTTTTTCCGGCCCTATACCAACCTCGCCAGTCAGCAAACGCAAGAAAACAGGAAGAGTCGACATGAAGCGTGATTGAAACATATATACATCGTCATACGTACAGTTCTCTCGATTGATCAGACCGTGAGACTGATCAGAGGATGGAGCTACCGTGGCATCTTCCGGACCTCTGCATCCATGATCCGTCCAGTGAAAAAACAGTTCCTTGTGCTGATCAGCAAGGAAGATTCGCAACTTCTCCAGTCCATGCGTGCAAACTGCAAAGGTTAGGAGCAGCAGAGCTGGTCAGGCTTTTTAAAACCTGCAGGAGTGTGTGCACTGTGTCTGATGATACATCACTGTGACTAGCACAGTGCAAAAATAAAAAAGTTGCATTGTGTGGACATGAGTATATAATATTGCAGCTAATCATTTCTAGATTCTTAGGAGAATCAAAGGGCTTTGACAAACCATAATAATTCAGAGTGATGCATTTGCAGCAGTTATTTCAGTATAGACATGGAGCTAGCTCTAAAGTTCTGGAAATGTGGATCGGCTGTAGTCATGCAGTGGTTTGTACGTGCGCCATCGGATCGAGAATCAACAGCCCAGATCGAGGTGGTCAGAATAATAGATGGGTAAAAAATTTTATGGTCGCCTCGATACGGATGGTTAATTGTACGACCCGAGGGGGGCGAAAATAGGTTCAAGCTCAAACAAGTATTTTTTAAAAAAAATACATAAAAAATAATTACATAAATATATATGTCAGCCAAATAAATTAGCAACAAAACTATTAGGCATATAAAACTCTATATCTATTGGCGACAGAGGTATTTTTGTAATTGTTTTTCATGAATTTTTCTATAAAACTCTATATCTATGCAATGGATCTGCATCGCAACTACTTTGAGCGCCTGCTAAGTCTATATATTTGTGCCCCCTGTGTGATTAGCTCGATAAAACCAATGAATTACGCACTTAATTGCACTCTAGATCCCATCCTCCTTCCATTTGGCATGATTAAATGTTCAAGCACTGTAGATGTGCCACCGGATTGTTTTCCAGCCTATGTGCACAGTGCCCCTTCCAGGTGATTAGTCGATGGCAATTTATTTCCCTGGATTTAATTGGTGACAATTGTACAGCCCCACTACGGCCACCTAGTCACAATCAGGCACAACCATACTGTTCATTGACACAGCAAAGGGCAAGTAGAGGAGACCACACACAGTACATGTGCAGTAATGGGAGTTAAGGCATGGAATGGTACAAGTGGACAAGCTAGCTCCCCCCTCCTAGCTAGCCTAATCATCCGTGGCCAATGCAATTGCATTGTCCTTGCAGAAATGGCTAGCTAGCTAGCTAGTATCTACTGGCTATCTTGGAGTAGTTGCTATTGCAGTTGCATGGAGGAAAAGAACCTAGAAGAATTAACTGCTGTTGTGAGCATGTACAAGGATCCAAGTTATTGCCATTCTGGTACAACTACTTGGGCGGTTAGAAAAACTTCACCAGCTGTAGTACAGGAGTAGAGGATAATTATGATAGTATTACGGTAACTAGAAAGCATCCTGCACATTTGATGAGCACTTTTACCAGACATAAGCTGCACCAAGCTACATGCAACACCTATGGCACCTACCCTTTTGAGGTGTTTGCCCTTTGGAATCTCGGAATTCGAACTCTTTGTGTATTTCTATACCAGTTCAGAATGAAGCTGATCACACAATTTAACATTGATGATAAAACGACTATATCACAAATTCGATCTATCGAAGTAACAAATACTGTTAATAAAAGAGTATTGACCCCATGGTCAAAGCTTACAATTACTGCTCTTTTCAACTAAACAACTCGAATAAACCGCAGTGGAAGAAGATAACTCCAAGTGATGGCCTATCATATGCCCACAGACAATCGACTAGAGTAGTGTGATTTAGTTCTCGTAATCCCGGTATTAGTTCTTCTCAAACATGTTTGATGTCGATGAAATTCCCAGCAACTTAGCAAAAAGAATTGAGCAATTAATGAGTATATGAAGTTCTCAGGAAATCTTGGGAATAATGCACTTACATATATGCAAGGCTTAACAAAGAAGGCATATTAGGGTTCTTTTGCATAAAGCCGAATTTTGAATTTCAACATACATAGTAGTTTTCCCAAAGCATCCATTTGGCAAAGTAGTTGCAATAATTGAAACTAAATATTTTTCTAGTGAAGGTTCTAGCTACCATTGCTAGTATTAAGGATCTATCTGCCAAGATTTAATGAATTAGGTTCTATCTATTTGACTGGCTTTAGCTGCCAGAATAAACACTCGAGAGTTCTAACCGCTCCTAGACTCCCTAAAGATCATTTTAAAACAAATCCATAAATGTACCTTGTGAAAACGCCCTTACTTGCCCTTAACTGTGAGCATAGCTATTTGAATAGTTTTACACTTTGTGAAAGTCGTACACTTTACCCATAAGAGATAATCAAATTATAATGTTGGTCAAGACATGCTTCCATAAGCATGTGACTAAATGCTTATCATAAGGTCTTTACAATGAGCCAACCGAACCTGACTTTGCCCGCTAAGGTTTCACAGCTAAAGGGTTATAGCTTCCTAGTCAGAAGCCCCCTTGCACATGTAGGAATAAACTATCTCTATCTAACACACACATTCCTCCAACTGGTGAAATCAAAGCTAGGTTGCTACAAATTAATCAGTTAGGTCCATCCCATCCTAAACATGTGGTCGTACTGTTCAAGACACAAGCGTTGATTCTTAATTGACTCAGGCGGAACTATCACATTACAAGATCTCGTGCTCAATCTGCACCTGCCTCAACTTACCATCCACCCAAATCTAAATCATTTTTCTATTTTATTTTGAAAACCAATGGCAATATGTATTGCCTTACAATTTAAATAAACAACGAGGTTAAACATTTTCAGGTATTCCCACCCATAGGATGATATGGACCAGTATATTACTATAGTGTGTCTAAGCATTTCTAACAAGCTAAAATAATCTAAAACTAACATACTTGTTGCAGCAGATCAACTATACTAAGGTGAGAAAAGTATATGAATGTCAATACCAAGGAGGTAAATTCAATCTAGATTAACTATAATCCTAAATAGATAATTTAACATTTTATGTAAATAGACATGCACACTAGTTTTAAATAATATAAAAAATAACATTGGAAAATAATAGAAGAAACATAGTCATGGAAGACTTTTCTTACTCAGTTGTGTCTTGGGTCTTGAGTAGAGTCACGACGCTTGCTTCCAAGTAAACTACTGGAACATTGAATTCTACATGTGCAAATTGATACAGATAAAATAAAAAAATTATAAAACTAATACCGAGAGATAGACGATGAATTATAAGAATTTATAATTTTGAATCACTCGATTCGGATTTCGTACGACAGAAATGGACTGTCAAAAATCATGTCGAGAAGGAAAATCCAAATATTGTGAGGGAGGAGAATATTTGTTGGAATATTCCTTTGGTTTTAAAATGAATAAAACAAGTAGAGGCTGACAGATGGGTTCCACCAGTGACATAGAGAAAGAAACAAAGAGAGATCGAGAGAGAGGGAGAGAGAGAGGAAAAGAGGAGCACCACAGGCAACTCTGGTGGCCAGTAGCAACGACAGCTCGGGTGCCATGGGCGATGGACAAAATGGGTCAACCCGACCTCGAGGAAGCTATAGGCCACTGCCAAGGCAGAGATGAACAATGAACGACAAGCTTTGATAGGGTTCCCACTAAGAAGAAGAGAGTGTGGCATATTACGTGATGCAAGGAAGACGATGTCGTGGTCAATATTCGCAGGGCTTAACTAGAGATGACAAATTTGGTGAAGAAGGTGATGCTCGGATAGTGGTGACAAAGATTGGTTCGATTCCATCAAATGGTTGTAAGAAAATGAAATTAATTTAAGGAACGAGAGAGGAGGTTCGGGAACACAATATGACATGAGCAAAGGTGCAAAGGAATCACCAGTGAAGGAGATCCAAGTGGCGACCGAACTTGGAGAAGATGACGAGCGGCAATTGCACAGGAGGAGTTGGGGTTTGGTGAGTGAGTGAAGGGATCGAACATGGTCATGAGATTACAATTTATATGATCGAGTGACAATGAAAGGGCATGGCAAATACAATTTATATGATCAAGTGACAATGAAAGGGCATGGATTTGTCGTGGTTGTGGTGATAGTTTTGCTTCCGACTTGATGGCACAATGATGACGAGCAGAAATAGCAAGGGAGTGATGGTGCAAGGTGATGACGGGCATTTCCAACTCGTGTGACATACAATTGAATGGGTGGACGCAGGGTGGGTGGCCCGAGTGGAGCGGTTTGGTATGCATGGAGCTCGTGCGACACAAGCGAGGGTGTAGTCGGGGTGCTTGGTAAGCAGAGCAAAGCAAAGAGAAAGAGAGGAGTGGTGGGCTCGGCGAAGGAAAGGATGGGCTTGGCCCAAGGAAGAAGAAAGAATGGACTTCAACCTAGAAAAAAATGGAGGGAAATCAAATTTAGATTTGATATTTGGAATTTTGATATATTCAATTGGGATTTGAGATTCGAATTTCAATTTTGGATTTAGATTATGCAAGGAATCCAAATAACAACCAAATGTCTTTGAAACAATTATTTTTGAAAGGCAACAAACTTTGGGATGTTACACTTCCCTTGTAAAGTACTTTGCAATCTCAAAGAGCTCTCTCACCTACAGCATCCCCCATGCTACTACATCTAGCAAATGAATTGGCCTTGTCTCACTATTACCAATGCAAGGAAACAAAAAGAAAAAGATAATTATATTTGGATATAGTTTCTCGCGGAGAACTTAGCCCTGTCCTAAAGTGGCCATAGTGAGAGACAGAGACTCAAGAGAGAAGAACCATTTTGTCCCAACAAGAGCAATATGGTCCTAGGTCCCTTGTTGGAGTTTATAGGCTTAGCCCAAATTATTATTTTTCCTAAATTCTAAGAAATCCCAAAGGTCCACTCATGCATAGTGGAAGGTGGGAAGTTTAGTACTATATTGCTAGTCTAGGTGGGAGGAGACCAGCTTATAAAGTAGAGTTGGTTTTGCCTAGTTGAAGCAAGAAAAAGAAGAATACACTCTCGTTCGCTCGCCATCGCCCACGTCATGTGCTATCCTGCATGATGATGTGGCATATCTACACGCAACAAATTGGAAAAGAGAATAAAGCTTCAAACCGAATGTTTGAATCGTGCTAAAATTGGAAAAGAGAATAAAGCTTCAAACCAAATGTTTGAATCGCGCTAATTCTATGGGGCTTTTATGGCACGCATTAATGACGTTTCCAATTTTGCCATGCGGGATAATTGCCTTCCCTCTTCCCTCTTGGTCGCCTGTGTCTATATGGGGAGACATTCTCTCGATACAAAACACACTGAGAAAAGTTCTTTCTCCCTTTGTTCTCTTGAGCTGCATTGCTTGGCTTCTTCATCCCTTCGTCAGTGTGCACCAGTGCGGGGAGAGCAGTGTCACCAAAACTGTTCCCTCTCTTGATCCTGCATAGGAAGAGGTGAATTTGGTTTTTGGAAAGTGCTACGTGTGACTGCTCGCTGCTTCCTAGCTACTACATCTTCTTTCACGATGCCATCTAATTGTTCATCAACCTTCACCGGGGCACCTCTTTGTAAGTTGCATCTGAATCTCTTTCGATAAAACCCTTATAGAAATACCCTGCAGTAACAATGTTGATTACATGTGCTAGGAGTATTTCCATTGTTCACATCTTTCAGTTAGCGCATATATATGAGATAGGTGTATTTGTTTTCATGATCATGTCACAATATGTAGTGTACAATATGCCTAATATATATGTTATGATTACAATGATATCTATTATAGGAATTAAAATAATCGCAAAAGTGTGCAAACATTCTAACAGCTCCATACTGTAGCCTGCATGGGGGTGAACAGATGGGCACATTTCATGAGGAAGTTTTACTGTGCAATTCATGGTCCCGAACTATAACAATCCTTTTCTTCTCCCCTTCCCTAAGGAGAAAATGCATGCTTGTAGCTATCCAAAGAACCAAGAATGTAATGTTCCAATTATTGGTTGGTATCTCTCATCTCTTTCTTCTACAACACCATTCATAGAACCCAACAGCTGCCCAGATGCAGATTTACCAGTTCTCAGATTTGGCAAGTCATGTGGACGATGTTGCATAGCACATTTTTTAGGTCAGGGTGAAACATATTGGAAGATCTAGTAATTATGTTTACCAGATTATATTTACTAGCAATATCTGGCACTGCTATCTTATTTGTGCAAAATTTAGAACAATGATGTTTTCTCTCTCTCCCTTGTTTAGAACACCTTAACAAAAAAATTAGTCCACAAAGTTAAATAGCAAAAATATCATTTCATCCCTCTTAATGTCTAAAATCAAATATTGCCTAATGCTTATTGTGCAGTTTTGCCCACCCATACACATGAAAAACACTAGGTGCAGTGGCATAATATGACATGTCACAATCAACACATGCTTCTTGAGCCTGCCCAAAGTCTAGTGCCTAGTCCTGGTACCACGGTGTACTACTGTGTTTGCAGTAGGGTACCACCAAACAAAAAGAAAAAGAAACATGACCAAAATAAACTGCTTGCAGCATATACATAGCCCTGTCAGACTGTCACCATCGATCTCAGGATTAATTAAGAAGGGATTATGACATAATCAATCACCAGGACCAGACCATTCTTCTCCTTGATCTGAACCCTAATCAATATATGAAAACTGCACTAAAAGTTCAAAACAAACAAACAAACAAATATATATGCATGCATGGCCGTACACATGCATCCGGTGCATGGCAGCCATTTGAGCTCACTGCACACGCTTCTTTTCGCATAAAGCGAGTGGCATGTGACCGTGTCCGGCGAATCTTGATCTAAAATCAGTATTTTTCTTTCTTTTATTAAGTGCGAAAAAAATTAGATTTTTTTGGACGTCAGGTTTAACTAGTTTAGATAAGCTTAACTCAAATTTAAACTAGAGTTGCCTTTTTTATGTTAGGATTGTAAATATGTGCTGATATATATATATATATATATGTGTGTGTGTGTGTGTGTGTGTGTGTAGTAATTTATAAATTAACAAAGCATGTGATCTAAATTTGTTTAAAATATTTGAATTTGGGTATATTATTTCAAAGATATGTGTTTCATTTGAATTACTCTCCCTCCATTCATAAATATAAAGTCTATAGTTTAAATGATCTTGTTCGGAAATATAAGGCTTGTATGTAGATTTAATTAGGCTTTTTCTACCATACTCGCATTTATTCATTACCACAACACACAGAATATTATCTTTCATCTTCCAAGACAATTAAGTGGGTATATCTAAGTCATTTTCAGTTATATACTATTCTCAATTTTGCCCCAACCTTAATCCTTGTGCAAAATCAAAATACACCTTATATTTCTGAACAGATGGAGTATTATAAATGGGTATACACCTAAAACTGAAATTGATTAAAAAAATCCGAATTTAGTTTAAATGCACGTATTTGAAATCATGGTGTCATGCACGGGTCACTGACAAATGGCCTCTCCTCGAATTAATCTCCTACCGACACAGGTCCTATACATCAATGGCACGTATACATTCGGAGCGTCTTGCAAGCGCTTTAATTTCTACATGTTTCGATCGTCAGTAGGATTCGTACGTGTAAATATTTCATACGCGATGCATGCCTTGTTGTCCTATTAGGGAATGGACCTGAAAGACCTACCTATGGGAGAAGGAAGCAGCTGGGTAAGGGCACAGTGGGCGTGTCGGTCAGGTCGTCATTGTTCGAGTGGAATCCAATTATATATCCAAAGCTCATAATAATACCTTATATTAAAACTTGCAAACTTCCCGAGAGGAGAGCCCTTCATTTGTCACTTTTGCGATTTTGCAAAAAAAACCCTACGTTGTTGAAATTACGGATAGGTCTCTGAAGATTACAAATAAGTCCTTCGCGATTTTTTGTGAGGGGAAGATTTTTTCCCGTTTCTCGTGTTTAGGTCCCTCGCTCGGCATTTTACGGGAAAAACCTTCCGTTAAATTCAAATCGCGGACAAGCCCTTTTCTAATTTTTCAGGATAGCGGACAGGTCAAAAACGTAACAATCAGGTCCTTGCTCTTTACGTCTAAGTCCTTTCTCCGTTTTTCGCGGGAAAAATTGCTTTCGTCAACAGAAATATGTGTGTAGACTTTTTTCCCATCTCGATTTTCCATCTCCATCTCTGATATTTTTTATATCATGTATTATTACTCGGTGAACGCGTAGAGTGTTAGACTCGACAAAAGAATGTTGTCGTTTCTAATACTTTTTCAACCTTTTCCCTCTAGACTTTTTCCCCACCGCGGTTTCCCACCTCGGTCTCCAATATTTTCCAAATAATTCATCGAAAGAGATATTTCTACAACTCTATCTCTCTATTTTTCCCCCCGTTTCGCTCATTATTTCGACGATTTAAAAAATAAAACGCCGCCGGAAAAAAATGTAATACGGGAAAACGACACGTGTGGCGTGTTACACCGCGAAAAATTTTATGTCCTTTCAATTGCTTTAAGCTCGTTGTTTCGACGATTTAAAAATAAAACACCGCGAGAAAAAAGAAAAATTTCCTCGAAATCAGCACGCATCGCGCATGAGTCTCGAGATTTTTAAACATGTATTGTTACTCGGCGAACACGTAGAGCGTTAGACTCGACAAAAGAATGTTACCGTCTCTAATAGTTTTTCGCCCTTTTCCCTCTAGACTTTTTCCTCACCACGGTTTTTCAGCTCGGTCTCCAATATTTCCCAGATAGTTCATCGAAAGAGATATTTCTACAGCTCTATCTCTCTATTTTTTTCCCGTTTCGCTCGTTATTTCGACGATTTAAAAAATAAATCGCCACCGAAAAGAAAAAGAATTTTTCTACGAAAAACCGGCACGCACGTCGTGTTACGCCGTGAAAAATTTTGTGTTCTTTCAGCCGTTTCGCTCATTATTTCGACGATTAAAGAACTAAAACGCCGTCAAAAAAAATCTACGAAAAACCGGACCCCGCGGCGTATTACGTCGCGAAAAATTTTCTAGTAGCATATATGCAGATGGCCGGTGTCGTGTGTATATATATGCTCCGGATGCCAATTAAGATATATATATGGCTCTTCACATTGGCATTGTCATTGTCATCGGCATCGGCATCGCCATGTGGAGTTGGCTAGAACTTGCGTCGAGAGCTAGCTAGGGTAAGCGTTTTCATCGGCTTTCTCGTGGCGCTTGGTATGTTTGCGCTTCTAAGTTGTTTGTTCCATCATGTGCACGTACGCGCCAACCAAGTCATCCGAACTGCCGAATCTTAATTCGATGCAAGATTGCACGGCTAGATGAAACAAAAATATGATTATATTTCTTATACAATTATAACAAACCTGATATATATCTTATCGATTTGCTGGTTATAATTTGGATCCATCGTAATCGTCGACATAGATCTTTCTTTTTTCCACGATTGATATCCCATAAGAGCAAATTTAGTGGCCTCAACAAATGCTCAAGATAACGTGGACGTCAAGAGATCTCTTACAAATTTGGTCATGGAATTTGCGTGATCTTATAGAACTACATAAAAAATCTCACGTAGAGACACACTTTTTTATAGATATCTTTTATTTATCTCTACAAATTACCAAACATATTGCAAAGACACTTTTTATAGTATTTTAGAATGCGTCTTAAATGTAGAGATACTATTTTGAGACATTTTCGATAAAGAACATGGAACGTAGATCATAGATGCATTTTTAAATCGTTGAAACAAAAATCATATAGAGATACTTTTTTGAGACACTTCTTAAATCGATCTTATGTTGTAGAGACGTTATTTGAGGCATTTTTGTTTCTGTAGTCATTCTTTTAGATGTTTAAAACATGTTGTATGCTAGTCAAAATAATTACAATAAATGTATAATCAAACTCTAATGTGAGAATAAGATAGTTAATTAGTTAGGCTATTTGTTTATCCAAAAAATCTTGAGTTCGAGGATTAGTTCTAACATATTTCTAGAATATATTAGAGGCACATTGTGATATTTTGAAAGATGCTTTTAAAATCAAATAGAGATATAAAAGTATACATACACTGTACAATAAAAGTGTAGCTAGGCTCAAAGTGATCTTAACTTAAATATATGTCGATGAGGGAGAAGCTTAATTATATTATGGGATATACTCCCTCTGTTGATAAATATAAGGTGTATTTTGATTTTGCACAAGAATTAAGATTATGGTGAAATTGAGAAAGACAAGAGAGGAAATGGCTTACATATCCTTCTTAATTATCTTAGAAGATGAGAGATAATACTTTGTGTAGGTGGTAATGAATAAATGCATATGGTTGAGAGAGAATAAACAGGGGTATAGGTGAAAATGCTCATTAAATCTATATATACACTTTATATTTTTCAGCAAGATTATTTAGACTATAGGCAGTGGCAGAGGCAGGATTCTACTAAACCTCGGGCCGAAAACTAAGTGGTAATAATTAACGCTAAATGCTACCCATACCGAGAGACAACAAAAATACTACACAAATGCACAATTAAATATAAATTTAAACTTCACGCTTAACAATATAGCAAAATAGATAAAATTATGTAAAAAACAATATATATATAGCATAGTGGAGCATTACAAAGATTATAATAACTAACCGATAAAAGTTTGGTGCATCCGAAGGTTAAATCATATCTTCATCAACAATATGTACTCTTCGGAGAGCTTTTGAACCTTCTCTTCATTTCTCTTGAAGGCTTCATAGAGTCTAGCTAGCAGTTTATCTTCATGATATTTGACCTTGTCGGTAGTCTCGGCAGATCAAACTCATATCCCTTGGGGTGTTTTGAGCCACCAAGAGTTATTTTTCAATTACTTTATTTGTTCATAACAAAAAAAGAAAAAATAAATATATAAAAATAATAAGGAGATTCATACCTTCTTATCGTTTCAACTTCGCCTCGACCAAAGTCTTCACATGTCAACCTAGCGGTCGAGTAGTTCTTACGAGTGCTATAAAAAGCAAAACAACAAATGAAATAAAATTACCTTTCTTCCATATTCCTTTAAAGAAATGAGATAAGATGTATACCTTTACTTACAAGCCATTAAAAACTTACTTGAAGTCCTCCTGATTAGAATGGACCGAAGAAGATGCTTGTGGCAAAGCCACAAGTCTGCAAAATGGTAATGACTCGCTTAGGCATGACTACTTCTTGTCCCATGGTCGAATGACCAGCGCCTTCTCCATTGCAACAGGGGTCTTCGATTTCCATAGCCATAGACACCTCCTCGGCAGTAGTAGTCATCTCGACCATCTCCATTGTTGTTGCAGGAGGAGCACCAACCTCCTCTGTGGGCAATAAAGCTTGACCGACCAGTGGGTCTATCACAGTAGCTGAGAGATTTTCACCCTCAACGTTGGTCGGATCCGTTTGTCCACTGGTCTAGATTTCTTGGACGACCACCTCGGTTAACATTGAGGCTTGTTCCACTGGTCATCGCCAATGTGACCAGCGGATTATCCTTGTCACGACTGAAGCAACCATACCGGGTTGCATGAGAACCGAGGACAGTTGCCTCGAGACTAAAAAATAAAAAAGCAAAAGCACTCTTAGATTACGAAGGAAAAATGCTCGAAATAAGATAGTGTAAAAATAAATACTTGTTGCAAGGTACTAAGTCTATATCTCAGGATATCAGAGAAAGTGATGATGCCCCAGCATTAAGATCAAGAGTTTTCTTCCTCCTCTTAACAATCAAAGGAACATTATTCTTTGAATCTTCACTTTTACCCTAGACAAAAGGGGAATATCGAAAGATTTCTATACAGACGATCCCAATTAGGGTTGAACCATTTTTTTATAACACACTTGGGATGAAGTCCTCATCTGCGTCCCAGCAGCAAATGCTACCCTCTTGTCTTGCCCCCAAGACCGATCATGCGCACGCTTAGAGCATACGACGCTAGTTGGTACTAGGGCCTAACTAGTGCTGGTTGGGTCACCACTAGCAGGAGCGGTGGTCGGATATACCATTTTCTGAGCACCTCCAGAAGAGGTCCTCACCTTCTTGGTCGATAGAGCCAAAGCTAAGACCTCAAATTGGTCGGCGACTCACTTTCGTTCATATATCTGAAAGCAAGTTTATCTATTAACACAAAGAATTAACTAAACATAACCAAAGAAATTTTTCGGTACTCACCATGGTGCATTCATTAGTGAACTCATCAATTTCCGATTAGGCTAGATGATGCTTGTCCAAAGCGATGCGTCGGATTCCGTTAGAAGAAACACGAACATGTACATGATTCTTGACCAGTCTCTTTGGTGGTCGAATCGACAAAAGAAAATAACCATAAATATTAGTAAAAATCCTTTAATAAAAAATAAAGGTTAGTAATTAAGAGTTCCCTTACCTCCAAATTCATCCTTGGTTGGATCCGGTCGCCTTTTATCCTCCAGGTGAATCTAAACCACCTCTTCAAGGGGCTTACTTTGTGGTACACAAAATTGAAGATGATCTTCTGCCTGTCAAACCTCCCTTCACTAACTTGGTAATGACCTTAACAATGTCATTTTCCTCATCGGTAGGACCGATAAATCATTTTCCTTCTTTGCTTCGACCCTTGTCTATATTGGGGTCGCCTTCCCAGTAAATCGAAGACGGCTATCCCTCGAAATTTTCGAGTAAAACCACTCCCGTCGGTAATCACACCATGTGTCCTTGGTTGGGAGTGAGTGATTCTGAGAAGCTATTTTATCTTGGAGCTTAATATAAGCGCTCCTAAAAAGATCCTAGCTTTTTGCTATTTCTAGTATATTGATAGAAATAATGAAAAGATGAACTGGTTGGAGAATGCCGAGAAAGCTTCGTAAGGTGATAGAAAACACTTAAAATCAAAGTAGAATTTGGGGCAAAGATGGTGCAACTCAATCTTATAATAATCTAACACATCGGCCAAAATCTCACTTTTGGGGAAGTGAAATCTAACTTTATCAAAGATAAAGAGGGCGAGAGCGTCCCTCCCGAGGCATTGGCTTTGTATCCTCCCCGCTAGGGTCCTATGGCAACATTTTGTAGAGAGGAATCAAACCTTGATCCTCAAGATCCTTAATCCTCCCCTCGGTGAGGATTGACTTGTCTATGGCCATTAGTTGGGGGAAAAGAAAAGGATTGAAAACAAGAGCTCAGAAATTGCATAGGGCTTAAGAACTTACTTCTACGTTCAAAGACAACAAAGGTGCAAGGAATCAAAGAAGATTTACCCCTTTAGATAACCTAACCTGTGTCAGTTTTGGACACCGTTTCAGTTTCCAAGAAAGAATAAAAACTATCTTTTTAATAAACAATAACTAACATTGGATTGATATTCTCAAACTTGTTTTTAGATTTTCGACTTTTCACCTCCTTTCTTTGATCATACTCTCCATCATAAGCGATAGAAGAAGAAAAAGGATGGAACATGAAAAACTTGAAGAACTAAGAATTTTTTTGAAAATAATAGAATTCAAGAAATCAGGATGTTATCCTCAAACTTTTTTAGATATTAAAACTCTTCACCTCCTTTATCGATCATACTCTTCATCACAATTGATGAGAGATGAAATAAGACGAAAGATAAAAGCTTTAACTACTAAGAAAGAGTTTGAAAGCAATTTTTGATTTAGAAATCTGAAAGTCTGAAGTATACAAAGGAAGGTTTCTTCCCTTTATATGCATTACACATTAAAGATAGTTATCATTAAATCTATATATACACTTTATATTTTTCAGCAAGATTATTTAGACTATAGGCAAGCAAGCGGAGGCAGATTCTACTAAACCTCGGGCCGAAAACTAAGTGGTAATAATTAACGCTAAATGCTACCCATACCGAGAGACAACAAAAATACTACACAAATGCACAATTAAATATAAATTTAAACTTCACGCTTAACAATATAGCAAAATAGATAAAATTATGTAAAAAACAATATATATATAGCATAGTGGAGCATTACAAAGATTATAATAACTAACCGATAAAAGTTTGGTGCATCCGAGTTAAATCATATCTTCATCAACAATAGTACAAGTTACAAGAACTTAAACTTGCAAAAACGAAACTGTATATGTAAATTAGGGACACAAAATTATAAAGTTAATTATTGAAATACTACACGGAGAGTACTACATGAAGCTTGTAACATTCCAGTGAAATAAGCCAGGGGGAGAATAATTAGTTCAAAACCAAATAAATGAACTATAACTAGTCACCTTTACCCAGATGTAATTGCTATTACTGTATTACAATATGTATGAATCGCTGATTACTTTTCATGTTAGTCATGACTCATGAGGCATGATTCATGAGCAATACAACTGAATGGCATAAAAAAACGTAGTCACCTTTACTTATCAGTCATGACTCATGAGGTTTGATTCATGCGCAATACAACTGAATGTCATACAAATATGTGAAGTGGATAGCATTGTAACCTACTAAATTGTTCAAATCAATATACTTGACTCTTGCATCAGTGCATAAGTATAACCAAAGCTATCCTTTTCAGTTTTTGATATAGTAACAACTAACAAATAGTAAGTAAATATACCGGAGCAATACAATCAGTAATCATTTAACTGAATTATCAACTATCATTTTATAAGCGAAAATTTCGCCTTGCAAAATGGGATATCCTGTGTCGTCCCAAAGATCAAGGAGGTTTAGGAATAACTGATCTTGAAATCAAGAATAAATGTCTCCTATGTAAGTGGTTATTTAAATTACTAAATGAGGAGGGGACCTGGCAGACTTTGCTCAGGAATAAATATCTGAGTTCAAAATGTTTATCCCAGGTGCAAATCAAACCTAGGGATTCACATTTTTGGAAAGGGATTCTCAAGGTTAAGGAAATTTTCCTAAGTTGTGGAACATTTTATATACAGGATGGTTCACAAACTAGGTTTTGGGAAGACAAGTGGATGGGCTCTAAACCACTCAAAGAGCAATTTCCCAGTCTATTTAACATTGTCAATTACCCTCATAGCACGGTAGCAAGTGTTATGATGCAAATGCCACCAAACATTACTTTTCGACGCGCTCTAGTGGGGGGTAAATTGACATCGTGGCATAACCTAGTAGCAAAAGTAGCCAGTATTCATCTCATAACCGGAAGGGACACATTTACATGGGATCTGCATCGACATGGTCAATTCTCAATACGGTCTATGTATATTTATTTAATGAACCATGGTACTCCGTTCAATTGTAATTTCATTTGGAAACTAAAGGTTCCTTTGAAAATTAAGATTTTCCTTTGGTATGTTCAGCAAGGTGTGATCTTAACAAAAGATAACCTCGCTAAAAGGAATTGGACTGGGAGTCATAAGTGTTGTTTTTGTAACAATAATGAAACAATCAAGCATTTGTTCATTGATTGCCAGCATGCCAAAAATATTTGGAGAATTATTCAAATTGCTACTGGGTTAACTGCACCAAGATCTATTTCGCACATGTTTGGACTTTAGTTATCAAGCGTTGAAAAGCTAGAGAAAAGATTGATTTTTGCGGGGGTTGCAGCTCTCTTGTGGGCTATTTAGTGCACACGCAATGATTTACTCTTTAAAAACAAACAATATACTTCTTGTCTGCAGGTTATCTTCAGGGGGACATACTGGTTGCGATTTTGGGCACAGTTGCAGCATGAGAACTCAAGAGAGACTATCCGGTTGGCGAGTGGAGTTCTGGAAGTCGTCGCGTTACAAATATTTGCCAAGAATGGGTGGAGAAATAATTATAGACTTTGTCTCTTTGATATTTGTTTAGTTATCTTTTTTTCCTTTTTTGGAGATCAGCTTGCTAGCTGAATACTTTGTTAATTGGTCGTATGCATTCTGCAAAGACCGGGATTTTCTTCCCTTTGTCTAAAAAAAATCAACTGCCATTTTAGGATTCTATAAGGCATCAAAAATTCAAAATCAAATGATCAACTCATCAAGCAATACTAGTCACTCAGTCAGGCAGTCACCAGAGGACAGAGGCCCCAGGAGTCAGGCCTCCACTCCACTCACCAGTCACCAGAGCAGGAGCACCCCAGGCCAGCTAGAGGGCAGATCGACAGAGCCAGAGGCCAGACCGGCATGGGCGTGTGGCGACTGGCACCAGAGGGCGAGAGGTCGGATCCAATGGCGGCGGCATCAAGGACAAGGCGAGGCGGCGAAGCGGCAGCAAGGCGCCTTGGGCAGCGCAGTGATGAGCGGCGGCGACCAGCCTGCCCACGCCTGTGGCGGGAGGCCGGGAGTGGCGTGGCGGCATCCGGCGTGGCCTCGGCTCAACCTCGGCGGATCATGGAGCCGAGAGGCCGGAACGCGCCAAGTGCCGCATGGTGAGGCTCGCCGGAGGCGGAGTGGGAAGGCCGGGTCCGCGACAGCGCGACCGAGGCTCGGCCGGGAGGCGGGAGCGGCGGTGCCTTGCTCGGGTGTCGGCCGGTCGGGACTTTGGACTCGGATTGGGGGCAATCGGGACTCGGATTGGCGGCGCCACCTTGCTCGGGTGTCAACCGGTCGAGAGGATTAGGGGCGAGGGTTACTTGTTGCATTTCAGCTGGGGTTACTTGTTATATTTTAGCTGGATCTAGGCCTAGCTCCGCCCCTGACTATAGGCCTGGTATCATGGAATCGATGGTCAGTCCTGCACTCCTGCTTTTCGCGTGGAGGTGCATGCATGTACAGTTGGAAGATTTTAGTGATGCAGTCGTATGCATGAATGGGTGATAATTGATCTGCATGTAAGATCATTCTGATTGCCTAGGAGTAATAATTAATTCATTCTTTAATCAGGGTCTAGTTGCTTCTTTTCTTTTCCATGAGAAAGAAGAACCATACCTTGGCCACTGTACGGTACTTTCCGTATTTTTTCCCCTTGATAAGATGGGTAGTTTTTCTTTTAGCTACTGCTTCAAATTAAATTTAAACCTTGCCTGAAACGCTGAAAATGTGTTTCCCGCAAATTCATGCCATTTACCTTTAATTTGTACAAGCTCAACGAAACACTTCTTGCCTGCTCCTACGCATCCTTGCGTAGGACTGTTACTGTACACATGCAAATAGGTTCAATCAAGTCTAGTTAGACTGGTAGTTTGCAAGTCTAATTAATTGTACTTTGACAGTATAACACACCACCACATATGACACATGTTGGTTTGAGCACAGCCTCAGTAAACAGCCAGAACATAATAATTAATCGCTAATCAAGATGAATAAGCAGTCAAAAAAGCAGTATCACGGGTGATCTATGAAATGAACAAAGAGTCCACTAGATGACCATACGACTGAAAATAGAAATGCTACCTTTTTCATCTCAACACGTTTCGATGTCAACCAGGGCTTGGAAAAGGCGGTGTACAAAGTCGTAGAAAGAGCTCTCTTTTTTTCCCTCTCATTATTCTTACTTGTAATTATGATGTGTGAAATGTAAGAAGCATGTGATCACATACATATTTCTATGTACATAGAGTGATATACATATAAGAAAAATAGAGAGGACGTTGAGTGTTACCACGCTTTCTTACATTTACGGTGAACGGTTGATGCGATGTCTCGAAGATTACTAAGAAAAGCTATATGACTAAGTAGAATACGAGGGACATGACAGTCGACGATACTCTCTGGTCCCTCTATACCTCTCTTTGCGTACGCCGCTGCGTGTGTACGTTACATTACACGGGCAGTGAAAAAGAGAGGTGCAAAAACCTACCAGAAGCACGCTGCACATAGAAGTAGAAAAGTTAGTTCGAAGTGCGTAGAGGGGAAGAGAGAGGGGGGAGAGAGACGCAAAAGAGAGGAGCACCACTCGTGGGGTTAAAACCCCGAGAATTGCATAGGAGCAGCAGCAGTAGCAGCTGCAAGGAGAAGCAAGCAAGCAAAGCAACGAGTGTGGAGTGAGAAGTACACTTCTCTCTCGCCCTACTCTCCTGGTGAGCGATTTGCAAGCATAAGCAGAAAGCTACAAGCGAGGAGCAGTAGTAGCAGCAGCATGCTCCTAGTCGCCCGCTCCGGCGGCGGCGTTGGCGGTCGGATCTGCCGTGGAGCGGCGGCCGGTTCCTCCAGAGTTGGGAGCTGTCGTTTTGGAGCTCGCGGCAGCGAGATCTGAGGTGCCGCGTTCTTCAATCGAGAAGGCTTCGCTGTTCCGGCGCCCTTCTTGGCAAAGGCGGCGCCTTTGCACATTTCCGCCCCTTCCCGCTCCTGAATACCGCATCTCTCTGCAAGCTTCGCGGTTCCCAGAGGCGAAACTGGGGTTCTTGGATCGATAGGTTCGCGCCGTGATGTAAAATTTCAAGTTCTTGGATCGAAAAGATTGCGCCTTTTGGGTCGGCTGGTCGCGCAGAGCGAGAGGTTTAGCCAGTTTGGGGGGAGGAGAAAACGATGGTGCTGGGTTGCTTGCTTCAGACCACGCGCACGTTTGGAAGGGTTCGTGATTTGGTGTAGAAAGAAGGGGCCTCTTCTTTCGTTTTCTCTTCCGTTCCGTGCATTCCTGTGTTGCGTTCTAGATCGGTTGTCGAGTTAGCCGAGTGGTGGTGGAAGAATGAAGCTCTCACCGTCGGCCGGCGGCGGCCTCCCGGACCAGCCGGCGTCGCCGGAAGGTATATCATTTCATCTTGGCATTTCTGTTGGCAGTTCGTACCGAATTTTGCTCATTAATACTCCCCTCTTCCATTGGTAGTTTAAGTTCGTAGGATAGGTTAGCTAGGTTGTTTGCTTCTCTTGCTTTAAATTTCTCTGTATTTAAGTGATCCAAACTAATCCAATGTGGCAAGCTGCCAATTTATTCTCTATTTTTGTGATTTTGCTGTTAACAATAGAACTATTCTGTTACTGTAATAATACACATGATGCAGTCGTTTTTATTCTTTATAGTCTGCTCATTTACATGTTTACAAACAAATTTTTTTTATACTCAACCAGGAGCTTTGTCAACAAATAAATTAGTGTGTGATACTTATTTGTGCAGATATTTCTTGGCAAAAATCATTCCCCCCCTAGAAATAATTAGGAACTGTATTGTTTATAACATGTAGAAATCATTTTATGAATGCGAACACGTTTATAGGATGATTTGTACAGCTATTGTTGTTAACTGAACTTTATGTTTGCTATGTCTAATGCTAAATGATTTTTCCTTTTCAGTAGCAGAAGAGCAGAAATGCCTAAATTCTGAGTTGTGGCATGCCTGTGCTGGGCCTCTTGTTTCGTTGCCTGCGGTTGGTAGTCGGGTGGTGTATTTTCCTCAAGGTCACAGTGAGCAGGTTATTCTTCTTCCTCTCACTACAGATTGTTACAGAGATTAGACTGGAATGTTGCAAAATTTCTCTAAGTATCAGTACTGTAAATATTGCGAATTTTCTGATGTATTCCATATCTTCCATCATTTCATCGTCAGATCTTAAATGATTCTGCAAGAACTAAAGGTTTTTGAGATGTTAATGAACTAACATAAATTTTCTACCATAGGTAGCTGCGTCAACAAATAAGGAAATGGAGTCCCAGATCCCCAACTATCCTAACCTGCCTCCACAGCTTATATGCCAACTACATAATGTGACCATGCACGTAAGTCTGAAACTACATAGCGCATCTGTTTCAAAACAAAGTAATATCATTGTTACCCTTGTGCCTCATTAGCTTTGCTTTATTTCTTCCTTCAGGCTGATGCAGAGACAGATGAGGTCTATGCACAGATGACGCTACAGCCACTCAGCCCAGTAATACACGATTTCCTACCTACCGCTTTCTATTTGAATACTTATGTTTGTAGCTAAGAAGCTTATATTTTCTTTCTTGGTTTTCTTTGCAGCAAGAGCTCAAGGATTCATTTCTACCTGCTGAATTAGGCACTGCCAGCAAACAACCAATGAATTATTTTTGCAAAACATTAACTGCAAGCGACACAAGTACACATGGTGGATTCTCTGTTCCCCGCCGAGCAGCTGAGAAAGTGTTTCCTCCGCTGGTATGTGTTGTTAATCTACAACTGTCTGCTGCATCTTTTGAACAGATATGTTCCTTCTATAGATCAGGTGAAGTAGACCATTTCTAGTTCTAAATGCTTCTTTGATAATTCTATAGGATTTCACTCAGCAGCCTCCAGCACAGGAGTTGATTGCAAAAGACCTTCATGGCAATGAGTGGAAATTCCGTCATATCTTTCGAGGTTAGTTATTTTCCAGCTAACTTTGTTGGTTCTTATTTTTGTGATTTTTTGGTAGAAGCCTTGTATCACACCTCATTTCATACAGCCTTTGTATCATGCAACTCGTTTAAGTTTCACAAACGAGTATGATGAAAAAGAACTTGCAATATCAAATTCTTGGTGTAGGCCAACCAAAACGGCATCTTCTGACGACGGGTTGGAGCATCTTTGTAAGTGCGAAGAGATTGGTTGCTGGTGACTCTGTCCTTTTTATCTGGTATACCTGCTCTTTCAACTTTTTTTAGAACAATCGCACAGTGCTCTCCTCCTTAATCTTATTGTTTCCAGCAGAGATATTTTCTGCTGATTGTATTGATGTATGTGTTTGGTTGATCAGGAATGACAACAATCAGCTGCTTCTGGGAATTCGTCGGGCAAATAGGCCACAAACGGTCATGCCATCTTCAGTATTGTCTAGTGATAGCATGCATATTGGTCTGCTTGCTGCAGCTGCTCATGCTGCATCAACAAATAGCCGGTTTACTATTTTCTATAATCCAAGGTAGAACAGTTCCGTATATATAGCTGACCATGTTCCTCTCAAATACTAACTTTTCCCATGTGTTTTGCAGAGCATGCCCTTCAGAGTTTGTCATACCACTGGCTAAGTACGTAAAAGCTGTGTACCATACTCGTATATCTGTGGGCATACGTTTCCGGATGCTTTTCGAGACAGAAGAATCAAGTGTTAGGCGGTATGTCAAACTTGCGTTAATCTCATAATTTTGTTGTGTGGACATTAGGGTTCGAAATATTGATGAAAATCACTCGAAAATCACGATTTTCGACCGTATCGGGCCGGCTTAAGAAACGAAACCTGTTGATAAACTAGTCCAATTCAAATTCAAATTCAAAAAATCGTAAAATTAGGGGAAAAAGTCTAAAAGTTCTCTAAAATTAATATTAATATCTTTTTGATATGTAGCTTGAAAATTTGTTGAAAAAACAAATTTGTGAGACTTTTTTTAGCAAAACTGAATATAGATAATAGAAAAGTGGAAAAAAGAAAAAATTTCATGTATATGGGTACATATACATTCTAATTGTACATTTCAGATGCAATAATATAATTTTTGGTTCATGGTATTGATCTAGGATGTTTGTATGGAATCGGAATTATGTCTTTGCTTCTAAGAAATGAACGGGGATAAAATAGCTGGGTTATTTTTTAATATAAATTTGGGACAAGATGTGATGAAAGAATTGGTTGTTATTAATACTATAAATTGGTCGTTAATACTCAACAATATTAAGCAGAGCAGTGACCAACAAGTGGTTATTAATACTAGAAAAGTGGTCGTTGTTTCTTCATAATTAATGATAGCACACTACCCTGTTGTTAAAAAAAATTGTACGTGATCGTTAATACTATTAACCATGGAGCCTTTAACGATGGCTAACGACCATAATTCTATGGTTGTTAGTGACTTTTAATGATTACATCTCACATCGTCAATAATTGTTTTCCTAGCAGTGTTAATCATTCATCAAATATCCTTGATTGTCCTACAAATAACCTAACCTTTTATCATGTCATCACAAAACAAAATTTTAGTACAAGAGGTCGTTGTTTTGAGTTCTCACATTACCTTTACTTGAATATCCAACATTTTCTGTATTTTTTTCCAATTTCCGTTGAGTGTACCGATTTTCGATCTAACAGGTCAAAAATCAGTAAAACCGGTTGGTTTTCGATTTATTTTGCCGTTGGTTGATCGCCGAGTTCAAAAAGTTTGATTTTGTAATTCGTGATCTATCTATATATCTATCTGGTTTTCTCAGCTGTCGAAACAAGCTGCATGTTTTTGCTCTTGCTACATGATATAAGTGGTCCAAATTGCTCAAGTGCTCTTACTTGCAGATACATGGGGACAATAACAGGAATAAGTGATCTTGATCCTGTTCGTTGGCTGAACTCGCACTGGCGTTCTGTAAAGGTATATATTGAAACAAACAAATATCTTCATGCACTTTCACACTTTACCTGCATTCTAGTCTAGTTTACAGTTACATGGTGTGTTTTTAGACATTTTCTGCCTTGGCTATGATGTGCTTGAAAAATAAGCATGCAATCTTTTTCTTGAACCATGCAGGTTGGGTGGGATGAGTCAACTGCTGGAGAGAGGCAGCCAAGGGTGTCTCTTTGGGAAATTGAACCTCTGACAACTTTCCCGATGTATCCATCTCCTTTTCCTCTCAGACTAAAGCGTCCATGGCCAACAGGCTTGCCTTCCTTATATGGTACAAGTGACGATTGGATCCTTAACCAATCCCTTCAAGCTATAGCAGTGACCAATGGTTGATCAATTCAGTTGTTAATGCATTTGATCTAATGGTTTTTGCAGGTGGAAAGGAGGATGACTTGACATCTCTCATGTGGCTTCGAGATGGTGCAAACCCAAGTTTTCAGTCATTGAATTTTGGCGGACTTGGTATGAGTCCTTGGATGCAGCCGCGTCTGGATAATTCTCTACTTGGTCTGCAACCCGACATGTACCAGACAATAGCAGCAACAGCAGCTTTACAGAACACAACGAAGCAAGTATCACCCGCACTCCTGCAGTTCCAGCAGCCTCAGAACATTGTTGCTAGTTCCCCTCTTCTATCGAATCAGATTCTGCAGCAAATACAGCCACAGTTTCAGCAGATATACCATCAAAACATCAATGAAAACACAATCCAAGGCCATACTCAGCCTGAGTACGTCCAGCAACAGCTTCAGCGCTGCCAATCATTTAATGAGCAGAAGCCACAGCTGCAGCCACATCAGCAGCAGCAAGAATCACACCACCACCAGCAGTCACAGTGTGTGCAAACACGACAGCATCAACAAATGCAAGAACAGAAGCACTTACCCAACTTCCAGTCCATACCAAATCCATTGTCGGCTTTTTCTCAGCTTTCATCCACCACTGAATCTTCACCTTCCGCATTGCTGACAGTTTCAGCATTCTCACATAAGCAGAACTTTCCAGACACAAATATCAACTCATTCCCTCCATCAAATGTCTCGTCCATGCATAACACATTGAGACCATTCCCTTCAGAAGCAGCTTCAGACCTCCCAGGTGTGCCAAGAACCACCCCCATACCTGTTTCTGACCCATGGTCATCTAAGCGAGTTGCAGTGGAGTCTGTGATCCCTTCTAGACCTCATGTTATTTCGTCGCAGATAGAACAGTTGGATTTGACACCTTCTAATATCCCTCAAAGCTCTGCATTAGCACCATTGCCTGGAAGAGAGTGCTTGGTGGATCAAGATGGGAGCTCCGATCCTCAAAATCATCTGTTGTTTGGTGTTAATATAGACTCTCAGTCACTTTTGATGCAAGGTGGCATTCCAAGCCTTCGGAATGACAATGGTTCAAGCACAATTCCATTTTCCACCTCCAATTTCCTGAGCCCTTCTCAAAATGATTTCCCCTTGAATCAAGCACTAATTAGTTCAGGCTGCTTAGATGAATCAGGATATGTTCCATGTTCGGAGAATTCTGATCAAGTAAATCGACCGCCTGCAACCTTCGTCAAGGTGAGTGAATTAATTGAATTGTCCGCCTGATGCGCCACAAAAAAGTTGCTTCCTTCTCAGTTCTTCTCCCTGAAGTACTTCGAATTGACAAAATTGTGTCCTATAGGTTGACAAATCTGGAACCGCTGGAAGGTTGCTTGACATCACTAGATTTAGCAGCTATCATGAACTTCGTAGTGAGGTAGGGCGCCTATTTGGCCTTGAGGACCAGTTGGAAGACCCTTTGAGATCAGGCTGGCAGCTTGTATTTGTTGACCGAGAGGATGATGTCCTTCTAGTTGGTGATGATCCGTGGCAGTAAGTTTTAACAATCCTAATAAGCACCTCTGCATCTGGCTTAACTGTCTGTGTTCTTACATTAAGTTTTAACAATCCTAAAAAGTTCCTGTGCATCTGGCTTTACTATGTGTTCTTACATTTACGGGGCTTGTAATCTGCAGGGAATTTGTGAACAGTGTGTCCTGCATAAAGATACTTTCGCTGCTGGAGGTGCAGCAGATGGGCAGGCAGGGTACTGAGCTCCTGAGCTCAACTCCTGCAAGGAGGCTCGGCAACAGCTGTGACAACTACGTGAGCAGGCGGGAATCGAGAAGCCTAAGCACTGGAATTGCGTCAGTAGGTTCAGTTGAGTTCTGAAGATAGGAAGCTCATAGCCCTCAGCTTTAGGCTGGCCTGTTTCGTATGTTTCTGCAGCTCTTCCTAGTTTTGTGACCTGGAATCAAAGCACATAGATCAAGTGTAGCTCTTATGTTATCCTCTGTGGATAATTATGTCATATGATATCGACTTTAGTAACTACTACATTTTGGTATACATTCCAACACTTTGTTTAGCGGGATACTAATGCCGTTAATGTAGGGCCTCTAATTACGAGTCTTATTTTTACGCAGTGTCACACGTGCTTATTTAGTCATATTCTGTATATTGAAGATGTTTTGGTTCCACAATGTACTACTGACGATAGCATTGGATGGTAGCAGACCGTCATGTAATGCTAAAACTTTCTACATTGTAAGCACGAGGGCGTAGCATGCATGTAATTATGTTCGAGAGGCTAGTAAAAAAGAGAGCTAATCCTACATTGTTCAGCTTGCAGACTTAGATCGAGCTGTGCTTCCGATGTAGATAAGCAGCTTACCATACGAATGTTGTTACTGATCCCAAGTTAATATTCTGCTGTTAATGCCGTGATGGCTAGTGGTGCTGTTTTCAGTAAAAAGCAGTTTGGTATGATCCTGGAAAGCTCCATAGATCGATAGATCCAAGAGGGACCTCGCCTGGACCTTTATACACGTATAATTTGGCACTACTTCTCGGAGACAATGACTTGCAAAGACATGGACCAGCCCTCCCATGTGCCTTTTGGGTCCGCATCTGACTGAACCTTTGAGTGCCCACCCATTGAGCTAATGGCTGAAAAAGATGGCCTCCCTTTCCCGAGGTCAGTGGTGTCCGGAGGACAGGTGAATGTGATGCCTCTCTCCCCATCACATATCCATTTCTTCAGGTCCAAATGCATATCCCTGTTCTGACCACCCTTGCGCCTTCCGGTCCTGCCGACGTGTTACATTTGGTTTGGTTTGGTTGGCTGTGGATCGCGACGAATTTGAAGTGGGTCCATGCGGAGTGCAATGGCGCGTACACCACCCACTCTTTTCAAAGATATGGGCATCTTCCTCAACCCCGTCAATTCCTTTGGTGATTCCGTCCCTTTCAGATCTTTGGTTGGGACCCAAATTTGGATCCAGATCTTGACATTTCCCGATCTTGACCTGACTTTTTCGCAATGGTAAATCGAAACCTGGCGACGATGTTGAAGGTGGAGCATTGCCTCACATTTTCTTTGTGCTTTTTTTCCTATGTCTGTCGAGTAGCAGACGCGTCAAAACTGTCAGTCTCTCTGCTTTCTCCCGAGCCACTAGGCTAATAATATCGTCTCATGCAAGAGAATTCTCCTGCAGTTGTATTTGTTTAAGGAAACAGATCGTCTGACTTGCTTTCTGCGGTTGAACAGTGTTGTCGGCTTGAGATGCATATGGCAGTGTGGTTGGATGCTTTAGTCCGCTTGAGATTCAGAAGCCCCGTGCCGTGCCTGCATTTCTCTTCTGAAAGAATGTTCAAGCACGAGTGGTACCATTCTGTCATCGATTTAAGCTTTGGGACCCTCGATTTCATAGACCAGTCACCATATCTATTGGGGCATTTCACTTGCTGTTAAATTTGTAATTCTATTTGCTGTCTGTCATACTGTCGTATGTATGTAAAGCATGAAGACCCTGCATGCCTTGGTTGGTGAACAGGGACAAAGCACTCTCTACCGTGTGTGCAACCCAAAACGGAGATTGTTACACGAGTAACTAGTGTGGTTACAAATGAAACTGCGAGATTTTTAGATGATAAGGGCAATCCTAATGGGATGACTAGGATAGTTTTCATAGCATTAATTAGGTTGCCATGTAAGCAAAATGGTGATGTGGAGGTAGAGTTAATGATGAAAGAGAAAGAAACCATTTCTTATGCAGGAAATCATTTCTACACAAGTACCAAGAAAGGGAAAAAGGGGATTGGGTGAGAAAATAAGATAAAAGAGGAGATTGGATGAGAGTTTATTTTAAAGAAACTATCCATTGGAAACATAGTTTCTACATGTAGTGTCTAGATGATATGGAAGTTATAGAAACTATATGCATTGGGACTACCTTAATAAAGGAGGAAACGGCAACCATAATTGTCTAGGCTAATCTCCTACCACACCTTATTAGGCCAAGAGGAATCTCTCACTACAATAGTGCATGACAATATGACATCCATTATATCACACATGCTCCTGAATCTTCACGTTTCTCTTTCCAGAAAGCATAAAGCCACTGAAAAATGGAATCAGCTTCTACATCCATCCATGCACTTACAAGAAAAGAATGGCAATGCCCACATAAGTCGGTGAATCTTTTGTGCGTCGTCGTCTGCAAGCAATGCGGCTTCCTGGCATAAAAACGCTGGGCCAAAGTAGAACAGCACACCGGCCGACAATTTAATAGACAGGCAAGTCGATCATGTTGGGTACAATACAATCGATTTCACAAGGCTCTACTGTTCCGATATAGTATATCGTATACATTGTTACAAATTAGTACAAAAGAAACTGGAACAACAGTATTTCCTGACATTATCATAAAGATCTTTAACAGCTACGAACTACCGCCCCCCCTGCGGGTGTTTGAAAGGAGATACGGCTAGTGTTCGAAGGCAGCTAATTTTGATGCCAGGAGCATGTAGGTCACTCTGAACAGTCACAGTACAAACTATCTCAGCCCGAATCACCACCAGAACCTCTGCTTCTTGCGTCCACTATGCCTTACCCGCCTGGGTGCTGTCTCCGCATCGCTCTCACTTTCATCATCTTGGAAGCTGCTCCTACCATGTGTCCTTGGACTTAGGCTTATGGCCATGCAGATACTTATCCACTCCATCCGCTCTGCTGGAATTCCCAGCAGTTTATTGACCCCTATTTCCTTGGTCTGATGCTGTGTCATATCGGTCACTCCTGTCACTACCTGGTCTCCTTTGATCCTGTTCCGTAGCTCAACTGTTAGGCGGAGGTGGTGGTGCCATGAATGGAGCCATACCCATGGAACGATTCGCCTGTCCAAGTCCACCCATTGGCATGCATCCCATGAAAGGACCACAATTAGGACCCATCATCATCCCGTCCTCCCATTGGGAAGAGGTCCCCAAGGCTGGGAGGCCCACCTGGCAAGGGCATGCCAGGCGTAGGACCTCTAGGGAAATCACCTGGAAATCTGGGACCACCAAACGGTGGAAAACTACAGGGAACACCAAAACGATTAGGCATGCCAAAACCACCACCAAAGCCGAATCTGTCACCCATCTTGTTAGGAGGGAACCCTCACATTCCGAGTGTTGATCCTGCACCACATGGCATTGGCATATGAGGCCGCCATATTGCCCCCCTCCCTCTTCCCCTTCCTTGAGTAGTTTGATCGTTGTTATCGTCTTCCTCCTCACTTTCCTCTTTCTCATCATCAAATAGCACAATATCCTGGTTTTCAACCGCCTCATTGGCAGTTCAGCACCAACTCCCTTTCCCTCTTCTTCCTCCCTCTAGGTCTCTGCAGCGATCAGCACAGCCAGAAAACAATATTCAAAATTTCAACTGTTCGGAATGAAAAATTGACAAGTGAAATAAAAGTGGAGTCTACATGGGATCAGTTAAAAATGTTTGAACCAAATATTAGTGTATCAGAACATCTAAATAGTCAAAATGCCATATAATGCCAAAAAGAAAAAGAAAAACCAAGATAAATCCTCTAAAATGTGAGACCCTACACAAAAAATCTAAGCTTACACCAGGTAAGTTAGTTTCAAATTTTCATAGCTCCAAAATTTGGCATAAACAAAGGGCCTGTTTGGTAGAGCTCCAGATTCCAGCTTCTCTTGAAATCTGAAACTTGTAGACTAAAATAAAGTGAATTAAGTTTATATTTTTGGTCTAAAATGTAAACAAGATGATCTATCTAAACACTCTTAATGTACTCACAGCTTCAGCTTCACGAATCTGATGAAGCTAGAATTTTTAGCTTCACCAGATTCATGAATCTGGAGAAGCTGAATCCCTGCCAAACACACCCAAAGTCCCAGATGGAGAGATCAACAACCTGTAAGAACACAAGACAACAAGAAATAACCACAAAGTCCCAGATGGAGAGATCAACACAATGTTTTTGTTCAAGTCAAAGAGCATTAACCAGCTACCAAAAAAATATAACACAGATAATGCTACTTTAGAATTGTGTAAACTTGCTACAACTTAGTGTAACATCCCAAATTTTGGCTTAAAATATTTTAATATTGTCATTTGTGCATTTTATGGATTTCTCAATTTTTAGAATTTTCTGGAATTTATTTGGAATTCATTTTGTTTTTTTGAATTATGCCATTTATGGATACTATTTAATTATGTGAAAAGTATTTGAAGGTTTGAATAAAATTTTGTCAAAAATATTTTATTTAAGTTCTAAATGTCTCGATATTTTCCGGAATTTTTTCGATATTTTTACTATTTTATTTGGCTTAAACTATTTTCTAGAATTATTTTAAATGGAAACGAGATTTTAAAAAGACATCAACAGTGTCGAGCCGTAAACCCAAGCGGGCCCAGCCCAGTTTTGCACCAGGCCGGCCTAGTCAGCCGCCACAACCCAATTCCTGTGAACCTATGACGACCGCATAATTAACCCCCGATAACACTCACCTAGAGTTAATCATGCGGACCTCAGCACAGTAACTAGCGAAACATCGGATATTCCGATGTTTTATTAGTTACTACACTGTATACAGAGTATTGCAGCAGAACAATAATTAAAGACTTACAAAAGGAAGCTTTATTCCTTCCATTAGCCACGCGGGCTATATTACATTTCTTAGTTTTTACATAAGACATATTATAATAAAAGAACGGCTAAACCTCCTATTTCCCGCTGGACGACTAATAACTGACTCGCTAGCGCGGGGGATAAGGCCGGCCAGTACTACTACTGTTGATAGTAGTAGTAGTAGTGACCGTCCTCCAGCAAATCCTGCTCTTGCGAACAGTCCTCCACCTAGGCCTCGGAGGACGATCCATGCAATTCACCGTCTAAGCAAGGGAGATTTAGCAAGGGTGAGTACTAGGTACTCAGTAAGCATAATAAATATGAATGCAGTAGATGCCTTTTCCAAAATACTCCACCTATCCATTCCTCCTACAACCATTCTCATCCCAAATTATCCCTTTTAGAGAATTAAGCTTTTGTTTAAAGAGTTGCACGTTTTATATTTATAAAAAAAACTACTAATAATGAGTATGACATCTGTAGTCTCCAATCCAGGAGACTGGCTTGAATTCAAGATTTTACCCTGCGCAGGTTTGTGCCACTTTACCCACAATGACACCCACAAGAGATGGCCCAGAATGTTTATCCTATTCCGGTATTAGTTCTCCACCCTGCACTGAGTATGGGGCTCACCTTCCCTAAGTTACCCCACCTCCCAGATAGTTTGTACTCGACATCTGACCCGGCCGATGCCACCAAGAACTTCAAATATACCGCCCCAAACCACATTTCTCAATCCGCCCCCTTGGGTCATACCGGCATTTCCCAGCACGGCATACAATCTTACCCATTGTGGAGAAACTAATACCATCCTAAAACAACTTTTTTTTGACCGATTTCACACACTGTGGTTGGCACTAATTTACAGCTCATTGCTCAATATTAGATTGTTATTATCTTATATGCTAGCCTATTGTAGAGGACCCCACCGGTGAGCACCTTCTCATCGGCATCCTCTACCCACCCATATTAACATATACTCACGGCTCCATTCGTTGGATGAGCCAACAATTATACCGACATCATATTTCCATTCCATTCATTAATCAAGCTCATTCCCATCAACCCATTTCATCAATTCATTTCCAACCTCTACCAATTATCCATTCTTATAACCCACACCCTTCAATTTATACTTTTCATTCTCAAACATACATTTTAATGCAGTGATGGAATTTATTCAGAAACCAGTAAAACAATTTAGGGAATATGATCAAAAGATAAAACGTGCTTGCCTGGAATAAAATTTGGCGGTTCGGCCTTGCTCGAAAATAAATTCTAGTTGGTTGGCAGGTTCTGTTCTGGGCTTGAAAATTAAGCTATATTAATCTATTGCATTTTATTACATATAAGTAGCATTTCTAATATTCTCAATTAACTAGTTTTACTATTTTTACAAATTTGACATTCGTTTATTAGTATGCATACACTACTTTCTATTTGTACATTCTTTATATGTCTAATGCAAATACTAATGTTGATGATGCATGTGTGCAGGTATGGATGTCAAATTCTCATTTCTTCCTTTATACTCTCTCTGTCTACTCATTTTGGATGGCTGCTGGCTTACTGTCTTCAGCTGGCTCACTTGTTATCCACTTGGCCGAAGCTCTGGAGGCTGTACTGCCTTCTTTTCTTCACTTGGCCATTCGGCTACTACTTAGCTGTTGAATGCTACTACTGGTTTCCTTACCTGGCTTAGTCACTTAGTCATTTGGTTGCCTACTACTACTAATGCCGGGTGCTACTTCTGGAACTGAGCCATTCGGCTCTATTACTGCCAACACTACTACTTCTCTCCCTCACTCTCTTCTCTCGGCTGCCTGGTGATTTACTCGGTCTCCCTCACTCCTCCCTAGCGCCGACTGCTGCTCCTCCCCTCTGCTGGTGCCACTGGAGCGAAGCTCCCTCCCTCTCCTTCCTGGCACCTACTGGGATGAGCTCCCTCCTAGCCGGCTAAGATGAGTTCCTCCCCTCTCTTCCTCCTGGCGCTGAGCACTACTTCCTCCCTCTCCTCTCTCTCTCCCCCCCATTCGGCTGTCCCCTGGCCGAAACACTTCAGGTGCTCAAGAGCTAACCCTAGCTCCAAGAACCGGGGGGTTTCTTTTACGATTTCTTTAATTTCTTTTGCTTCTTGCACTGGGATCTACTGGTTGCTTTGCTTATTGAGGTAAAATTGACAGGTAAGGATCTATGATAGAAATAGATTTGAGCTCTAGGTTGGGTGGCGAGGATGACGATACTAGCTAGCTAGGACGCTCCTCGCGAGCTATCGGAGTTCAATCTTTTGAGACCACTGTCCATGATGAAAATACATTCTAAGACCATTTTTTTTTTTGCTCTACTACTACCTTCTTCTACTACTACTTCTCTAGCAGCAGTACACTTACTTGAGGTCCTACGGTTTGGTTTTGGGGTTGAGGAATGGAGCCGAGTTCAAGTAGAGGAAGTAGAGGAATTCTCTGGATCAGGCCTTCTCCTCCTAGCTCCCCGGCTTCCTTCTCCTCCTGGCTCTGCTAGTCCTTGTTCCTTGGCCGACTAGTGCTTGCTGTAGCTTGACTAAAATGGTTGAGCTCTGGTTCGGTTCTTGGTTTGCTATGCGCAAGGGTGAGTGCTTTGGTTGAAGTGGCGCAAGCAAGGAAAGCACTGGCTATTTACTTTGCTCTGGCCTTGGCTATGGAAGGAGGATTGCATCTAGTCTCCTCCTTCCTTGCTTTCTGCCGAAGCTTTACTGGCTATGGTGGCCTAGGGCTTTGTGCTTGGTAAGGGGGGCTGCATTTCACTCTGGCTTCCACCTTTAATCGAGTTACCGCTGCAGCTTTTGCTTTTACTGAGTTACCACTTTATTTCCCTTCTCTCTCCCAAGCACTGTTACTTCAATGGCTTGCTTCTGCTTCCTAGGTATGCATGCTCCATTTGTGCCATGAATCAACTAATGAATGCTTATGCCTAATGATTATTTCATAATGCATAATTAGTAGTTAATCATGATGCTAATGCAATGCTTATGCTTCTTAATGCATGGATAATGGGGGGTCAAGGGGGAGGGTCCTCACATCCTACCCCCCTTAAAAGGGATTTCATCCCGAAATCTGACTCACCTAAATAGGTAGGGGTATGATTCTCGCAGCTTTTCTTCCTTTTCCCATATAGCTTCTTTTTCTGAGTGATGTTTCCACTGAACTTTGCAAAACTTCGTGGTAGCCCTTCTGAAATGGCGCTCCTCTGTCTCAAGAATCTTGATAGGACGCTCTTCATATGTCAGATCAGGTTGCAGAGGAATTTCTAAACTTGGCAAGGCTTGAGAGGGATCTCTGAGACAAACTCTTAGCTGAGAAACATAGAAGACATTATGAATTCTGGACAATTAAGGAGGTAATTCTATTTGATAGGCAGAAGAACCTCTCTGCTCCAAAATCTTGAAGGGTCCAACATATCGAGGGCTAAGCTTTCCCTTTACTCCAAACCGGTGTATTCCCTTCATCGGAGATACTTTTAAATAGACATATTCACCGGGTTGGAACTGTAATTCTCTCCTACGCTTATCAGCGTAGCTCTTTTACCTGCTTTGAGTAGTTTTCAGTCTTTCTTGAATGATTCTGATTTTCTCATCATTCTGACGGATGAGGTCTGGTCCTATTAAAGATTTCTCTCCCACTTCATACCAACATACGGGAGACCTACACCTTCTACCATACAGAGCTTCATAGGGAGCCATTTCAATGCTCGATTGGTAGCTATTGTTATACGCAAACTCTACTAGATGAAGGTACTTGTCCCAACTTTCTTTAAAATTCAGCACACAGGCTCTTAACATATCCTCTAAAATTTGATTCACCCTCTCAGTTTGTCCATCAGTCTGAGGGCGGTAAGCAGTGCTGAATTTCAACTTAGTTCCTAGGGCAGTTTGCAGACTTTCTCAGAAACTAGAGGCAAAAATTGAACCTCTGTCAGATGTGATTGTTTTTGGGACTCCATGAAGTGTGACTATTCTCTCTATATATGTCGACCAACCTATGAGCAGAATACTTTTGATTAGTCGCAATGAAGTAAGCATCCTTTTTAGCTTGGGTTCTAGGTAGGCCTGTGATAAAGTCCATACAGACATCCTCCCATTTCCACTCAGGGATTTGGAGAGGTTGCAACAAGCCTGCAGGACGCTGATGTTCAGCCTTGACCTTCTGACAAGTGTCACATTTACTAACATATTCTGCTATCTCCTTTTTCATGCCATTCCACCAGAAATTCTCTTTCAGATCCTGATACATTTTTGTGCTACCAGGATGAATAGAATATAAGGTGTCATGGGTTTCCTTAAGGATAGTTATTTTGATTTCGGGGTCATTTGGAACACAGATGCAATTGTGCAACCTAAGGCTTCCCTCTTTATCCAGAGTGAACTCAGAAGGCTGACCATATTTAATCCTCTGAGTTTCTTCCAGAATGAAACTATCTGAGGTTTGCTTTTCTTTGATTTGCTCTAAGAGGGTTGATTGAATAGAGAGAGCAGATAACATGGCTATGGATGAGGACATGCCGAAGTTAATTTCCATCTTAGCCAATTCCTTAATTATCTCAGCCATAAAGTTTTGGATGGTTAGACTATTGCATTGAGCCTTTCTGCTTAATGCATCAGCTACCACATTAGCTTTTCCTGGATGGTAGTTGATTGAGAGATCATAATCCTTAATGAGTTTTAACCACCTACGTTGCCTCATATTCAATTCTTTTTGAGTGAATATGTACTTGAGGCTTTTATGATCACTGTATAGGATGCACTTGGCTCCGTACAGGTAATGCCTCCATAGCTTTAATGCAAACACTACAGCTCCCAATTCTAAGTCATGGGTTGGGTAATTGATTTCATGGGGGCGTAATTGCCTTGAAGCATAGGCAATTACCTTCTCATTTTGCATTAGTACACATCCCAAACCTAATTTAGAGGCATCACAATATATTACATATTCCACACCTCTGGCAATGCTAAAATAGGAGTGGAGGTTAATGATTGCTTCAATTTTTGAAAACTCTCCTCACACTTATCAGTCCAATCATGCTTGCAGTCTTTCTTGAGAAGTTTAGTGAGAGGAGCAGATATCTAGGAGAAACCTTTTATGAACTTACGGTAGTACCCAACTAATCCAAGAAAACTTCTAATCTCAGTCTGAGAGGTAGGTCTTTTCCATGTCTTGATGGTTTCTATTTTTTTCCGGTCTACCTCTATTCCTTTCCCAGATATGACGTGTCCAAGAAAAGACACTTGACTCAGCCAAAATTCACATTTATTGAACTTGGCATACAATTGATGTTCTCTCAGGATTTGAAGGGTGGCCCTCAGATGTTCTTTATGTTCTTCCTCACTTCTAGAGTAGATTAGGATATCATCTATGAACACCACAATGAATTGGTCCAGATATTTCATAAACACCTTGTTTATCAGATTCATGAACACGACTAGGGCATTAGTTAGTCCAAATGGAACCACAATATACTCATAATGCCCATATCTAGATACAAAGGCAGTCTTCTCTATATCTTCTGCCCTTACTTTAATCTGATGATATCCTGACCCTAAGTCAATTTTGGAGAACACACAAGCACCTCTAAGTTGATCAAACAAATCATCTATTCTTGGGAGAGGATACTTGTTCTTAATGGTGACACTGTTGAGATCTCTATAGTCTGTGCATAGCCTAATCCCACCGTCTTTCTTGCTTACAAATAAAACAGGTGCTCCCCATGGAGACACTTTCTCTAATGAACCCCTTCTCTTCTAATTCTTTTAATTGCTTCTTGAGTTCATCCAACTCTGGTGGGTTCATTCTGTAAGGTCTTTTGGCTATGGGAGTGGCTCCTGGAATAAGTTCTATAGAGAACTCTAGTTCTCTGTTAGGTGGCATGCCTGGCAGTTCTTCAGGACAGACATCAGGAAATTCTTGAACTACCGGTATGAGAGACAGCCCTTAGGGTGACATTTGGTGGAGATTGGAGCTTGATGTGGAATGTTTCGCTCTATGTCCCCCATGGTTATTAAAACGTCGTGAAAACAGCGTTTACATCGCCGTAAACGTCTTGAACGCATGAGTAGAACGTCGAGGCGTTACGCCGACGGTTCCTCTCCATGCGCCAAGGCGGGATCCGCCAACGCGTGGCCCTCGTAGGCGGCGCTCTCCTCGCGCTCATTGAGGCTGGCCTCATGCTCAACAGCGTCCTCGCCGCCGCAGAACCTCTGCGCTCCTCACGACGACCCTAACTGGCGTAGCCATGGCACATGGCTGGCGGCGGCATCACTGCCTACCTCGCGCCTGCCCCCCACCGAGGCGGCGAGCTCAAACAGGGGGGTGGTGGTTTGGGGTCTCTTCGTAGGAGGAGGAGAAGAAGCCCAGTCTGGCGGGCAAGTCGGAGATCTTGATGGAGGAGGAGGAGAAGCTCGAGCAGTGGGGGGTGGGTGGTTTGGGGGTCTCCTCTATTTTGTTTGTTGCGGTGGGGATTTGGAGTTTGTGTTCTTGTGGATTCGGCAGCTTATTTGTTTCTTGTGCTACATACCGCGATACTTTCGGTAGTAGTCCATACCGTATCCAACAAGAAGCGTTAGTAGTTTCCTATTCGATGTCACGATTGGTCGTGCTACATGCCTACATATCTGTTCTGGTGTCTCGATTCGTAGCTCCCAGAGGGGTTTTATTTGTTCGCGATCTCTCGTATCTTTGCCCTATATTCGTGTCGGCGTATTCCACGAACGTGCCCGTGATCTACTGACCGGTTTTGTTGGTGAGGAGGCGTCTTCGTGGTCAAGCTAATCGAGGGGCGAAACCCTAGAGGACTCCCACGCGGAGGGTTTCCGCCTATGAACTAGGAAGAACAAGTGATTTTTACCTGTGTTCGAGCCCCTTGTGAGAAGGGTAACAACCTTACGCCTGCTAGATTTCAGATATGATATTTTGAGCCAAGACTGAGTTAAGTGAGTTACAAGTTCTCCTGCTAGCTCTTTCTAGTATTGCTTGGCCGATTGATCCAAGCTCCGATCCTCTTCCCCATGCACCCGAGGGCCCTTATATAGGCCTAAGCACCCGGTAGGTACAAGGAGGGTCATCATGTCGATCTAAATACATTTAATGCTTCCTCTCGTGTTGTCCTTCCTCCAAATTTCATTAAATGCCTCTGGCGTTTTTGCCTTTGCGGTCACGGATGGGACCCCTTGTGACAGTAGGTGAGGCGTCGAGGAATGGGCTTGTCGCAAAACCCTTGCAATCGATAAGCTCGCTATGGCGAGCCTACTGCTTCGACACGCAGACGGCGGCGGAAGGAGCCTTCGAGGCGGCCACCGTCGCGCGCCTTTTGCCTTCGCGCGGGCGGCGAGGCGTCCTCGCCAATCGCCGCCACCCGCCACGTGATCGGGCGCCGGCGAAGGCGGCGAGCGTGCTTCGCCACTTGCTTCGCCGGGCGCCACGTGGGCCGGCGCTGGCCGTGGCCGTGATCGCCGCCGACGCCCGAAAGCCGCCACGCGATGGCGCCGGCGCGGCGGCGTGTTTCGCCACGCTGCTTTCGCCGGGCGCCACGTGGGCCGTCTGGCCGTGGCGTGATCGCCGCCGTCGCCAAAGCCGCCACGTGACCGACGCCGCCGGCCGTGGCCGTGATCGCCGCCGACGCCAAAGCCGCCACGCTGGCCGGGCGCCCGACGACGAGCGTGCTTCGCCACTTTGCTCGCCGGGCGCCACGTGGACTAACGCTTAGCCGTGGCCGTGATCGCCGCCCGATCGCCAAAGCCGCCACGTGGCCGGGCGCCGTAAGCGGCGTGCTTTCGCCACCTTTCGCCGGCGCCACGTGGGCGGCGCTGGCCGTGGCGTGATCGCCGCCTGGCGGCGCCACACGTGGACCGCGCTTTATGCGCGAGAGGGTACCCTAGCGTATATCTACGCGACAAGATTCTGCCCGCCTTCTAAGCGCAGCCTAAGACTCCTTTTTAGAACCTTCATTTAATGCACTTCAATGCTTAGTGCGCTCTTGGCGAGCCACCACTCATGAGGATCTGACAACTTTGTCCCCGTAGCGTATCTGCGGTTTTCCTTGGGACCAAACGGCGCATAACTTTGTCCTTCGTGAATCGTCGATGTAGGTACGCATATATAGATGCATCCAGTATTGAGCGGTTCACGCATATACATTTTCTTGCGCTTTGCTTTCTTGTTCCTTCGCCTTTTTTCCCAAAGCTCTTGCGCTTCTTGACTCGCCATGGTGAATCCCATCCCGCCTCCATCGTTGGCGCCACCGCCGTGAAGCGGATGGGGATTATCGCTACGGAAGGCACCTTCCGCTGGGACAGGGATCGCCACGCCTGTGTGCCTCTCGGACGAGATCGTCCTGCACACCTGGGCCATGATGGCGGGCCTTCTTCTGTTTCTCTTCTTTTTTTGCTGCTTTTGTTGATGAACCTGCGTCCAGAAAAACCTTGGACAACTTTTGGATGAATGTTAGATGTTTAATCGTTATTCATGCGTTTGCTCATTTTTGCATGCTTGAATTCACCACATTTGCTTGTTAGACGGTCGTCATTCGACTTAGCCAAGACGCTTTTTAGAAACACCTAATTTAGGGTAGCGTTTCTAAGTCCTGCCAAGTGATTTCATGTGCCCGCTGTGATCGCGAGCATAGATTATGCGGACCACATAAAATGTAGGTGAAAAATGTCCTTAAATCGAACAAGGAACATAAGACACAAAGAAGGCCTTAGCGTCGAGTTTCACGAGATTATCGCAGTTTCAACCTTCCTAACTTATACCGATGATCGCTAAAAATATGCTACTGGCAGAACGCGGCGAAACAACAAGTTCTCGGAAGTGCTCTTAGGCGTAAACACTCAGCGGAGACGACCGGCGGTGCTTGCAGGGAGCCAACCCGAGGCGTCTGAGCCGTAGTAGAGTCTTGGTGTCTAATCGACACTCGATGACTTGGTCTCATGGGGCGTTAACACTTAGCACATCTTCTCTTATCATGAGGAGCCGTTGGTTTCAACATTTGCGATAACCACGCCGCATCTTGACCTATCTCGGGATATGATCGCAAGGAAATGGCCAAAGAACGGTATAAAGCGCTTATCTTATTTCAGATGCCGCGGATGAGCGACTTGACGCTACTGGCGAAACACGATGGAGCTGGCGGCGGCATTTCGGCATCAGGCGGCGACCCCCGAAGCCACTCGGCGACCGACCTTGAAGCGCCGGGCGACTAGCAAACGGCCGCCGGGTGAGCATAACGGAAGGCGGCGGCTCGAAAAACAGGCACTGGCGAGCGACCCCAGCCATCGGCGACCGATCAATGGGCGACCGATAAGCCGATTGAAGAAACCGGGCCGGGCGAAGACGACGGAAGGCTCGAGGAGCAATGGCACCGGGCGAGAAAATTCGAGCCATCGACCGACCTTGAAGCGCGGGCGACCAAGAAGCCGGCGCCGGCGAGCACGACGGAAGGCTGGCGGCGGCTCGGGGCATCGGACGAGCAACCCCCAAGCCATCGACCAAATAAGACGCAGGCCTTTCGAGGAAGTAAGCCGACATCGTTATGCTTACCTGCAGCGTCTGAGCGGCCACTCTGAGAAGGTGAGTAGGCATCTGGAGAGGTATCGCAAGGTAAGCTTTAAAACATTCTAAGCCCCAAAGATGAAGTGTCTGGCTCGCCTGTTTGGATCCTAAGTCCTTGTGAAATACCAAGAATTCGATCCGGTGGCGCCATGTGCTCAGCGGCGAGTTTCTGGGGTGGCATTAGTCGACGGCCAGCGCTCGGACGGTGACGACCAGCGGTGCTTCAGGAGCCAACCCGAGGTGTGCGAGCAGCGTCGAGCACCGTACCTAGCTCGCCCCTACCGCTGAGCTAAGTATACACAAAGTCGAGGATCGTCATGGACTCCACAAAGGAATTAGCAACGCGACGGAACCGGCGACATTCATGCGCATATTCGCCACTCAAGGCACAATCGAAGAGGAATAATAATGGCGAAGTAAAGAGTTTTTCGGCATGACCTTCTTGATCGACGCCAAGAAATTACGACTACCAGAGAGGGACGTACCTCGAGGTCGGCCGAGCAAATCATTGGTACTTACAATTCCCTTAAGGGTAGAACTTCCGAGCGACTCGATGTTGTAGGAGTTAAATCGACTCTCGCCGTCCTCGGTGGCTAACTGCATCACTCGGTAGAGATCTCGAGACCACCTTGAAGGGCCCTCCCACCGGGAGACGACTTATGTGTAACCCATGCGTCTGGTCTGCAAGAAGACCAGTCACCCACCGCCATGTTCTCTCGAGACCGGGTGGCGTGGTATCACCGAGCTTTTGTCGATAATCAGGCGGCACGCAAAGGCGGCTCGATCCGCGCCTCCTCCAGAGGTTTACCTCTTCTCATGGAGACCTTCTTGGTCTTCTTCATTGAAAGAGACGCATGGCGAGCGGCGGCGACAATCGGAGGGAGAACGACCTCGGCACCATACACCAAGAAGAAGGGTGTCTCATGGGTTGCATCAGTGGGCGTGGTACGGCGACCACAAAGACTGTACCGGAGTTCTTCCGTCCATCTTGCACCCCGCTTGTGAGTCGATCAAACGCCTTGTCTTGAGGCCCTTCAAAGACAACAGATTGCATTAGCGCGTTCACCGACCATTGCTCATGGGATGGGCCACCGGCGAAACATACCTTGGTGCCCATTTCTTCACGTAACTCCGAAAAGCGCTACCGGTGAACTGGGTGCCGTTGTTCGGTGATGATGCGGTTGGCGACTCCAAAGCGTGAAAATCCCACGATGAACTTATCATGGCAGCGGCCGTGATGGCTCAAGATCGCCCGCCGACCCACTTGGTGAACTTGTCGATGGCGGCGAAGAGGCGGGTGAAGCCTCGGGGCATGAGAACGGGCCGGATATCGACCCTGCATCGCGAACGCCAGAGAGCGGGATGGTTTGCAGAGCTAAATTTGGTCGGTGGGTTTGCTGGCGAAGAAGCGCAAGCCGATGTCTCGCGGCCAAGAAGCGTCCCGGAGGCGGTAGGCCAATAAAACCTTGGCGAACGCTTTGCCGACTAGAGTTCGTGGGACATATGGCTCCGCACGCCTCATGGATATCGAGAGCGGTCGCTCCTCTTCCCGAGTGATGCGCTTCAAGAGAACTCTGCTTACGCTCTGGCGATATAGGTCCCCACCTACCGAGTATAGCACTTGGCCTTCGTGCAATCTTCTCGGTGAGGCATCATCGTCGGGGATCACTTGGTCACGCAGAAGGCGGTGATAGGATCCATCCATCGATCTCCCGCCCAAGGGTGGCGACCACTCGGTGCTTCGCCGGGTACTCACTGGCCGAAGTTTCCCGGTGTCGCCTCGGCGATCGCTGCTTCCTCCCGGACACAGGGGCCGAGGCGGCACGCCGCCTTCCTCCTCTGAATTGAGGTCGCGACAATGCAGATCGCCTTCCCCACTGGTAGAGGTCATGACAATTTTGCCGTTGTCCCCACTTTGAATCGTGGTCGGACGGCGACACCATCATCCCCACCTAATCGTGGTCGCAATGGACGGTCGCGATAGTCTTTCTTCAAGACCCCGAACGGAATCGGAGCCCTTGAGGATGCCAGCTGGGACAGCCTGTCCGCAAGGTGGTTGTCGCGTCGAGGGATATGAACATACCCCAGACCTTCAAAATGACGCTCCATTCTTCGGACCTCCGCCAGATACGCCGCCATGGTGGGGTCGGAACATTGGAACTCCTTCCGTGCTTGATTAATGACTAGCAGGGAGTCTCCCTTGACTTGGAGACGCCTAATGCCCAACCAAAGCGATCGCGACAATTTCGCCAAGAGACCTTCATACTCGGCAATATTGTTGGTGGTCTTGAATTGAGGCGACCACGTCTCGGAGGGTGTCACCGGCCGGAGACCAGACAACTCCACCCGCGCTTTCCAAACTGAAAGACCCATCAAAGAATAACGTCCGTGGGAAGGCACGGCGCTTCACCAGAGTGGCGGAGTCCACTCGGCGGCAATTCCGCCAACTTTTGACTCTTGATGGCGGTCACGGGGCACAAACTTGATGTTAAATTCCACCCACCGACCATTTAGCAATTCGCCTCTCGCTTCACGGTTGTGGAGAATCTCGCATAAAGGGTAGGTCAGACCACTTGTAATTTCCGCCCTTGAAATAATGCCGCGGCTTCTGACGCCACTAGGATCAAGCATACAACATCTTTTGAGCTGCGGATCTGGGGTCTGCTTCATGCAATACTTTGTCGATGTAGTAGAATGGCCTCTGACGCCTTCCTCTCTGCGATCAACACGGCGCTCACCACCTCGGGGGTGGCGACAATATCTGTAAAGGCTCACCGGCATGGGAAACCAAAGACCGGGGAGAGGAGAGGTACCGCTTCAAATCTTCAAATGCCTTCTGCGCCTTGTCCGTCCACTCGAAGTGATTAGTCTTTTTCAGCAGCTTGAACAGAGGCAAGCTTTTTTCTCCCAATCGGGCAATGAACCGCCCCAGGGAGGCCAGGCGACCGGCCAAACATTGGACTTGCTTGAGTCGCGCTGGCGGCTTCATGTGCTCGATGGCCGATATCTTGTCGATTGGCCTCAATGCCCTACCGATACCGAAAACCCAACACTTGGGAGGGCACACCGAACACGATTTTTCCTGTTGAGCTTGAGCGATTCATCCGGAGGTTAGCAAAGGTCTCCTCCGGTCTTGGATCATTTCTTCACTCTTTTGATTTTCACCACCAAGTCATCAACGATACCTCAGATTACGCCCTATCGAGGCGGAAAGTAATGTGCATGGCACGCCGTAAGTAGAACACGATTCTTTAAACCAAAAGCCATCCTTACATAACAAGATACACCGGTTGGGGTTACAAAAGCGCTCTTTTCTTCGTCTTCAAGCGCCATGCTAATCTGGTGGTACCCGAGTATGCATCCAAAAAGCACAAGAATTCACACCCTACCGTGGAGTCTACGATGAGGTCGACTCGTGGCGAGGATAAGGATCTTTCCTAGAGCTTTGTTGAGGCTCGGTGAAATCGACACACATCGCCACTTCGTTGGATTTCTTGGCGAGCACGGGTTGGCAAGCCACTCGAGGTGAGAGACCTCCTGACTATTCCCGCTCAGCCAGCCTTCTCTACCTCTCTCGAATGGCATCTCGCCGCTCGGCCTGCGCCTCCGGACCTTCTGCGGATCGGGCGACGCTGGGGCGTTACAATCGGTGCTCGATCACCTCCTTAGGGACCCCAAATATGTCGGACGGTTGCCAGCGAACACGTCTGCGTTTGGTCGAGGAAGGTGACGAGCGCGTCTTCTATTGGCGCCGAGGTTGGCGCCAATGTTGATCTTTGGGGTTCGCCTCACTCAGGCGACCACCTTAACCTCACCGTGAGCCGGGCGAAACCTGGTCGAACTGAGGGCTCCTGAGGAAATGGCGTCGGTCGGCCGACGCAAAGTGGCACCGGCGGATCCCAAGCTCGCTTGGCAACAGCAGACCTCGACTTGTCCACGGTGAGGACAATGGGGCGGCTGGGCCTGGCATCTTCACCACCATGTAAGCATAGTGGGTGGCCGCCATGAACTTGACCAACGCCGGCGGCCAAGGCGTTATCTGGAGGTCGAAATCGGCGACCTCGAAGTCCACCATCTCGGTGCGGTAGTTATCCTCTCCCGAAAGTGGCGGGGAGGCAAACTTGACCCAAGGGAACAGACCAAGATCCCGGCTACCCCAAAGAACGGCAGGTAGGGCGCAAATCTGTCTCGGGATCTGCGGCGCCATGAATGCCGACGCAGACAGAGGTTGAGGAGCTACCTCCGTCCATCAGCCCGCCCACCAAGACATTCCGGACCGTGGAGTGCGACCACGATCGGAGAGAGGCCCTAGGTGAGGTGCATTGTGGTGGTCGGCCGACCAAGGTGATCGCTTGTTCGACCACTTCATGTCCGACCGCCGAAGCTCGGCGTCGTGGCGCACACTCCTTTTCACCGCTTATAAGCGGTGTTGGAGAAATGGTGGATGAACCACCATAAATATGCGCCACGATGTGATCACTTTCTTTGAAAAGCCAGGGCGGGATCTCGTCTCGATCATCATCACGGTGGCGCTCTTTGAGCCGCCGCTCTACCATCTCGCTGACGGCATCCGTCCGCCTGTCGTGCGTGTTGGTCCTGTGGATGGGGCAAGAGTTCGCCCTCTGCTTTCGCGGCGGTCGTTTACGATCATGGCGGTCTTCGCGCCGATCACGACGGTCTTCCGCCGATCGCGGCGGTTATCACGCCGATCACGGCGATCGTCACGGCGATCCCGGGCGATTCGCTTTAATGGCCTTGAGTCTTCATCGCGCGCGCGGCGCCAAGATCTGTCTGGTCTCTCTCGCCTCGCGCTTCCGCCTTCTTACTGCACGGCCGAACCGCCGAGGTCCCGCCTCATCCTTGCCACCATGGGCTGGGCTGCCTCGCCTCATTGCCGCCGCACACTTGTGTGCGAGGAGAACAAATCGGAGGTGGTACCGATGGTGCGGGTAGCCATCTTCTCTTTCATCTTGCGGTCGCGCCGCGCCCGGAAGGCGATAACGACCGATCGCTTTCGAAATATGGGGATCGTGTTCCTCCACTGGTAGGTAAAGGACCCTTGAAAGTTGGCGACAAAGAGGTCAAGCTAACTCTCCCACGAGTGCCACAGACCCTCGGGGAGGTTCAATCACCAAGAATCCAAGTGAGCCGTCAGGCCGTCGGAAGGTAATTGGCCATGACCTTTTCAGATCCACCTACGCCGCCGTTGTGTATATTTGCAAGAACTCCTCCGGTTGGTGGTGCCATCGTATTTCTCCATGGATCTTGGGTGAAATTGTCACCACACCACGTGGCGCACTAACGAGAGAAAGCCTGCACCCGACGCCGAGAACCCAACCAAGACGCGGGAGTCGGCCCGAGACCGCCGGAGCGTTGGGCTCGTTCTCGTCGAGTCGGAGGAGTGATCCTCCTCCTGGTCCGGAATGAGAGCCTTGAAACTCTCACCGTCGGAGACTATCTGCTTCCGTGGCGGCGCGGGCAAGTGGCAGCGGCCGCTGGCGTCGCCGCCAGGCCGCTGCGGCTTTCATCCAGTGCGACCTAAGGTCCCCACGGCCATGAAGCAGGGGCCGCTGCCATGTGCGTCCTTCTTGATTCCGCCGCCCCACGACCACCTTTGTTTGGGCGGCTGGGCGCTCAAGCGCTTCGCCATCGCCTCGATCACCACTAACGGTGCCGCCGTGTCGAGGCCCTACTCGAGCCGGGCGCGTCCACGAGATCGGCGATGCTCGAGCCCGCAGAGTGGCGAGAAGTCTCTGCAAGTTCCACCGAGGTGGTCCAAGAGGAGACGGACAAAGATGAGGTTTTGAGTGGGGTGGCCGCCTCCATGGCAAGCCGGCCGCCAGAGGCCCCACGGATCCACGAGCAAGGCCGCCACCTGCGAGGCGGGTCGTGGTGACCTCCGACCGTGAGATCTGGGAGGCGCCTCAACACCACTCACCCCGCTTGATCTTGGCGATGAGAGCCCGCCATCCCCAGATCGCGGACTCACGACTAACAAAAGAACACCTAAACTTCACCGGAGTTGGCGGAAAAGCCAACCACTAGCCCCTACTGGCGCCCCACTGTCGCCAGATTCCACCGACAGGCCGTGATCTCTGAGCCGGGTTTTGTTCAAGAGGGGGCGTCTTCGTGGTCGGGTTAATCGAGAGGCGAAACCCTAGAGGACTCCCACGGAGGGTTTGGCGCTATGAACTAGGAAGAACAAGTGATTTTTACCCGAGTTCGAGGCCCCTCTTGAGAAGGGTAACAACCTTACGATCTGCTAGATTTAGTATATGATATTTTGAGCCAAGTCTGAGTTAAGTGAGTTACAAGTTCTCCTGCTAGCTCTTTCTAGTATTGCTTGGCCGATTGATCCAAGCTCAGATCCTCTTCCCCATGCACCCGAGGGCCCTTATATAGGCCAAAGCTAGCAGGTAGGTACAAGGAGGTCATCATCTTGACCTAAATACATTTAATGCTTCTCTCGTGTTGTCCTGTTCCTCGGCCTCATTAAATGCCTCGCGTGCCTTTGCCCTATCACGGATGGGACCCCTTGTGACAGTAGGTGAGGCGTCGGAGGAATGGGCTTGTCGCAGAAACCCTTAGAATCGATAAGCTGCTATGGCGAGCCTACTGCTTCGACACGCAGATGCGGCGGAAGGAGCCTTGAGGCGGCCACCGTCGCGCTTTTTGCCTTCTTGCGGGCGGCGGCGTCCTCGCCAATCGCCGCCACCGCCACGGGATCGGGCGCCGGGCGGCGAGGCGTGCTTCGCCCGCTGCTCGCCGGGCGCCACGTGACCGGCGCTGGCCGTGGCCGTGATCGCCGCCGTCGCCCGAGCCGCCACGCGATCGGCGCCGGGCGCAGCGGCGTGTTTCGCCACTTGCTCGCCGGGCGCCACGTGGGCCGATCTGGCCGTGGCCGTGATCGCCGCCGTCGCCGAAGCCGCCACGTGGGCCGACGCCGCTGGCCGTGGCGTGATCGCCGCCCGTCGCCGAGCCGCCACGTGGCTGGCGCCGACGAGCGGCGTGCTTTCGCCCGCTGCTTTCGCCGGCGCCACGTGGGCCGACGCTTGGCCGTGGCCGTGATCGCCGCCCGTCGCCGAGCCGCCACGTGGCTGGCGCCGCACAGCGAGCGTCTTCGCCCTTTTCGCCGGCGCCACGTGGGCCGGCGCTGGCCGTGGCGTGATCGCCGCCCGATGGCGGCGCCACGTGGACCGCACTTTATGCGGTGGAGAGGGTACCCTAGCGTATAATACGCTGACAATTCGTTTTGCAATAGGGTCTAAAACTACGTTTCAACACTCGTTTAAACGTTTAAAAGTTAAAAAGGGGGTGGGTCGTTTCGTTCTCGTTTTACGTTTTAATAACCATGATGTCCCCGATAGAGAATGCGGTCTCTTGATGATGTTCTTATGAATGCAGTCTTACACTCACAGTCTATGTTGACTCCATAAGTGGCTAACCAATCCATACCCAATATGACATCTAACTCTGATAGACTAATGACATGCAGGTTTGCAACAAATGATGTGCCTTGAATGTCTATCGGTTGATTCTTTCTAATGAGTGTGACCGTTATTAATCCAGCAGGTGTGTTGACACCTAAAGGTACTTCTAATGGCACACATTCTAGTTTATTTTTATCAATAAAGCTTTTAGATATGAATGAATGCGTTGCACCAGGGTCAAATAAAATTATACCAATGGATGGTGGAATGGGAAGCATACCAATGATCACATCGGTTGCTCCCCCTGCCTGCTCCACTGAGATATTATTTAGGCGTGTTGATCCTGCTGTTGGAGCTCCTCTGCTAGACCCATGTGAAGATGAAGCTGAATGGTGGCTTGGCACACGTCCTACCATAGGTGGAATGCCTCACAGGATTGTTCTGTCCAGCTTGATTTGGAGGAAGAGGACAGTTAATCTTCTTGTGGCCCTCCTGACCACAATTGTAGCACTTATTTGCCATTTGAGGACATGTATATATAAGATGGGGTCCTCCACACTTATTGCATTTAACCGGAGCACTAGGCTGGAAGAACTGAGGACGCTAAATTGGAGCAGCTACATAGGGCCGAGGTGTTGGATATCTAATCCACCCCGAAGGCTTGAATGGCCTTGGCTTATTTGAGAGAGGTGGCCTAGGATCAAACCTAGCCTTTTTCCTTCTTTCTTCATTTAGCAAAGCTTGTTCACTTTCTGCTATCATGGCCCTATCAGCTAAGTCTTGGAACCTTGCAATTCTAAGAGGGGCTAACTGCGCTCTCAATTGTGGGTTCATACCCTTCTGGAACCTATAGATTTTTTTGGCCTCTGTGTCTACTTCTTCTGAGGCATAGCGTGACAACTCATTGAACTTCTTCAAATACTCAGAGACTTTCATGCCTCCTTGGATCAGATCACAAAACTCTCTCTTTTTGTTGTCCATCTCACCCAAGGGAACATGGGTGGTACGGAACTGAGATGTGAACTCCGCCCAAGAGATAGGTTGTTCAGAAGTACGGGTGCGGCAATAGTGCATTAGGAAATAATCATTAGGCATAAGCATTCATTAGTTGATTCATGGCACAAATGGAGCATGCATACCTAGGAAGCAGAAGCAAGCCATTGAAGTAACGGTGCTTGGGAGAGAGAATGGAAATGAAGTGGTAACTCAGTAAAAGAAAAAACTGCAGCGGTCACTCGGTAAAAGGTGGAAGCCAGAGTGAAATGCAGCCCCCTTACCAAGCACAAAGCCCTAGGCCACCATAGCCAGTAAAGCTTCGGCAGAAAGCCAAGGAAGGAGGAGACTAGATGCAGTCCTCCTTCCATAGCCAAGGCCAGAGCAAAGTAAATAGCCAGTGCATTCCTTGCTTGCGCCACTTCAACCAAAGCACTCACCCTTGCGCATAGCAAACCAAGAACCGAACCAGAGCTAAGCCATTTTAGTCAAGCCACAGCAAGCACCAGCCGGCCAAGGAACAAGGACCAACGGAGCCAGGAGGAGAAGGAAGCCGGGGAGCTAGGAGAAGGCCTAATCCGGAGAATCGATTTCCTCTACTTCCTCTACTTCAACCCGGCTCCATTCCTCAACCCCAAAACCAAACCGTAGGACCTCAAGTAAGTGTACTGCTGCTAGAGAAGTAGTAGTATAAGAAGGTAGCAGTAGAGCAAAACAAAATGGTCTCAGAATGTAATGTATTTTCATCATGGACTGTGGTCTCAAAAGATTGAACTCCGGTGGCTCGCGAGGAGCGTCCTAGCTAGCTAGTATCATCATCCTTGCCACCCAACCTAGAGCTCAAATCTTACTAAGGCTCAAGTTGATGAAGCTGTCGGTGCATCACATGGCGAATCACACAACCTTCGGGGTCGCTATCCACATCCACCTAGGACAGCTCAAGGAGTCGGTATTGCAAACCGTGTGATAAAAGCCTATTCTCGGCGTAAAAGCAATGAAACCTTGGAGGAGCTTGAAGTTCAAGAGAATAATGAGGAAGAAGAAGAAGCACTTGCGGAGTCCGGGGCTGATAACGATGAAGATGTTGAAGATGATTTTGGTGAGAGTCCAGCAAGTAGTCCCCATGGTGATGGGTCAGAATCAGATGGTGACAACAACAATGTCATGCTTGACATGGATCATTTTAGCTCAGATGAATAATTTGAGGCGGCTTTCAGGAGGATGTTTTGGATTTGGACTTTGATGTTGTTGGACTTTTGGCGATTTGTCATGATGTGGCCTTTGGGCTTACTTTTGCCATCTTTGGACTTATGAACTTGTTGTCCTAATATTTTATCATCATTGTCATTAAGAACTCGTCACTTAGTTGTGATAATTTGCTACCTTATTTATTTTTTATTGTCACTAGAAATTGTCTTGACTGTGTCTTCTTGTTATTTTGCAGTTGAGGTCACTGGTAGAAACACGACCAGGAGCATTGCAGAGAGAATCAATGGCAGAAACTACTATTAAGCAACTTGAAGCAGAAATTGAGCAGTTGAAATGACTGGTAACTTTCTGGGGGCAACAAACAACTTCTGTAAAATCTATATGTAAAATTTTGTAAGAGAACATTCTGTAATGATTAACTAATGTTGCTATCTCTCCTTCTTGCTCTCATTTCATGTCCAGTTGAAAAGGACCAACCAAGAGTAAGAAACCTGTAGGAGTGAGCTGCAAGTTTGCTTAGAATCAAGTACAAAACTAACAGGGTACTTGCATTGTTACATAAATAGCATTGGCATGAGTTTTTCTTTGTTAAATACTTAAATTTCCTGTTATTTAAGCAAGGACGTTACTTCACAGGGAAATAGTTGATCTTCAAAAAGAATTAAGTACCATGAACCATCAAAAGCTCAAAGAGGGAGGAATATTATTATGTATGCGAGGTATGTACAATAGCTTATGAACTGATCTTATGTATGTGAGATATGTGAGGTTGTTTTGATCTGTGTTGAATTTTGAGCATCCTCCCTTAAAATGCAGAAGCAACATGCTGTTTGGGCATACAGAAATGCTTTGTTTGTTTACAAACAAAATCCTTGGAGTTACAAACAACAAAATGAATGCGCCAAGCCGCCAAGAAAGTGATGTTGGGCTCAAAAAAGGGAGGAAATCAACTTATTAACGTACTTATGTGTTCTGCTCTTTATTTCATGCAAAACAGTACATAAACATGTCTTAAACTATTGAACTATTGCTAGAAGCATAGAACTTGCTCAACTCTTAGTGTGCTGAATATCTACTATCTAGTCAAGACTAGTCATCGACTAGTTGTTCAAGTCGACAAGTCGCCTCTACGTTGACTCGACTTGACGACTTAATAACTATGGTTGGTAGGGTTAGATGCTCTATGTCGTATGAGAGGTTGCAAAATACTTCAAAAAAGAAGGATTTCTTCATTACATAATCATTTAGTCCTTTACTCATGTATAATAGTCAAGGAGAGACCATGCCACTATATATAAAGTAGATCCAAGACATTAAACGTGTATTCAGACTCCAATTATTAGATTCCTTTAAATGGCTTACTGCCTTACTCTATAAATATCTCCTTATCTGGCTTACTCCAAAAATTAAACATTTGGCAAAATTCCAACATCGGATCCTCTATTTTGATTTCTTTATTACCAATCACTTTGTAAGTCACAAAAAAGGGAAATAAGTAAGTTCATTCGAGTTTAAGGCAAAGGAAATATAAATTATTGATTTTTTTTCAAAGTATAAGACCTATCGTTAAATATTGCGCTAGATGAATGGCACGGTAAAAAAATCTATCAGTGTTTCCTCAGCCATTGACAGAATTATAATTAACAAGTATTAGCATGAGACATAGTGTTGTGTGAATCTAAAAGCTTATGTTGTGTTAATCTACTATAAGGTCCTACATTCCATCAACGAGAAAGGGTAATACTCATCACTGGACAAGAACAATAATGTGAAATGATGAATTGATGATAGATGAACACAAGGATAAGAAGTTCAAAAGTTTAATGTACCTTAAGCCACTGAACCAAAAAGTTCCGACCATAATGTGGAGATCCATGGGCATATTTCCAATTCCCACCACCAATGTAGCCACCAATTCTAGAAGTCATCTTTGCACAGCCCTTAAAAAACACAAGATTAGCTGCAATTTGTTATATTCCATTACAAGACAAATACTATTTTAGTAAGTTACTACCTCCAGTCCAAATAAATGTTTTATCAAGTCTGTTTTGGTTTTTAAGGCAATATTTTCAACCAAATGCTCCTATTAATGGCTTATTCGTAATGATGTTAGAAATAGGCATACAATTAATAGGTGCAACCTAATGTTAAAATTAGGTCATTAACTCCTTGTTCCATCTGCATGGAGCTAAATGGCAAAAAAAATCAGACAGATGTAGTACATATTAAGATATGATTCAGTATTACCAATCCATCTCTACGATGAATTAACTCCCCTAGTAATTGCATATTTATTCTCCCAATAACTTCTTCCTCGTGCTCTATTCTTGACAGCAATAAATAGCATAATTAATGTAGGAGCATATCTGGAAGAGACATAAATATTTTACATTGGAAAAGAAATCTATTTTGTAACGGAGGGAGTATTGTGTTAACTATCTCTAGCTAAGACGGAACGCATGCTTTACCTGGAAATGACGAGTTCTGTTGATTGAGAATATTAAAATTACATCCTCCATGGACTCAAAGGCTTCATTAAGTTTAGCCTCATTACTCCTTTGGGTTGCTCAGACACCCTGCTGAACTGATATTTCCATATTCTCTCAATTGCAACTTTTAACAATAAAGTACCTATTTTTTTACATGTATCAACCAAAAAGTCCATTAGATCCATTACAGCAATGGAAAATTTTGTAAAAGGAAGCATTGATAGGGACCGCAAAATATGGATATTTTGAAATGCAAGAAAGATCTTCAACATTCTATCTGGATAGGTAAAAAAGGCATGGATATTTCAAGCTCTACCAAGATTATTTCTAAAAAGAATGAGTACAATAACAGTCTTGAGCTTCAGGTATTTCATACAACAACATGGAATCAATTTCTACATGGTCCATAGTCCATACAAATGTCACATGTAGCTTGGAAATCAGTTTGTGCATTAATGTGGTCAAAGAATGATATGAGCATAATTACAGACGTCATAAAAGTGCATTAATGTGCTCAAAGGATGCTATGAGCGTAGTTCCATACCACACAAAAAGAAAGGAAGTAACCAAGTGATGCAAAATTCATTTTTCTACTTGTAAAATTGTTTGTACAAAGGACTGTTGGATCAGCAGTGAAACCAATGTTCCGACCATAGTTACCGGATTCGCCGTAAAACCCCACGAATTGCGAACCAAATTCGTCGAACCCAAACCGGTTTAGGGTACGAGGTTCGTGTTCACAGTGGAAATTGGAAGAAAAAGTGACAAATCGCAAACCCGAATTCCGTATTGTGACTCGGACGAATCACATTTCTGGTAACTATGGTTCCAACAAGTACATCTTAAGACAAGGCAAAAGCCTCCTCTATTAAACAGCACTAATCTTATAGATATAACCTTGAAACGCCTAGCCAATAGCCATTATGTAATTCAGCTTCATAATCCAGAGAAAAATAGTTTTTGCTAGCATAATAGTAGAATAAAGGTTTATGACAATTTTTCAGAACACTGCAAAACAAGTTTGGACACATAAGCCCATCATTCTATCAGCGAGACAGGAAGCATAAAGTATCAGAACATGGAACACAATGTTCTGATTTGTAAGACACTATCGTTTTCACCCGTAATGCTTGAAAGCTTCATAAAACTGACTAGATACCCCCCACACACCTAGATTGTCCTTGTGGAAGGGGGGTTGCAGTTCTAGTGGCTTGGTTAGATGAGCCATTAGGGGCACCTTGCACCTGGGTATTTTGCTGCTGCTGCTGCTGCAGTGGTGGCGGTGGTGGTGCATGCCATGAATTTGCTGTCTGTACTTGTTGCACATCAGATTGTTGCTCTACAGGAGCAGCACTTGCTGCTGAATTTTGATTGTGTGGTACCAAGCCTTGTTGGGCTTGAGGTCTATCCCCTTGCTGATTATAATTATTGCCTCTATGCTGATAAAATCTGTTTGATGAGCCATAGTTAAAAAGATTCATCTGTTGAAGCTTCTGGAAGACTTCCTTAACAGGAGGCGGCGGCCCAGGTTGCTTAACATGCCTGTAGCGGCAATCAGGGCCATTAGGGCAAAACCCCATCTTATACCTGCAAATCAAATTGAAAAGGCACACAGTTTAGGTTGATCATAGACGGCACTCTTTTACAATGGCTACGCTCTTGAATGTCAAGTCACACAGCACATTATGATCCTAGTAGGGTAGTACAAGTGCCCAAACTTTTCAGAGATAGTAGCAATCGTCACATAATTCAAGATTCCATCAACCTACCAATTAAGGTCTGCTATAGAATTATGTTTCAATCCATCCAAGTTAGCCACTAAACGGCATCAATAACTATGCACTATATCACCTGAAGATATTAAGATTTAATAACCACTTACAGGCACTCCTAACACAATACATTCAATTATGATAACCCTAGTCAATTATTTCCTGCAGAAAGAGTAGAAATTTAGAAAAACCCTAACAACTACACATTACGTCACTACCTACCATGAGAACACAACTCTAAACTGCTATAGAATTATGTTTCAATCCATCCAAGTAAGTCACTAAACGGCATCAATAACTATGCACTATCACCTGAAGATATTAGGATTTAACAACCACTTACAGGCACTCCTAAAATAATACATTGAATTATGATAACCCTAGTCAATCATTTCCCGCATAAAGAGTTCAAATTTAGAAAAACCCTAACAACTACACGTTACATCACTACCTACCATGAGAACACAACTCTAAACCCTACAGATGAAACTAACACACTACACATATAAACACAGACCGATAAATATAAGTGGCTCAAGCTAGTATGTTGCATTACAAGAACCAAAGTCTACAAATAATTCCTCCCTGATAGAGTCAAATTCCAGAACAACAATAAGCTGCTCGTGAAGCCTACACAACCCGCCCTAGTAATCATGTTAACACTATACTAAAGGGAGAATTGCACATTTGACCAATCTAGTTTCACCTGCACCACCCCAAAAAAAACAAACAAACAAAGCATTGAATTTTGAGAACCCCTAACAATCGCATACCGCAGATGACACGATCACAACTCTAGACCCTACCAATCGTAACAAAACAGACAGTACGACCACGTTAACAACAGCTCTAGACCCCTTGCTAAGCAATCAGTAGGTTCTGCCAAACCAAATCGATGGGATTGGGAGCGAGGAAGGATGGATAGAGGGGTTGGGTGTTCTCACATGTTGCACTCCTTGATGTCCTCGTCGGAGTGCTTGAAGACGCAGTCCTGCTCGCGGCACTGGCCGTACAGGCGGAAGAAGCGGCACACCGGCATACGCGCCTTGTCGAACTGGTGGAGGAACCCGCACGAATCGCCCTTCATGCACAGCCCGCGCAGCCAGTGCCGGCACACAGTCTGCCGAAAGCTTCCGCGGCCGCGGCCGCGGCCATGGCCATGGGGCGGCGCGGAGCCGCCGCCAGGGGCGGGGGCATCGGAGGACGGCGCAGCAGAGGCGGGACCCCCCACTACGGTTGAGGCGCCGACGTCCAGGCCGCCCTCGAAGTCGAAGCTGAGCCCGCCGTCGCCGTCGTCCATTTGGGGGTTAGGGTTTCGGCCTTCCGGGGCCGAGAAGAGTGACGAGGGGTAGAAACGATTTGATTTTGGCCCCTCTTTGGCTGGCTTTGTAGGACCTCTGGCCCTTCTCTCGGATGCTGTAGGCTTTATTGAAAAAAAACTACTTTTTTATTTTCTGAGATGGAGAGCAGTTATAGCATTTTATAAAAAATTATTTGATAAATATCTAATTTTTCTCCACAAATAAACTAATCTAGCCTAGTTTTCAATTTTTAACTTTTGACAGTTATATATAACTTCTAACTTATACCAAAAGCCGCTTAAAAGTTGAGCTATTTGGATGGAATTACTAGCTTTTTGAAAATTAAAACTAGCTTAAAACCCCTCAAATAGGGCCTAAAGTCTTTTTCAGCTTTTAAAAAGCCAATAAGTCCATAACAGCTCAGCTTTTAATCTAGAAATCATATATAATTAGCAAAAATCAAAAACTAAAAGTTAGGTTGGACCTGCTTTTATGGTTTATTGCTGAGGAATATTAGTTGTTTTCCGAGTGGTCCTTTATAAAAGCTACAATTACTTTTCAGTCTAGAATTATAAAAAAACACCTTTTCAGTCTAAAAGGTAGCTTTTTAGAAAAGCCACACTCCCAAAATAGGCCCTTTCTCTCAGGAGTGCAACTGGAACGGATATTTTCCAACCGACCAATCGACCGAATCAATTCGGATAGCGATTTGAATAGTTTTTCGGATATTCGAAGAATTTTTTGGATACGGATAAGGATAAGGATAGTTATCTCGGATAAGGATACGGATACGGATAGTAATTATCCGACGGATACAGGAATATCCGAGTTTATAATCGGATAATATCCAGATATAAAATATGGATATTATCCGAAAACTTTAAGACTTCTCCAAGGCTATGATTCTGTAACACTCCAATCAAAGAGCACCAGTCACCAGAGTCTGGAGGCAGTACCAATGTACCAATACCACTCTTGGTACTCTACGATGCCGATCTTAGCGCGCCAAGTGCCAAGTACCAACTACCATTCTACCAAGTGCCACACGCCATCGCCAAAGTGCTAACGCCAAGTGCACCACAGCGCCAAGATCGGTGCCAAACCTAAAATTTACGCGTGCTTCAGTACTTCCGGCTTGTGATGTGACTTTGGGTCCCGATCTTTCGATGAGAGCGATAACCCGATTTGGAGGAATTGACTTTGACGATCCGACTACAACGTCTGACGACGATGCGCCTTAGCAATCGCTAAACCAACTCAGAGGGTTATTGATCTTGCCGTTAGCACGATCAACTTTGAACACGAGGTTCGATTCTCGCATGCAATCGAAGAACAAGCAAGAACAATGGTAAAGCAATCTAAAATTGCGAATATGAATGAAGAATTGATAAAGTGGGGTTCGAAACAAGGAGCTTCTTAGGCGGTTTGTTGAGCACGTCTGGAAGACACAAAATAGTAGCAATGGCTAAACTATCAAATAAACAAAACCCAAGTCCTAGATGAGGGTTTGGGTGGTTATTTATACTAGAGGAGCAGGAGGGGGCCTTCCATAGTAAAGGAAATCTAATACAACTCAAATCCAAAACACCAAGTCTTCTTTGACTCGAGTTTGACTCGGACTGGAAAAGCAACGTGTGGTTTTAGGCAGTTTTCGGACGCATCTGAAGGAATTTTGAGGTGAGGCCGGATCCTTTGGAAAGTAGACTCCGAGACCTTTCAAACGTGTACTCATGGGCCTCCAGACTCCTCCGGAATCAAAAGTTATGGCACTTTAAAGTCAGTGCTGTTTCTGAGTTCGAATTGGACTCGAACTCGGACTGAAAAAGTGTTTCGGATTGTTTTGCATTTTCCCGCTGACTCGAAGGGAATTTTGAGGTGATCTCAGATCCGTTTGAAAGAGGACGACCAGGGCTTTCGTTCTTGTACTCATAGACCTCCAGAAGCCTTCTAGAACAAAAGTTATGGTCGTTTGAAGTTGATGCTGTTGCGGAGGCCGAATCCGCGAATTTGCTGATTCCAAGTCCAACTTGCGCATATGATGATTGTGCTTTATGCTTGGCATTTGGAGGTTCTTCTCCTTGGTTCCTAAGGACAATAAGATCATCACAAGAATTAAATAGCATTCCATTCATATTATCACTAATGGAAAGGCTTTGGAACGCATTCACCGATAACTAAACTGTAGTATGCGAGCTCGAATAACCGGTCCTTGTATAATAGCGGGTTCAAATTGATGTGTAGATGTGGTTGTATCCATGGAAGTGATGTCCTCATCATCCTCCCTTCTTGCATTTGAGTCGTCCTCGACTCATGCTCACCTTTTGCTCATCTTCAGACACAAAACATTCTCATATAGGTCCTGCATTTATTTAAATAAAATGGTAGCTCCGCCTCTTTATATTTTTTAAGACATAAAAACATTTAGAGGATTCTCCTAATAATTATCCACATAGCTCAACACTTCTTTCCAGCATATTATGGCTTGATGAATGCTAGCACTCTTTGATGCTTTCTCCCTCTTTGAAGGAAAACCGTTCTCGGTTTTGGACAAGCCGAAACAAGCAACCAACAAAAAGAACGTGTACACGGCGTAGATGTATATATCCCAAATTTCATTGTTCTTTTGGATTCGCGGTGGGTTATTTTCAAAACAACACATGAGGAAATCAGATTTAAGCAAAGCACCTTTCCTCGCAATTACGCGATCGATTTGTGGTTATAAGTGAAGCATATAACATCAATATTAGCATGATTTAGTTTGCAACTTGATTTGCAAATATAAGTAAAACACATATCTATTCTGACCTTTGATAAAGAATACTCATGTTTTGTGAGCGCATTCAATAACATGTTTTGTGGGCAAAACAACAAGTTACGGCATCAAGCATGGCTCATTCATGTTATCAAATTGTAAACAAGCAAAATCAAACCATTCCAATAATGGTGACACAATTTTAATTGGCTTCCACGCATCAACTACGACATGTTGATTTGTAATACAAGTTAATGTACTAAAATTGAACAATGTGGTAGCAAGCTATGGGTATCACACATATCGGAAAATTTGATGGAGCCATAAAGGAAACAAGTTGTTGCTTACAACTAAAATTGCCCAAAATAGCAAGCTTCAATTCAGCAAGTTTATCACAAGTTATGCATATTCAGTAAACAAGAAACTTGCCATCTATGCCATATTCACCAAATAAATTGAATTTAAAACAATAGGCAAGGGTGCTAGACAAAGACTTAAGAGATGAAATTTGAAATCTTGTCCATAGCACAAGTCAAACTAACGAGCTCATTCAACATGATATAGCACAAAACAGGTGGTAGGTAATATTGTAGCTATCACCTCCTCATGCGTGTCGGCACCACATGATCAAAATTATAAGCATGCAATTAGTCATATGGTTCTACAATTGTGGCACAAGGTGGTAGATCACAAGAATTATGTAGAGCGAGCATATACTCACAAATTTGATCCTTTTCTTGTTGTAAAATCAGATCTATACCACGGTCATTAGCCTCGTCCTCCAAGTAGGAACATCAAAACTTTTAATTGATAATCTTTGGTATTTCGCTTGTTGCTTCCTTCTTGAAGTAACCTGAATAGCGCATGGAACAACAACAATGAACTAACCGAAATAGATTGGATTGTGTTAGTAGAATCATCGTCACATATGCTATCCTCTACTTCACTCAAATTTTCTTGTATTTCTTTCACATTCTCGGTGTGTATGCTCTCATTCGAGTTTGGTGCGATTGCATGCCACAGAGTAGCATTTAACTTTGTGTTAGCTTGAATTTTGGTTGATTGTCTTCTTTGTATCTTTCTTTCGGCTTCTCGTGAAAGATTAAGTAAACATGACAAAGAATTGAATTCTTTACAAGATATCATGATCTGAATGTCAAATCTAGTCCAAAATAAAAGTTATTCATGCGAGTCTTTTCGGTCTCTTCTAACCTCGAGCATAAAGATCTATGTTGAAATTCTTGGTAGTACTCATCCTTTGTTTTACTACCTTGTTTTAGATGTTGCAATTCATTTCGTAATTGACGGGCAACATATGAAGGATAAATCTAGCTCTCATAATTTTCTTTAGTTTTGTCCATGTGCTAGGAATGTCCCGATTTTTACTCATATAATCATTCCACCAAATAGCAGCAAATCCAGAGAATCCACTAGTAACAACCCTAACCTTATCATGCTCAGAATTTCATGTTTATCAAATGATTGTTCGACACTAATTCCCATGTAAGATAACCTTCAGGATCATATTTATCACTAAAATGGGTGCAGTAAACTTATTTTTGGTACATGTGCGATGCCGTTGTACCTTCCGCGGTGTTGAAGGTATGCTTGTACATTCTCTGTATCTTGGAGTGTGAACTATCTCTTCTCCTAGGATCTTTGTTGGCCCAAGCGCTTCTGACGTTGAGAACCCGCCATTGTTAGTGAAGACAAGAAACAAAATCACAAGTATAATGTTCTATCACTACATAGGATGTGGACAAAAGTCGTTCAACTCTCAAACTTTAACCAAAGCTCTTACAAGTTCTTACCATGCAGCGAGGGTTGTCGGTGGTTGGCGGTATCAAAAGTTCTCCCAAGCTTGGATAAAGCGATTGCCAAGGACCGAACAAGCGTCACGAGGTAGAATATGTGGAGCTTGGTAGGCTATGTTAATTTCCTATGCAATCTGATAATTCTAGATTTTGTAATGATAAGTAATGATCCAAATTAGAATTCACAAGCCCTAGTTGTCGATCTCAAAGATATAAGTGAATTTCAAGGCAACACACACGTAAAGATAATGCAACTTAATGCAACCAATGGAATGAGCAAAAATAAGAATAATTTCAGCACCAAAACTCGTGTTGCATAAGTTATGGAGAGACGCTAGCAAATTGCTTCAGAAAAGGTAAAAGGGCACAAGATTGCTCACTACTTAATACAATTGCACAATCTGAAAATGACAAACACAAATTAGGGTTTTGATCAATGTAGTGCTGTCGGCCACTATTCTCTTTTCTTTTCTCTCTTTTTTTTCTTTTTGTCCTTTTGGCTCTTTCTTTCTCTTTTTTTAGTGACTTTCGGCCAACACTAGTATGAGCAAAGTTTTGGAATCCCTAACTTGATATCACAAGAGTTATGATAGTGCAACGTATCATAAGAAGCAGCCCCAAGCAATTTCAAATTGCTAGTCTCAATTAGGATCAAAGTATTCGCAAAGGATGAATTGGTTCCCAAATGTATGTACACTGATATTTTGGAACTTTTATGGTTGTAGATGCTACTGGACTCAACCAACTCAAAGGAACAAAGCTAGAACACAAATTGAAGAAACAAACCCCAAATTCGGCCAGAACTATGCAATAAGGTTGTTGCTGGAATTAAGGCTTGAGAATGACCGAATCAAGCTTGCTCACAATGTAACAAAATGATGACACTGTTCTAAGCTTTAAAACAAGTATTCAAACACACAATTTGGAGCTCATATGTAGAAGTTATGGCCAAAACACTAAGGTGCACAGATTCAACAAAATTCAGCCGATCTGACCAAATCCGAATCCGAGTCAAATTCGGTTTGAATGAGTCCGAATTACGAAGGACAACCAAAAATGTTTTTGTAGAGGACTCTTCAAGGATTCAGGAAAGTATAAAAACTTCTCAATCTGAGTTCGGATGTGAGAGTTATGATCAAAATACCGAACCAATCTGGATTGCAATTGCAACTTGCTTCCCGAATTTGATGTCAAGATTAAACAACCTTTTAGACAGAATGAGATTTCATGCCCAACTAGGTTTTTGTGGAGCTTGTCCCAAGGTTTCAGGAAAGTGCAAAAACACTTAAATCGGAGCTCGTATGCAAAAGTTATGAACAAAACAATGAACTGGACAGATTGGAAAAAAAAGCTACGCGAAGGAAAAACGATCAGCAACTAAAACAAGGACTCTAATGGATCAAAACCTAACAAAACTCACTAAAATACCAGATTGAATCTAAAGGTTGAATTTTTGTGGAGGATTTTCAATTTTGGACAGAAAACAAAAACTAATCTAGGTCTTGAATCTCTCACCGAGCAACTTGGCGCTCGATACCACGATGTGACTTTGGGTCCCGATCTTTCGATGAGAGCGATAACCCGATTTGGAGGAATTGACTTTGACGATCCGACTACAACGTCTGACGACGATCGCCTTAGCAATCGCTAAACCAACTCAGAGGGTTATTGATCTTGCCGTTAGCACGATCAACTTTGAACACGAGGTTCGATTCTCGCATGCAATCGAAGAACAAGCAAGAACAATGGTAAAGCAATCTAAAATTGCGAATATGAATGAAGAATTGATAAAGTGGGGTTCTGAAACAAGGAGCTTCTTAGGCGGCTGTTGAGCACGTCTGGAAGACACAAAATAGTAGCAATGGCTAAACTATCAAATAAACAAAACCCAAGTCCTAGATGAGGGTTTGGGTGGTTATTTATACTAGAGGAGCAGGAGGGGGCCTTCCATAGTAAAGGAAATCTAATACAACTCAAATCCAAAACACCAAGTCTTCTTTGACTCGAGTTTGACTCGGACTGGAAAAGCAACGTGTGGTTTTAGGCAGTTTTCGGACGCATCTGAAGGAATTTTGAGGTGAGGCCGGATCCTTTGGAAAGTAGACTCCGAGACCTTTCAAACGTGTACTCATGGGCCTCCAGACTCCTCCGGAATCAAAAGTTATGGCACTTTAAAGTCAGTGCTGTTTCTGAGTTCGAATTGGACTCGAACTCGGACTGAAAAAGTGTTTCGGATTGTTTTGCATTTTCCCGCTGACTCGAAGGGAATTTTGAGGTGATCTCAGATCCGTTTGAAAGAGGACGACCAGGGCTTTCGTTCTTGTACTCATAGACCTCCAGAAGCCTTCTAGAACAAAAGTTATGGTCGTTTGAAGTTGATGCTGTTGCGGAGGCCGAATCCGCGAATTTGCTGATTCAAGTCCAACTTGCATATGATGATTGTGCTTTATGCTTGGCATTTGGAGGTTCTTCTCCTTGGTTCCTAAGGACAATAAGATCATCACAAGAATTAAATAGCATTCCATTCATATTATCACTAATGGAAAGGCTTTGGAGCGCATTCACCGATAACTAAACTGCGTAGATCGTGAGCTCGAATAACCGGTCCTTGTATAATAGCAGCGGGTTCAAATTGATGTGTAGATGTGGTTGTATCCATGGAAGTGATGTCCTCATCAGCTTGTCCACTGGCGCCAGGCCAAAACTGAAGGCAATGCGACACTGCCACGCAGCAGACCCAAAACCAAAAACATAAAATCTCCAATCCATCATTCGTGCTCTCTTTCTCTATCTCTATTCTCTACTAGTCTGATAGTCTCTCTCCTCTAAAATCCCCAATCCAAACAAAACCTAGTTGAGCTGAATGGCTTGAGTTGAGGAGGCACCGAGGCGACACCAGCGGTCCGGCGCACCGCGGCTGGCCATAGCCCGCAGCCCCATAGGCTGTAGCCACCGGCGGTCCGGTGCACCACAGCCCGTGAGGTCAGAGTCAGTAGCCACCTCACGGTCCGATCTTTTGATCGCTGCCGCTCGTCCGCTCGACTCGATGGTATTATATGATTCTATCATGTTTATCTTACTAGTTTGTGACTTCTAATTTGCTAGTGCCATTATCTTTGATAATTCTATTATGACTCTACATTTAGCTTTTATATAATCTCTAGTGCGTTCATTATTAATTCTTAATTATGTACAATGCAACTATAGTAAATTTTTGTACTATTTTCTTCACATTTTGTCAATAATTATTCATAACTCATAAGTAATCTACCATTCATTATGATACATGTGCAATAAATGATCTATATTTTAGTGTATTATCCAGGCTAAAATATTAGTACCGTATTGAATCACATGCAGTATTAAGCCGTATTCGTAAGTGATAGTATCCGGTATTATTCGCATTCGTATTCACATCCGATACCATTCGTATCCGACATCGTATTCGATAAAAAATATGGATACGGATACGGGATGAACAATATCCGACCGTATTCGATCCGATTACAGGCCCTTCTCTCGGATGATGTAGGCTTTATTGAAAAAAAACTACTTTTTTATTTTCTGAGATGGAAAGCAGTTATAGCATTTTATAAAAAATTATTTGATAAATATCTAATTTTTCTCCACAATAAACTGATCTAGCCTAGTTTTCAATTTTTAACTTTTGACAGTTATATATAACTTCTAACTTATACCAAAAGCCGCTTAAAAGTTGAGCTATTTGGATGGAATTACTAGCTTTTTGAAAATTAAAGCTAGCTTAAAACCCCTCAAATAGGGCCTAAAGTCTTTTTCAGCTTTTAAAAAGCCAATAAGTCCATAACAGCTCAGCTTTTAATCTAGAAATCATATATAATTAGCAAAAATCAAAAACTAAAAGTTAGGTTGGACCTGCTTTTATGGTTTATTGCTGAGGAATATTAGTTGTTTTCCAAGTGGTCATTTATAAAAGCTACAATTACTTTTCAGTCTAGAAATAAAAAAAAACACCTTTTCAGTCTAAAAGGTAGCTTTTTAGAAAAGCCACACTCCCAAAATAGGCCCTTTCTCTCAGGACGTTCTAGCCCTAGGCATCGATCTTCATTAACTAGCCCCTATCGAATATGACTCATTCGATCACATCTACAGGGACATGAAACAAACAATAACGCGCACAATATTTTCCATTGGATGCTCCTCTGTGCCCCTCTAATATGTGGTTCGATGAGGGCGACACTAGGAGAAAGAGGGCACAGAAGTGGTCATACTACCTTGCTCCTCTAGCCATTGGACACCACGCTACCACAACACCATACCCTTGCTAGTCTACATAGAGAAGCAAGAGGAGCATCATGGCGGCTGGTTCTTCCCGAAGGAAACCGGCGAGCCACTAGATGGAGAGATGGGATTGTGAGAACAGAGGCTGGAGGTGTAAGCCTGGTGGTTGAATGGATAGGGATGAGACAATTAATTCAATCTAGTGCAACAAAAAAATCTCAAAAACGTAACAATTATTTCATATGCTTTCAACAAAACCTTTACTCTAGATACAACAAACATAAAATCAATAAAACAAAATTGTGCAATATATTAGAACTACTGGAGCAACAAATAATAGGATCTATTATAACAGAAATTAAAACTTGTTACAACAAAGAAAATATTAAACATATATAGCATTTGATGTTTCGTGTTGCAACATTAAAAAATAACTGCTACAACAACTCGACTTACTGGTGTCATCATATCGAGATGAGCATAAAAGAGAAAGAGGATAAGGTCGGCCCACACCAGCATCCCCATCCCCTCACATGCTCGGATCCATCTTCGGCAATCAGATGGTGCAGATGCGGTCCATAGCACCCTCAACTAGCATCTTCCACATGTTGTCTACAGCCTAATCTCCTCTATATCTAGTGGGCTCCCGTCACAACATCAACAAATCCTATAAGCTTCGGCCACTCGTAGAAAAGGGGAGGCCTCCAATAAAATCTGGTTATGACGGAAGGCCTTCCTCGAGCATGAATTAAACACTTATGCAATGGCTTAGTTTGAGCTTACTGTAGCGATGCTTGGAGAGAGAGGGGAAGAGGAGGAGGAGAAGGAAGTCCCATGGGAGAGGGACACGACACTGGCTGGTGAGCCACTGGAGGAGGGTGGGGGATAGGAGTGAGTTGGAATGTAAGCGGGAAGATTTGGATATTTAGGGAAGAAGAAGATGTGAGATGAGACAGGATGGAGTGATGTATGCGTCTAGTGGATGATGCCTTCAATGCAAAGCTTCCATATCGTATGTATGTATTATAGTGATTCCCTTTGAAAACACAAAACGGTTAACAAAAGATAAAAGAGAATCATAGTTCTATTTTTTATTTCTTTTTCCAAGGCAAAAAATTCTTTTTAATTAAAAACTAATTGATTTATTCAGTCTAGTTCTAAGGTTGAATAGTGAATAGTGAGTATAAATCATATTTAAATTTTTTCTTGATCTCGCTCTATCTATTTCGTGTCCCAGATACTAGAACAAATAGTATCCAACGAATTAGAATCATCATGACAGAAATAACAGGTCCTTTCATTGTATTATCAATAGGATCAATTCTAACAAGTCACACACTTATATTCTAGAGATACCGAATCAAAGCAGTTCCACACTTGAACTACCTAAACACTAGAAATGTAGAACTTAAAATATAAAGGAATTTTTTTGGTTGGAAAATTTTTAGTTAGTAGAAACCTAACTTGCTAAAATGCCATTCAGCAAAACATAAGAATTATAAAATTTCTATCATGATAGATTCATGAATAAACTCATTGTAGCCCCCATAAAGGGAGTAGTCCTTCAGCCTAGATCTACTTTCCCATATTCTGAATTTAAGGGTTTCAATAAACTACCTGCACCAATTTGTCTTAGCCTTGTCTAGAACTATCTTCAAGGATTTGTGTAGTCATAAGTTCTATTTAATTCTTGGTGTTGGCTTCATATATTATTCCGTAGTAGTTGTAAATACATGATATTTTCGTAGATCTATTATAATCTTGAAATTCTTTAAAAAATAAAAAAAATTAGTCATCATCTTCGTATCTGGTTTACTTGTAAGATTTACTGGGTATGTCTTATATATTGCCTTTAAGCAACCCTCTCAACAACTAAGATATTCATTCGAAGAACACGAGGACTTTAGATAGAACTTTAGCATTAGTCAGAACTTTAGGTGGTTCTCAAAAGAAGATAACAAAAAAATTATTCCAAAAGTCAAAACTAAAAGGAAGTATAAACCAATGCTTCCATAGATCTATGAATTTTCATGCTCCAAATGAGGGCTAAAGTTATGCTTCAAAGGTCCATTCGGCTTGAGTAAAGGTACTAGCTGGTCAATCAAAATTCACATCTTCTCTTACAATCAAACAAGGATGGACTTTTTTTAAAAAAAAATCGAAGAGACTAAACTTGGCACACATATGTAATAATGCTGCCAACGAGGTTCATACAAATCCTACCTAATAATCCTTTCATTGTGATTGCAAACTAAGGGGGTGTTTGGGACAGCTCCAGCTCTACCAAAATCTGTGGAGTTGGTGGAGCAGGGTATTTCTAGCTCCAGAAATTTATGGAGCTAGAGCTGTGAGTACATTAAGAGTGTTTAGGTAGATCATCTTGTTTACATTTTAGACTAAAAATATAAACTTAATTCACTTTATTTTAGCCTATAAGTTTCAGATCTGAGCTGGAGCTGGGATCTGGAGCTCTCCCAAACAGGGCCTAAACATTTCCTTGAATATGATTTGTAATAGATTTTGGAAACTTTAAAACATATATGATGTGAATGTGGGAAATTTTCTAGTTCTAATCTTTAGTTATAGCGATGACACTTCTAGCAGTCCGAAACACTTATAGAGAGGAAAGGACGGCACTATGCATGAGGAAGGGTGAGAGGAGGCAACGGTGGCGGCGCTCAGGGAGAGGGAGAGGGGATGGGGACATGTGGGAAGAGTCGAGGCCACTTGGAGAGAGGTGGCGGGTTGAGGAAGGCTAGGGCAAAGAAAAGGACTAGAGGAGGAGGAGGCGTCTGGATGTGGGTGAGGACTGTAGAGCTGAATTTTTTGTTGCTAGGGCAACCATCATTAAGCTTGATCTTAGCTATTTGATATCGATCCAGCAACTAAAATAAGACGAGGCCCTCAGCTAATCCTAGCCAGTTGATCTCAATCCGATGTCCCAGAAAAAGACGAGGTGATGTGTCCACACTAGTTTAAACTAATTTCTTCCTCCTTTTTATTAGGGTTGATTTTACTATTTATCATCACCATTTTTACTGCATATTTAGGTCAATAGAACTGGATCTATGGGCAAGAACACAAGGATGATGATGCATGCCTATCATGATGGTGGAGTAGGGGTGCGGCACAACTCAGGCAACAGCTGAGGGTGTAAGCTGTAGCGCAAGCCAGGCGTAGCAACAGAGGCGAGATGTGTGGCATAGCGGACTTTGTTGGGCAAAGCAGTGGATCCAAGGGAATTACTTAGGCAAAGAATAGTGGTGAAGATGCCATGTGGGCCAGGACAGAGCTGGATTGGGCGCCATGGCAAAGCCAATGGTGTGGCATAGGTCAAGCGCGACGATGGAGTGATCGAGCCTCAACGTGTTTCGATACTACGAGTTTCTCCTCAAATAGATGAGTGTCCATGCAATGCGATGGAATATAATTAAGATGACATAATATAAATTAAAATTTTAAAGTTCTAGGATTTTTTTGTAAGTTTTCATCTTTTTAATAACCCGATGACCTACGGATAATTTCTAAAACTCTAAGGGCTTTTCTATAAAATAGCGCTGACAAAACCATCCAACCACTAACTCTAAAACCAACCTTATCTACCTACCCCCCAATCTCTCACCATTTCACTCTCTTATCGCTGCATCTCTCTTTATCTTCTCTTTCTTGCTCTCTCTATCCCGGTCGTGAGCTCCCCGACTTCTCTTTGTCCTTCTTTGCTGATCCCTCTGACTCTCCTATGTTGTTGCCACCTGCAAAGCACATTACCAATACAACCTAGTGCCACCTGTCGACCCGCCAAGTTTGGCGGCCTTCTTCCCCATAGGATGCAGATCTTCCTTTAGCTATTCTCCATTGATTGTGGCCAGTGGCAGGTGGCAGCATGATGGGAGGGACCATATCTGGTGGCATAGCAAAGAAAGGAGGCCGAATGTGGCGACGATGATCAGGGATGAGGCTCCTCTCTCCCTCTCACTCTTATCCACCAAAGGCGACCGGCGGTGGGTGGTAACGTGACCTTATCTACCCACCCTCACTTTCCCTTATTTCACTTCCTCACCATTGCCTCTCTCTTTTCTCTCTCTGAAAGTGCATCTAGGCCCCTTAATGATTTTGGTGATTAATGACAACAAGATTAAGTGACTAATGAGCTTTATGAGTATTATGAAACAGATGAATCTGGCATGGGAAAGTAAACAGGAAAGAGGTCCCTCAAATTCGAGAAGAAAAGGCGTCGGTTAAACTCAACGGTTGTATATGCTTTTTAAATTTTATTTGAGTTTAAGGATTGCCGTACTATTAAGAGGGATTTGGCAAGAAATAGTTTTAGGATGTTCCAATGTGCTCAATGATGAATTCTAGTCTAAATATGAGTCAATGTGTAAAGTCTTGGGGGCAAAATATTCAAAATGGTTCGGAGTATCCGAACAAACCTTCGGAATGTCCGGACTGGCCCCCTCGGTTGCTCAGGCATTATTGGGTTCGGAATGTCCGAACAGAGGTTCGGAGTATCCGAGCTAACCCTCTCTGTTGGTCGAGCTCATATTGGTTCGGAATGTCCGAACATTGGTTCGGAGTATCCGAACGGACCCCCTCGGTTAGGGCTAGGTCATTTTGGTTCGGACTATTCGAAGTCTCGTTCGGACTATCCGAACAGTACGCTCAGTAGCCCTGATTCCATTTGGTTCGGAATATCCGAACCCCGGTTCGGACTATCCGAACAATCTCGGGCTGAAGTGAAAAACGGCTAGTTTTGGGAGGCTTTAAATACCTCTCCAACTCCCACCTACCCATTACCCAGTGCATTCATTTCACTTTTAACAGCTCTCTCTCTCAAAGCTCTAGTGTTCTCCTCCCTCAAATCTTGTGATTCTTGAATCTTTGGAGGGAGATTAAGTTGAGAGATTGGAAGATCAAGAGTTTGTGATTCATCTTGAGCACGTGGTTCATCCTCAATCGGATTTCTTGCGAGATTCTTTACTCTTGGAGGTTGAGGACTCCTAGACGGCTAGGAGTCACCGGTGAGCTCCCGATCTTCGTGTGGGACGCCGCCGGAAGTTTGTGAAGGTCGAATCCACCTCCACAAGGGAAGGATTCAAAGAAAAGTAGGTGAGTGCTTGGTGCAACACCTAGAGGACTAGGGTTGAAAGAGACCCCGGCTTTGTGCCGCCTCAACGGAGACGTAGGATCCCCTCAAGGATCCGAACTTCGGGAAAAATCGGTGTGTTTCCTTGGTTCTTGAATTTCTCACTTACTCACTTTGTGCTTAGTTAAATCTTTTGGGGATTCAAGGGTTTAATAGGTTCTTGCAGTAGATATTGGTGGGATTTCATTTTCTGCAAGTACTCTTAGCCAAGATACATCAATTGATACTAGAATCATACTCTAGATTTGCTAGATCTACTTTCTAGGGTTCTTGTGCTCGAACCGGTTAAGTATCCAAATTTGGCTCGATTGTCCAACCACTCGGATAGTCCAAGTGAATTCGAGTATCCGAAGTTTAAATTTCATTGCATTTTAAAATTTGTAGCGCTATTCACCCCCTCTAGCGACATCTCGGTCCTTTCAATTGGTATCGAGCCAAATCTCGTAGTTTGGCTTAACCGCTGGAGAATCTAAGATGTCGGATACGAGAAGAATCTAGAAGCCCATGACCAAGACAAGGGCACGAGCTCGATATTGGGGTTGCTATTCCATTTTATTACACACCTCTTGGTGTCTCAAGCTCCTCATCTTATGTCTCCGTGCCCTCCGTTGGCGCCTCATTTCGATGGCACTCACTATGCCGCATGGAAATATAAGATGAAGATGCACTGAGATCGCTTCACCCTTCTATTTGGAAGATTGTGCAAGCAGGTTTCAAGCAGTTGATCCGAACAACCTTACTCCGATGAAGATAAAGATCAACATTTCAATGACTTGGCCGTCAATGCCTTGTTCAATGCATTAAGTGATTAGAGTTCAATCGAGTTGATGGACTTGAAGAAGCAAAAGCTATTTGGGACGAGCTCATGGTCGATCATGAAGGAGTTCGAGTGTCAGAATCAAAGATAGAGCTCATTATTGGTGAGCTAAGCCGGTTCACTCTGGAAGAAGAAGAATCCTACACCAAAATGTTTGACCGCTTGATGGTGCTTGTGAATCAAGCCAAGGGTCTTGGGTGCACCGATCTTTCTGACAAGGCCGTAGTGAAGATTATTCTTCGTGTGATCACTACTACCAACCGCAACCTTGTTCAATTAATCCGAGACCGGCTCAACTTCGACACTTTGACACCTCATGATGTCATCGGCCGGCTCATGATGGACGAGATGATGGTAAAGGAAGCCGAAGTTGTTGAAGAACTCAAGTTGGGCAAAAAGAAAGGTATTGCCCTCAAGGCCGTCAAGGTAGTGCGCCAAGCAGAAGAGAGCTCAAGTGAAGATGAAGAGTCCTGTAGTCCGTTGACAAATGAGGATATGGCTCTATTCGTGAGAAGGTTCAACAAATTCTTCAAGAAGAAGAACTTGAGACAAGGAGGTCGATCTAAGAGTTTTGGAAGAAAATCAAAGGGTAGACACTCCACCAAAGATGCTATGAATGCGGTGAAACCGCCACTTCATTCTTAGAGTGTCCGCATAAGGATAGCAAATATGAGAAGCCTCACAAGAAAGACAAATACCGGGGCAAAGACAAAGAAAAGAGTAAGAAATTCAAGCACTACAAGAAAAAGGGACAAGCGCATATTGGAGAAGAATGGGATTCAAACTCCGATTCCGACTCAAGCTCCGAGTCCGACGAGGAAGGAGGAATTGCCTCCGTCGCCATCGCCGTGCCTACCACCTCAACAACGTCGAAGAGCCTCTTCGACAACTTGAGCGATGACGACGACGACAACGCTCCAATGTGCCTTATGGCAAAGGGGCACAAGGTATCATCAAAAGACTCCACTCCCTCCATTGCTAATGAATGTCTAGATGAGCACGATAGCGATAGTGATGATGATGATGTTAATACCGTGCTTAAGTCTATGAAGAATTTTGACATTCATAAATTAAATTTGCTCTTAAAAGATATTGAAAATTTGGAGGAAGTTGTAGAACAAAAGGAAGGTACTCTCGAGGCTCAAGAGGATTTGCTCATCCTCGAAAAGGAGAAAAACCGTGAGCTAGAGAAGAGCTTATCTTTTGAAAAAGGGAAGAATGAGGAATTGGTTAAGAACTTAAAATTGACCAAATCCGAGGTGACTAATCTTGAGATCACCTCGCTTCACTCGAAGAGAACTTGCGAAGTCAAAGGATGCTTGCAAGGCTCTTGAGTTGAAGCTTGTTGATCTCAAGAATAGCCCTCCGATTACCTCAACCATTAGCTCCAATTCTTCTTTACCTTCTACGAGCAATGGATGCGCTAGATGTTACAACGTTAATATTGATACTTATGCCACTAACCTTGAGACATTGCAAGTGTTAGCATATGAAAATGAGAAGCTCAAGGGAATGCTCGAAGGTGGACTTCAAAAGTCCTACAAGGCAAGTAAGGGACTAGAGGATTTCCTAGGTAAGCGACAAGGTAACTCTATGAAGCATGGGCTTGGATATACTCCACCAAAAGGGAAAAAGAGCAATATTGTGGTTGCTCCTTTAAACAAGCCCATCCAATTTGTTAAGAGCAAGGAAAACACTAAGTACAAAACTCACTTTACATTCTTTACATCTTATGTACTTAAGAAAACTAACTTAGGTCGGGTAGTTGCTTGTCACATTGGGGGTAAGCCCAAAGATAACTCTAATATGCGATCTATTTGGGTCCCTAAATCACTTGTTACTAACGTGCGTGGACCTAAGCAAGTTTGGGTACCAAAGAGTAAAAACTAAATTTCGTTTTGTAGGCCTACACCTCCGGTGGATCAAGTTGGATCTTGGATAGCGGATGTACACATTATATGACCGGAGAAAGGGCAATGTTCGCTCATTTGGACGCCAATGGAACGAATAGTGAAAGCATTGTTTTTGGCGACAATGGAAAAGGTGAAGTAGTAGGTTTAGGTAAAATTCTCATTACAAATGTGTCGTATGTGTGAAAATAAGACACGGTGAGAGAGAGAGGGAATTTGGTACATCTTCACAGACCACCGTTCGAAAGAGACAAAGTGAATCAAGGATTTATCTGAGTTCGGGCACCCAAGGAGTGCCCGCTCTGTCGGCGTGTCCCCAAGAGGAGCGAGGGCTCCTAGCTCGAGCTCTCGTGGGACACACCGGTGGTTTGAGTTTTGTATTGATCGAGTCTAGGTTACAAGTGAGGGCTCTGTTGGGTTTTATAAGCGCCCTTAGTTACATGAAAGTACCATCCTACCCCTACGCCATGGCTCAATGCGAGGGCATCTTGGTCATTCACAAGGAGGCGATGGGTTCCACGTCACCGTTCAGTAGTGGTTAGTCTCGACTTGAGTCCCACGAGGACCTCCCACGAGGTGTGCCTTAGAGGCACGCATGGCGAAAGAGGTCGGAGGTGGTGCCGTGAGACGCCCATGAGTAGGAGGGATCCGCGCAGACTCCGCGAGGTCGGAGGTGGTGCCGTGAGGCGCCCATGAGTAGGAGGGATCCTGGGACTCCATGAGGTCGGAGGTGGTTCCGTAGATACCATGAGTAGGAGGGATCCGCAGACTCCGAGGTCGGAGGTGGTGCCCTTAGGCGCCCATGAGTAGGAGGGATCTCGCAGGACTCTCGCGGGGTCGAAGGGTGGTGCCGTGAGACGCCCATGAGTGGGAGGATCTCGCGAGACTCGGCGGGGTTGGAGGTGGTGCCGTGTCGCCCATGGAGCGGGGAGGCCTCCAGCGGGCTCCCACGGGAGTAGGAGGGTGAACCCCGAGGACGCCCGCGGAGTAGGGAGTCCCCCGCAGACTCCCACGGGGTATCCTTTGCAAGGTATGAGGTGGATAAGGGCTCCCCCTTCGAGAGTTGGTATATTTTCCTCCAACACTAGCCCCCCTGTCCCTCGGGCGCTCTTGGAGTCGTTCGAGGGGCAGAAAAGAGACAATTCCTGACTCGGATCCTCCAGCCTAGCTCTTTCTTTAGACGATGGAGGCATCGCCCATTCTTCACCGGGCGCATAGACCAGCGCCCGGATTGGTCCCTCTGGACGACACAGGCATCGCCCATTCCTTCCCCGGGCACATAGACCAGCGCCCGTATTGATTTTATAGGAGATAGATCGAATATTTTCCACTGAGGCCTCGGGCGTCCCTGAAGCGTCCACTCTTAGCGAAGTGGTCGGCATGTGGCCTTTGGGGACGCTGGGACTGGAGTTTCACGATGCTCGCTTTGGCTTCTCCCATGCCGCAGCAAGGGCTTTCGGACCTTCATCCGTGTCGGTCTTCCTATCTTTGAGTCCAAGCTTTTTCAGAGCGCCTGTGGCCCTCAAGCCGGGCGCTAGCAAAGAACGCCCAGTGCACTCCGCGAGTAACGAGCAAGGGCGAGCCATGGGCGTCCACTTGAAATTTGGGCATTTGAGGTTAGCCCACGGTGTCGGCCCGATGCCGTTCTGCGAGAAGGTGTTTCATGGCGAGAGCCATCGAAGCGGTATGGTCATAGCCCTTGTGACGGGCATTGACCTAGCGCCGAGTCTTCTACCTCTCTTGACCGATCCTTAGCTAACTTTTGTGCAAGGATAGCACGGGCGTCCTTGTCTCGGCGCATCACAACCCCGCTTTTCCTTCAAGAAAGAAGCAAAAGTGGCGGGGCCCCTTCGAGCGCCGAGGTTGGCGCCCAATCTTTTTCCTTGAGCGATAGGGTCTCGCCCATTCCTCCTGGTGGCCGAGGCCAACGCCCGAATCGAGCCCTTTAGGAAGCTTGCCGTGCGTGCACTTGCTGCAGAGCTTTGCTTCCTCTATTACTAGCCATCCAATTGAAAAGAGACCTTCTTCTTTGGGCTTCCTTCACGACCCCGCTAGCCATAGCAATCGAGAACCCAACGACTAGTGCGAGGCGGTGTGCCATTACTGAAGCGAGGCGAGGCGGAGTCTGACGGGTAGTCTTTGCTGCGAGTCTTCTTGAGAGGAAGACCACGACCTCATGAGCGGCGGCCGTTGTCGCCAGTGGCCGATCTCGCAGACCATCGCCTGGTCGGCGACATTCTTTGTTGAGTAGACCAGGACCACTGCGCCGCCGCCATGAAGACAACCCAGCCGTGAGGGCGGGACAAAAGCAGCTCGTGGCGAGTCATTGCTTGTCTTGGTATGACCACCGCCGACTTGGGCGGTCTCGCTTCTCCGTCTGAGGAGACTCTGCAAGCTGCTAGTCGACCTCAGGAGTTTTCTTCAAGAGCCACCGGCCAAGCCGAGCTTAGGGAACAAGTTGCAGGGGCCACCTTTTCTTGAGAGGTAAGCGTAAATCGTGGCCGCTCGACGAAACTCCCGTCTGAGTGGGGTCGAGGGCCACAATCCGATCCACTAAGTGAGGAGCTACCGAGTGGCGGACGGTGGTGGTGAAGGAGGCGGCGCAACCCGGCTTGGAAGGCCGGAATTGGGACCACCCGAGGAAGGCGTCGCAACTGGCGAAACACGCCTTGTCGTCCGCTAGCCGGACTCTGACCCCGCCGCTAGGGACAGCTTGCCAAGCACCGGAAGGGACGCCAGCCTTGGCGCGTGGGCGTACGCCAAGTTGAGCAGGCGCGCCATGCCGCTGAAGCGATCTCGTCTTTGGAGAACCCGGCGACAAGGGCAAAGGCGTTCTTTGCCGGGCGAAAAGCCTCGCCGCCGTCGCTCGGGGCAGTCTTCTTCCGCCGAGCTTGTTTTCAATGCCAAGTTGTGAGGATACCGCCAAAGCCTTTGCCTGTTTTCAATGCCAAGTTAATCTCGGACTTTAGGCCCCCACGGAGACCTCCCTCGGGGCCTACCCAGGAGGCACACCCGTAGGGTACACCAAGGAAGTACGCCCGCATAAGCCCGTGGCGTAGGAGGGTGAACCCCGAAGACGCCCGCGGAGTAGGGAGGCCTTCAGTGGGCTCCCACGGGGTAGGACGGTGAACCCCGAAGACGCCCGCGGAGTAGGGAGGATCCTGCAGACTCCAGCGTGAGGTCGGAGGTGGTTCCGTAGGCGCTCATGAGTAGGAGGATCCGCGGACTCCATGAGGTCGGAGGTGGTGCCGTGAGCGCCCATGAGTAGGAGGATCTCGCGAGGACTCTCGGGTCGAAGGGTGGTGCCGTGAGACACCATGAGTAGGAGGATCCTTGCAGGACTCTCATGGGGTCGAAGGGTGGTGCTGTGAGCGCCTGCATGAGTAGGAGGGATCTCGCGGACTCGGCGGGGTTGGAGGTGGTGCCGTGATCGCCCATGGGCGGGAGGCCTCAGCGGGCTCCCACGGGAGTAGGAGGTGAACCCAGGGGCGCTTGCGAGTAGGAGTCCCATGAGACTCCATGGGGTATCCTTTGCAAGGTATGAGGTGGATAAGGGCTCCCCTTGAGAGTTGGTATATTTTCCTCCAACACTAGCCCCCTGCTCCTTGGAGTGCATGATTGTGCCTAGGGAGCAAGAGTTCTTGTTTAGTGAGGCTGCGGGAATCTTGGGCCCTCGGCGGGGTGCAGCATGCCTTCTTGGTCTTAGTAATTCACAGTGCATGGGCACTATTGTGCTTAAGCCACTTCATCGCCGTCTTGAGGACGAGGCCTTGCAGTGGAGTCGCCGTCGGTAGCTCGGGCAACTTCAACCACGAGAGGAGAGCCACCACGGGCTGCACAGGACCCTCAGAGTGCTCAAGAAGGTCGCTTTGCTTTGCCGGGGGGGGAGGAACAGGGAGAGGGGCGCCACGAGTTAGCACGAGCAGCGTCGGCGTCCTTAGCTCGGGGCTAAGCGCCCACTTCTTTCTGGGAGGCATGGGTCTTGTCCCCTTCAAGTTAGAGGTCTCGTGAGGAAGGTCCCCATGTCGTGCTTGAGACTTCTCTACTAGGCAGCGTTCGGGCGATAGTCTTGGCAAGCCCCAGATTTTGACCAGGCGCTCGAGGCGACCAAAATTCCCTTGGCTTTTACCGTCCGTGCACTCTGTTCTCATCGGCCCTTGCCCGAGCCGCTCGAGACCCATTCCCTTGCACTCCTCCGGTCTGAAGTGGCGAGTGCTGGGCAGGGGTTCATCGCTAGCCCCCACGGAAAAAAAAGCGCCCGCCCAACCTTGGGCCCAGCAGTCGGCAAGTGGCAGATTACATGCAAAAATGGGCGCAGGGGGTAGCGCCCGGCTTGTGGCTAACATGCTTAGGAACGGGCGCCGAGACAAACGCCCACGCTCGAAGGAGGCAAAAAGAGTTTGTCTTCTTTTCCCCTCGTTCATGGCTGGCCAAACCGAAGAGGCGTTTTGGCGTATTGAGGCTAGCGCCCAAAACTTTTTTCCCAGGCGATATGGGCATCGCCCGGCGTTCGATCTAGCGCCTACTAGAAAATCGGCGTTGTCTGCGCTCTTGCCCCTTTATCTCTCGTGATAGGCATAAAAAAAAAAAAGCGAGGCAGAGCACATGTCCGGATCCCTCCCTGGTTAGAAACCATTTGTCCCTCTCGTTTCCCGGCCAGGAAGTCCACCGGGTCTCAGAGCGTGGAGGGAGGAGCACTGGCGGTGCCGGCCCAAATCCGAAGCAAGGCTGACGTCGCCCCGCCGAGCTTCACCTGAAGGAGATTCAGGGATGCCTCCCCTGCCTCTACTCGGCCGCAAGGAGGAAAGGTGGGGGCGCTAGAGCAGGCCACTAGGGCCAGCATCACTTGCATGGCGGCGGCAAAGACATCGTCGGAGTCCACCACATGGCAGGAGCGGCTTTGGAGCTGGCCGTTGGGGCCTCCATCCTTGGCGGGGCCGCACCAGAGCGCAGCCGTCGAGGCCCCTATCGCCATGAAGGGGAGCTGGCAAGGCAAGCCGTCCGGACGCCGCCGCCCGAGGAGTGGCGTCGAGCAGCCGTCGGGGCCACCATCGTCTTAGAAGGCAGGCCGGAGCAGGCCGTCGGACCTCCATCGCGCAAGAGCGGGAGCCGTGTCGAAGCGGCCGTCCGCCGCCATCGCCGGAGGAGGAGCGCGCGCCAAAAGCAAGTCGCAGGGCACCACCGCCGGGCGAGCCGTCCGCGACAACAGAGGAGGCGCGACAGGCGAGTCGTCATTGCGCGACCACGAAACTCGGTGAGTTTAACAAGGGCTATTACGGTGACAATAGGTTCTTAAAGCCATTTCTTCTCGAACTTCACGGGCAATCCGACTTTGCTTTTACTGTGCATATTTTAGCGATTGCCAAATTGGACATTAACGGGCTTGTGCAAAAAGGACCGAGTGCAATGCATAAAGGGATTGACTTCTTGCCCCATTTCTCTCCGGTCGTGAGGGCTCTGCGGGTCTCAATCGGGGCATGAAGCACTTAGCGATGGCAAGCCTCGTTCCTCTTTGGATGGAGACACGGGTAAGGGCGTGAAGTAAGCGCCTTTGCCCTCGGTTTCGAGGGCTGACACAATCCGGCGCTAAACGAAGCTCCTTGCACCCACATTTAGGCGCCTTCCCAAGAGACATGGAAGTGTGGCTCTTTGGCGTATTAGTAGCAACACGCAAGCAGGAGATGGCGATGATGCGACCGAGGCGCAGGGTGAAGCCCTTCAGTGTAGCACAGGCCAAGGCCCTTTTGCACAAGTTGCTGGGGTGTTGCCCTTTAACATGGGCGGTATGGCCAGCGCCCAAACTAGTGCATATGGAGCCACCCTGGACTGTGTGCTTACCAGAAGCGTCCATGCCCCTATAGTTGTTTAGCGGTCTTAGGCGCAAAAAACCTCTTCCTCTGGGTGATAGGGGCAAGGCCCACTTCTGCTTAGGCACTCAACTAGGCACCCGACTTGGCCATTCCGGGCGAAAGGGGCAACGCCCATTCACGCTCAGACTAGCGCCCCACTTGGTCACCCAGACTTGTGTCCGTTGGCTCCAGGAGCGGGCACTAATGCCCATGGTTGGCATTCGGCGCATTCTTGGGTGCTCCTTGAGCCATTAGGCTCAAGGCTTGTGACACCCTCTGTTTAGGGCGTCGAGGCTCCTATGGGCGCCATCTTGCTCCCCACATAGTGCCCTTTGGAGCTTGGTCCTTTGGGAGCCATTAGGGCAGGGCATTTGTTTGGACACTCAGAGGTTGAGGATCACTGCAGTCGCTTGGGCAAGCGCCGGTTGGGCCCTGTGCTCATTTAATTGACTTGGAGCATCGGGGTCATGAGCGATCTTTGGGCTCGGCGCTCCTTCACGAGCATGCTCGGTATTTGGGTAGCCATCCGGCGCTTTGACAATGCCCATGAGGCTGTTGTGGTCTTCGGCGAGTGGTGCATGGCCCTGTGTACCTTCCCTTTTTTGTTTGATAGGCCAAAAGGGGAAAGCCAGAGGAGGCAGAGCACAGGGCCTGATCCCCCCATTGACTAACTTTTTGCGCAAAGGATGGCCTGGACACCTCTGTCTCTGAGTACATCATGACCCCACCACTCTCCTCAAGAAAGAAGCAAAAGCGCTGGGGCCCTTTCAGGGCGCTGAGATAGGTGCCCAAACTTTTCTTCCGGGCGATAGGGGCAACGCCCATTCCTCCCCAAGCATATGCGGCCTTGAATTGGTCCTTTGGAGACCTTCTTGGCGATGTCTTTTTGCTATCGGTGATTCTCATGGTTTACTTCCCTTATAACTAGCCATCGAAAAGAGAGGCTTCCTTTCTCGTGGACTAGTTAGACATATCGACATAGTGGGCATTTGGTATGCTGGGGCGGTGCCCATGACCCTTCCCCTTGTTGACGGGCGTTACGCCTGGCGCCCAAACGTCCCACTGAATGGCCTACTAGAACACCTTCACTTGGGATAAGGCGTGGCCGTCTTGGGGCAAGCTCTGCTGCCGTTGGTCGAGCCGGTCTGCGTCTTGCATGGAAGGAAGGAGAGCGACCACACGAGCCGCCTTAGCCATTGCAGGCGGGACCCGTGACACCAACGCTGCAAGGAGACAAGGCCTTGCAGTAGGAGTCGCTATCGGCAACTTGGGCGACTTTGGCATAAGAGGAGGAAAGCGCCACAAGGTTGCAGAGTACCCTTCAAGCTTCGGGAAAGCCGCCGCTTGCCACCCCGAAGGGGCGGCGCCGACGGAAGGAGACTCTGCAAGCTACAACTGAGTATGTATGACTTCCTTGAGTGTATTTGATATTTTTTGCTGAGAAAACCCTCTGCGGGGTATGCCCTGGAGACATGCCCGAGGGACCTAGGAGGACCCTTTACGGGGTATGCCCTAGAGACATGCCTGAGGGGCCTAGGAGGACCCTTTACGGGGTATGCCCTGGAGGCATGCTCGAGGTATGCCACAGAGACATGCAGGGGCCTAGGAGGACCCTTTACGGGGTATGCCACAGGAGACATGCAGGGGCCTAGGATGACCCTTTACGGGGTATGCCTGGAGGACCCTTCGGGGTATGCCACTGGAGGCATGCAGGGGCCTAGGAGGACCCTTACTGGGGTATGCCACAGAGACATGCAGGGGCCTAGGCTTGTGCCCAGGGAAGGGGATGTCTCAGGGCTAAGCTCCTTGCAATAAGAAAGTTCCTATTGCTTCTCGCAGGGGGCGAGGTTGTGACCCGGGGTCGTTTGGCGTGGCGCCGAGGGGTCCATGGGGGACTAAGTCACGGAGCACCCTATGACTTGGGCACAAAGCCTCAAGTCGTCGCACCACTCCCTAGGTCCGAGAGGGAGGGGCATGAGGGGCCTTGAAATGTCGAGCAGCTTGGGACTTTTTTCGAGGTAGGCCACGGAGGTTATGCATGGAGCCCGCCTTGAGGCGGGAAGTTCAAGATCCATCCTCCTGACTACATGTGGGGTGGAGCCTTTAGACCATGAAAAACTTCTTGAGTTTGTCACTGTTCCATGCGTGCTTGAGAGGCTTGTTTTCCATGGTGGAGGCGGTAGGCTTGAACCTAAGACCCCGAGACACAGTAGGACCCCTCCCACTTAGGGTGAAGTTTTCCACTGGGCTAAAGGGTCGGTAACCCTTTTAGCACCAAGTCCCCAAGAGGAAAGTCATTTGCCCTTTGCCGTTGTAAAGCAGGCGACTTCCCGTTCGTCTGTGGCATGCTTGATGAGGCGTGGCCATGAATCTCCTCATGAAGTCCACTTCCATCTTGTGATTTTCTTCGTTCAAGCATGAAGTCGATGGTAGGGCCTGAAAGCATCTCTACGGAGGGAGCGATGGCGGACCTCGTGAGGAGGCCCTTCCACTCAGTACACTGGCGAGAAGGGTGTTAGTCCGTGGAGCAGCCGGGAGTGGTCGCGCATCCCCACAGGGCCGAGGAGCTCCTCGCCCACAAGCCTCGCTTAAGCGTGCTCTTCTCAAGTCGGCGCGAATGCCCTAAAGGATTAGGCCATTAGCCCTCTCAAGCGCCCATTGGACTTAGGGTGTGCGGCCAAGGCGAAGCGAGAGGATTGTCCCAATGGAGTCACGAAGACCACGAAGGAAGAGGCATCAAATTGAGTCCCATTGTCTCTGTGAGCTCCTCGGAACTCAAAGCGGCACACTATGTTTTTCGAGAAGAACTTCGCACCGCTCGACGCGTGATTGTCGACAATGGCTCGCTTGATCCATTTGGTGAAGTAATCCACCGCTACTGCTTGCATGTTTATAGCCCCCTTGGCACGTGGGAATGGTCCAAGTAGGTCCATGCCCCACCGTGCAAAAGGCCAAGTGATTGGGACGTCATGAGAGGTTGGCGGGAGAATGACGAGATGTTGCCATCTTTTGACAACCTTCGCAAGCCACGAGGGTCTCTATGGCCATCTGGACTTGATGATAGCCCGAGTATGCATCAAAAACTCATTAACTTCGCACTTTTCGGAGGTGGAGTCGACCGGTTGATCAATGTGAGGGAGTGGGTAGTCGTCCTTTGGGCATGCCTTGTTGAGGTCGGTGAAGTCCACGCACATCGCCACTTACCATTGGACTTCTTGACCAAGGCGAGATTGGCTAGCCATTAAGGTGCAGACTTCCCAAATGAGGCCAGCTCTTAAGAGCTTCTCAATTTCCTCCTTGATGGCCCGACACCGCTCGAGGAGAGCTTGGCTTTGCCTCACTGGGAGGCCTGGGCCTTACTGCGAGGTGATGTTGCATCACCTCACGAGGACTCCTTTCATGTCTGCGGGGCCCAAGCGAAGACGTCGGCATTGGTATTTAGGAACTTGAGGAGTTCTCCTTCCACCTCCCTTGTGAGCTCGGTCCCGACCCGGACGAAGCGTTCATCATCTGAGCCGAAGAGCCGTACCTCCTTTAGCCCCCCTTCCGGACAAGGCTTCAGGGGGTATCTTTCCAGTGAGGACTTATCTCTGGCGATCCCGGCGAGGCGAGGCAAGCAATCCTCCCGGTCTTCCACTTTAAGTATGTGGACTTCGTGGGAGCTGGCGGCTGCCTTGTGGCAGAGGCGACGCGCCAGGTCTTGGTTGCCCCTCACGGAGATGACTCCATGCGGCCCTGGGATCTTAAGGCACAAATAGTTCTGGTGTACTACCGCATTGAAGCGGTTAAGGGTCACTCTTCCCATGATGGCGTTGAACGGCGAATCGATGTCAACAACGTCAAACCTAACCGCCTCAGTGCGATGGTTTTCCCGTGAGCCGAAGGTCATGAGGAACTCGATTCTCCCCAAAGGTTGGATGGACTTCCGTGTGAAACCCGTGAGAGGGCGTCGGACGAGAGCAAGATGCGGATGATAGCCCCCGGAGTCCCATAGCTCCTTGGCGTGCGTAAGTAGAGTATGTCTGCAGAGCTCCCCATCAATAAGGACACGAGAGACCTCGCGATTGGATATGGTGGCGGTCACGGGAGGCGTCATCATGAGGAACCTTAAGCCTTCGAGTCTTCCTCGGTGAAGCTCAAAGGATGTTAAATCCATTTCGGAGAATACCGGAAGCTCCGCCCACCACATTGACTTCACGCACATATTCCTTCCTTTGGCGCTTGGACTCATGCCCATAGGCGAGCCCCCATTATAACATTAACTTGCCTTTGTGGCACTTGGAAGGAAGTTCTAGTTCGGCGTCACACGGGGTTCCACGAGGAGGACCGCCAAGAGGGCGCCGGCCTTGAGTGGATTGCTTGAAGAGGCATAGCCTCTGCTGGCATGAGATTCGGCGGCGATCCCGGCGAGGCTCGGGACCTGTTGGAGGAGCAGCCACCTCGGCGTCTTGACGACACTCGTTTGTGTCGTGCTGCCCATCTTGTGATAGGCACACCAACGACCATCTCCTTGATCTCGGTCGCCTCTCTTTTCGCCAGGGCCTTCCGTCACGAGTGCGAGGGATTTTGGCAGTGCCCTTCTTGGGCCTTTGAGGTACCGCTCCTGAAAGTTCTTGTTGAACTCCTCACGTGGTGAGTCCAAGAGTGGATGGAGCCTTTCTTGATTGAAAAACCATGAGCGAGCGGTCCACGAAAGGAAGAGCGGAGGCAGTGCACATCTCGGCCTCACCGCCTCCCAGCTCGAATAAGCCGTGGCGTAGACTTCCACGAGTGCATGGGATCGGAGTCCCCATCATCTGCCTGAGGTTAATTTGTGAAACTTGGGCTGAGCAGGGCCCCGAGATTCCTCGAGCAAGAGGGTTCCCGATCCGGGATTACCTCTATCCTCCGCCGGTGAGGGAAGGCAACCTCGTCTTGGCGACGTGGTGGTAGAGACTTGAACTTGAAGAAATTTGGAGGCTCGGGAGGCGGCGCCAGCCACCTTCGCCGAGAGCAGGCGTCTGCCTGGCGTGCTCGAGAGTCCGGAGACCTCGGGCTCGGCCCCCTTTCCCAGGCGATGGTACTCACGGCGACTTGGAGGAAGGAACTCGCGCCGGCAGATAGAGTGGTAGCTCCTTCCCTCCACTTAGCCGTTGGATTGAGTGGTGATCTCTGGGGCCTCGTGAGTGCTTTCGAGCGATCGCACTGGTTCCGTGCCACAGGAGAGGTGCTTGGGGAAACAGGCGCCTTGACCTTGGATATTCTTCTTCCGTCTGGGCCATGTTGTGCCATGAGGGTGAAAGGCCGGCAAACAAAGGGAGGTGACTTACCATTTTGGTGTAGGCGCATTTGCCCGGAGGAGGAGCTTGCGGGGCCCAGAGCTCCGCTTGCGAGACGCGATGCCGATCCACAGGCTTGGTGGGCCTAACAGCCAAAACGGTGCCCTTCGAGACCACCGTATGGGCCAATGGCGGGAAGGCGATTCCCCGTGGTGGCGGGCCCCCATGAACCCCAGTCGGTGGCGATTTGGCGGGGTGGTGGTGGGAGTGGCGAAAGGTGCGAGGATGCTAGGCGACGATAAGAGGCCATCGGGTAATCCACCGCTTGCCGTGGTCGCTTCCACCATAACCTTCCACCGAGACAAATCACGCCTCGGGAGGGATTGCGAGCTCGGGGTTGTCATCCGGCGGTGATGGCGGCATCTTGGGACATTGTTCTTGACTGTAGTCGCCAACGAGAGGGAGGAGTGGAGCTCTCGAGTTCGAGACTTGGAGGGCGTTACTGCTCTGGGGGATGGCTCCGATCTCGGAGGTGGTGTGCGCTTGGAACTGCGAGGAGGGCCATCGACTTGCTCCTTTTGCTTCGAGGATTGAGGAGGCTTGAGATGCTTCTTGGTAGGAGCCATAGCTTCGATATCAACTAGGGCTCCCCAGACGGCGCCAAATGTCGTATGTGTGAAAATAAGACACGGTGAGAGAGAGAACATTGGCCGTCTTCACGGCCCACCGTTCGAAAGGACAAAGTGAATCAAGGATTTATCTGAGTTCGGGCACCCAAGGGAGTGCCCCTCTGTCGGCGTGTCCCCAAGAGGAGCGAGGGCTCCTAGCTCGAGCTCTCATGGGACACACCAGTGGTTTTGAGTTTTGTATTCAATCGAGTCTAGGTTACAAGTGAGGGCTACTGTTAGGGTTTTATAAGCGCCCGACCTTAGTTACATGAAAGTACCATCCTACCCCTACCGCCATGGCTCAATGCGAGGGCATCTTGGTCATTCCCCTGGCAAGGCGATGGGTTCCACGTCACCGTTCGTAGTGGTTAGTCTCGACTTGAGTCCCACGAGGACCTCCCACGAGGTGTGCCTTAGAGGTCGCCCATGGTGGTCGGAGGTGGTGCCGTAGACGCCCATGAGTAGGAGGGATCCGAGACTCCGCGAGGTCGGAGGTGGTTCCGTGAGACGCCCGTGAGTAGGAGGATCCCGAGACTCCATGAGGTGGAGGGTGGTGCCCTTAGGCGCCCATGAGTAGGAGGGATCTCGCGGACTCTCGCGGGTCGAAGGTGGTGCCGTGACGCCCATGAGTAGGAGGGATCTCGCGAGACTCGGCGGGGTTGGAGGTGGTGCCGTGTCGCCCATGGGCGGGAGGCCTCAGCGGGCTCCCACGGAGTAGGAGGGTGAACCCAGGACGCCCATGAGTAGGGAGTCCCATGAGACTCCATGAGGTATCCTTTGCAAGGTATGAGGTGGATAAGGGCTCCCCCTTCGAGAGTTGGTATATTTTCCTCCAACAAAATGATTTTCATTTAAACAATGTTTTGCTTGTCGAATCACTAAGCTACAATTTGTTGTCCGTTGTTCAATTGTGTGAAGCGGGCTACAATTGTGTGTTTAGTGATAAGGGTGTGGATGTCGTTAAGAGGGATGATGGTTCAATAGCCGTTAAGGGACGTTTGAAAAGGAATATCTATCTTGTAGATTTCACTACGGATAGAGTTAACCTTGAAACATGTCTTATGGCTAAGTCTAGCATGGGTTGGTTATGGCATCGCTGACTTGCCCATGTTGGTATGAGGAACCTTCATAAACTTCTTAAAGGCAATCACATCCTTGGATTAACCAATGTTGTCTTTGAGAAAGATAGGGTATGTAGCGCATATCAAGCCGGGAAGCAAGTTGGAGCTACTCATCCCGCGAAGAACGTGATGACCACCTCGAGGCCATTGGAGATGCTTCACATGGATCTATTCGGCCCGATTGCCTACATAAGCATTAGAGGAAACAAGTATGGTCTAGTTATTGTTGATGATTTTTCGCGCTTTACTTGGGTATTTTTCTTGCATGATAAAAGCGAAGCTCAAGGAAGCTTGAAGAAAATTATGAGAAGGGCTCAAAATGAGTTTGAGGTGAAGATCAAGAGAATTGAGATGATAACGGCACGAATTCAAGAACAACTGAGGTTGAGGAGTTTCTCGATGAAGAAGGCATCAAGTATGAGTTCTCGGCTCCTATTCCCTCAACAAAATGGGGTGGCGAGAGGAAGAATCGAACCCTCATCGAGATGGCGCGCCGACGATGCTTGACGAGTACAAGGTCTCGACATATTGCAGGCGGAGGCCATCAACACCGTGTGCCATAGTACCAACCGTCAGATCTCCACAAGATTTGAAAAAGACGGCGTCTGAGCTCCTCACATAAGAAGCGAATGTATCCTACTTAGGAGTCTTGAGAGCAAATGCTACATTCTTAACAAGAAAGCTAAGTCGTCTAAATTTACTCCTAAAGTAGATGAAGGTTTCTTGCTTGGATATGGATCAAATGCCTATGCATACCGAGTTTTCAACAACACCACCGGTGTGGTTGAAATTTTAACGTGATGTGACATTTGATGAAACTAACGGTTCTTAAGTAGAACAAGTTGATCGTCTTTGTGATTGACGAGGAAGAACCCCGTCTTGAAGCAATCAAGAAATTGGCAATTGGAGAAGTAAGACCGCTTGAGCAAGATGTAATTCCAAGCACTTCAACTCAAGATGTTCATGATGCGACGATGGACGCTCCGGATGTTGCTCCCTCTTCCTCAATTCGAGCTCAAGATGGCTCGAATGCCTCTCAAGACGATGAGGGTCCAATCCAAAGAACCAACTCAACCGTACCTCATCCAAGAGTCCATCAAAGTGTACAACGAGATCACCCGGTCGACAACATACTTGGAGACATTAACAAGGGAGTATCAACTAGATCTCGTGTCGTAAATTTTTGTGAATTTTACTCTTTTATTTCTTCTCTTGAACCGCTTAAGGTAGAAGAAGCACTCTAAGATCCGGATTGGGTAATGGCTATGCAAGAGGAGTTAAATAACTTCGAACGGAACCAAGTGTGGAAGCTTGTCGAAAGGCCCAAGCAAAATGTGATTGGAACCAAATGGGTGTTTTGGAACAAGCAAGACAAGAATGGAATAGTGACGAGAAACAAAGCCCGGTTAGTTGCTCAAGGCTTCACGCAAATCGAAGGTTTGGATTTCGATGAAACATATGCTCCCGTAGCTAGGCTTGAATCTATTAGAATATTACTTGCCTTTGCTACTCACCATGATTTTAAATTGTATCAAATGGACGTGAAAAGCGCCTTCTTGAATGGACCACTCTCCGAAATGGTCTACGTTGAGCAACCACCCGGCTTCGAAGACCCGAACCATCCGGACCACGTCTACTTCCTTCACAAAGCTCTCTCGGACTTAAGCAAGCAAGGCGTGGTTTGAATGTCTTGAGATTTCCTTCTCGGCCAAGGTTTTGTAGTCGGAAAGGCCGACCCTACTCTCTTCACTAAACATATTGATAATGATTTATTCGTTTGTCAAATATATGTTGATGACACTATATTTGGATCTACTAACGAACATCTGTGCAAGGAATTTAGTAGGATCATGACCAAAAGGTTCGAGATGTCCATGATGGGCGAGTTAAAGTTCTTCCTCGGATTTCAAGTCAAGCAACTCAAGGAAGGAACCTTCATATGCCAAACGAAGTACATCAAGGACATGCTCAAGAAGTTTGGTATGGAGAATGCCAAGCCAATCAAGACGCCAATGCAAGCCAACGGGCATCTAGACCTCGACAAAGAAGGTAAACCGGTCGTCCAAAAGGTATATCGCTCGATGATCGGCTCTCTACTTTATCTTTGTGCATCTAGACCCGATATTATGCTTAGTGTGTGCATGTGTGCAAGATTTCAAGCCGCTCCTAAAGAGTGCCACATGGTGGCCGTAAAGAGAATCTTGAGATATTTAGTACACACTCCTCATTTTGGGCTTTGGTATCCAAAAGGTTCATCATTTGAGTTAGTCGGCTATTCGATCGGATTATCTTGGGATGTAAAGTGGATAGGAAAAGTACTTCGGGGACTTGTCAATTCTTAGGTAGATCCCTTGTTTCCTGGTCCTCTAAGAAATAAAATTCCGTAGCCCTATCCACAGCCAAAGCCGAATATATAGCCGTCGGGAGTTGTTGTGCCCAATTGCTTTGGATGAGGCAAACCCTAAATGACTATGGCCTAACCTATAATTATGTTCCACTGTTGTGTGATAATGAGAGTGCCATAAAAATTGCCAACAATCCCGTCCAACATTCCCGTACAAAGCATATCGATATCCGCCATCATTTCCTAAGAGACCATTCCACTAAAGGCGATATTGAAATTCAACATGTGAGCACAAATGATCAGTTAGCCGATATTTTCACCAAGCCTCTAGATGAAAAGAGATTTTGCGAGTTGAGGAGTGGGCTAAATATTCTAGACTCTCGCAATTTGGCTTGAAATATACTCACAAATTTGATTGGTGATTGCAAAATGCTTTAGAAAAATTTATTTGCTTTATTTCTCTTATCTTATTGTGTTTATTGGTTTTTGATCTTCGGATCTTATCAATCATCTTGTGATCATGGTTTGAATTGTTGTATGGCTTGCTGATCACTTGATGACTTGACTCATTAGGTCCTCTCATCCATTTCTCGCTCCGGAGTCATTCCTGCCTTTTGTTTAATGCCATCTGAGAAGGCGAGTTGGATTGTCAAAATTCCATTCGGACTATCCGAACTGGTTCGGACTATCCGAACTTAAGTTCGGACTGTCCGAAGTGTGGTCTCGGGCTCGATAAGCCAGCCCGAGTCCCTTCTTCTTCTTTTCTTCCTTTTCTTTTGCCATCTCCGTTTCTCTCTCCTCAAAACCGCCCCATCTCTTGGATCAGGATTTTTGGCCAGTGTTCTTGTGGATTGAGGGCTCCAAGACCCTCTCCAAGGGCAAGGGACTCTTCTCCTTCATCCTTGTGCCCTAATCTTGCCTTGGGAACCCGGTTTCTCATCTTCAAAAAGGTTGGTTCAATCTTTCCGAATGCCGATTATCTTCGCGCTTATCTTGAGAATTCTTGAACTCTAGACTATACTAGACCTTGCTAGGATAGTCTCCCCATGATTAGCTCTTAGTATTGTTGAATTATTATCTAGATTGATAATTTAGGGTTTGTGAACTGTCACCTCGGAATATCCGAGTTTCCATTCGGAATGTCCGAAGAGGTTCGGACTATCCGAAGAAATCTTCGGACTATCTATCCGAAGAGTGTGACTTCATTTTAACTCTTTATTGATCATCTAGGTCATAATTAGAGTCTAATCTTATTTCAACCCTTGTATACCTTTAGGATGGATCCCTCTCAAGGTGGCAATCCCTGCTCTAGCCAAACGGACATCGACGCGGCTCGCTCAAAGAAGGCAAGGCATGATATTCCCGCCGGTGGCTCCTCGGCGGCTCCTGCTGATCCCCCTCAAGATTCCCCTCCAGAATCTCCTCTCGCTCAGTCAGCCGGAAGACAGAAGCGCCAAGTCATTCGCAAAAGGAAGAAGACTACTCATAAGGGTGCTCCAAGTCAAGGTGGCGGTGAACAAGGAGATGAGGTCGAGGCAAGATGGTCTTGAGGATCCTAGGGCTGCCATGCCTAGGTTGAGGCAGCTAAGTGTGCTGACTTCAATGAAGGGAAGGAGCGCTGATCGGTCCGTTGGAGATTCACCCTGCTGTTCGTGCTACTCCAATGGGTGTCACTCCAAAGAAGAAGGTGGACTACTGTATTAGGCAAGGGAGAGGCAAAGAAGTCCGCCAGCACAGGAGTCAGGATCCTCTGTTGTATCTTCAGGAAGATTATGTGGATAAGCGGTTCTGGAATCACTTCCAACAGGATTTTTATGACTCTGTGATTGCTGAGAAGAAGAACCCAGTGGCCTTGATGCAGTACATTGACTGGGACTACATGGCACAGTAGGAGGACTATGTTTTCAATGAAGTGATTGCTGCTTGTGAGCGCCACAACTTGAGAGAGATCATGTCTTTCAAGTGCAAATGGAATAATGAAGTTGTGGCGCAGTTTTATGCGACTCTGTATGTTGACACAGATGCTGAGAGCACCATGCGGTTCATGGTGGATGGGCTATACTATGCGGTGACCAAGGCTCAATTTGCTGACTGCATTGGATTCAACACTGAAGGCTGGGACAATCTGGACAAGCTGCACATTTCTGACTCCTCCAGCATCAATGGTTTGACTCCTTTGTATGACGACTCTTAGAACATCAAGCTGGGCACCACAAAAGGTTTGAAGCCTTTCTATGCTATTCTTTACAAGTTGCTGAGGAAGACCTTGTGGCCCAAGGAGGGAGACGCCACCAACATCAGTTCCTACTCTAGGAACTTGCTTTTGAGGATTGGCGAGGGTTCTAGGCCGTTCGATGTCTTCGATTTCATATGGCAGGAGATCCGCCTCAACTCCCTTAGCCCGCGTAGCAGCTGCGGTTTTGCGCCCTATGTGATGTGTATGGTGGAGAGCATCTCAGGCTTGTGGTTTGCTAAGGATGTGGAGCATGTGCCATACCGAGTTCGTCTGATCAAGACTCTACCTCCTCCAGTTCAGCCAGTGCCTGCTCCTTGAGCGCCCAGCACCAGGTCAGGGGCTCCTTGAGCGAGACCCTCTGCAGGTGATCCCTCTTCCCCAAGCGGCTCCATCAAGAACATGCTTCGTGCTATTTTCTGCCTTGGGATCAAGAATCACAAGAAAATCAAGAAGATGAATGAGAAGATCACCGACACTCGCCGTCAGCTCAATGTCATCAAAGGAAAGCTCAACCTGTCGTGTTCTTCTGAGGAGTCCGAGTCAGAGTCTGATTCTGCGACTGTTGATTCGGCGACCGCGGCTCTTGACCTTCCACTACTTGGCGCCTCTTGGCGGCGATGAGGGTGACTTCTGCTTATCTTGTGGCTCGGGACAACGACGATGGCGGCAGCGATGATGGCGGAGGAGTGACCCCTTTTGGTGTCTTGATGCCAAAGGGGGAGTGAGGAGCATTAGATTATTTAGATTATTTCGTTTTGGTTGTTGCTTGCTTATGCTTGTGCTTGGGTGTCCTAATTGAACTATTGTTGCTATTGTTGCTTATGCTTGTTGGATGTTGAAATTTTGTCGAACTATTTGCTTAATTCCATTTTCCTTTAGCAATGCACTTGTGTGATATCATGTCATGTCATGTTTATTTATGCAAATTATCTGCTATATATCATGTTATACTCTCTCGAAAGCAGAAATTTAGGGGGAGCTCACGCAAAATTTTCCCGTTAATATGTGCATTTGACATTCCACTCAAATTATTTCAATGCACACATTTAGGGGGAGCTTCTTCGTGTATTTGGTTTTTCAAATACTCTCTCATTTCAATTTCATCTAAATCTAATCGTGTTGTCATCAATTCACCAAAAAGGGGGAGATTGAAAGTGCATCTAGGCCCCTTAATGATTTTGGTGATTAATGACAACAAGATTAAGTGACTAATGAGTTTTATGAGTATTATGAACAGATGAATACGCTCATGGGAAAGTCGCTTAAGGAAAGAGGTCCCTCAAATTCGAGAAGAAAAGGCGTCGGTTAAACTCAACGGTTGTATATGCTTTTTAAATTTTATTTGAGTTTAAGGATTGCCGTACTATTAAGAGGGATTTGGCAAGAAATAGTTTTAGGATGTTCCAATGTGCTCAATGATGAATTCTAGTCTAAATATGAGTCAATGTGTAAAGTCTTGGGGGCAAAATATTCAAAATGGTTCGGAGTATCCGAACAAACCTTCGGAATGCCCGGACTGGCCCCCTCGGTTGCTCAGGCATTATTGGGTTCGGAATGTCCGAACAGAGGTTCGGAGTATCCGAGCTAACCCTCTCTGTTGGTCGAGCTCATATTGGTTCGGAATGTCCGAACATTGGTTCGGAGTATCCGAACGGACCCCCTCGGTTGCTCAGGCATTATTGGGTTCGGAATGTCTGAACAGAGGTTCGGAGTATCCGAGCTAACCCTCTCTGTTGGTCGAGCTCATATTGGTTCGGAATGTCCGAACATTGGTTCGGAGTATCCGAACGGACCCCCTCGGTTAGGGCTAGGTCATTTTGGTTCGAACTATCCGAAGTCTCGTTCGGACTATCCGAACAGTACGCTCAGTAGCCCTGATTCCATTTGGTTCGGAATATCCGAACCCCGGTTCGGACTATCCGAACAATCTCAGGCTGAAGTGAAAAACGACTAGTTTTGGGAGGCTTTAAATACCTCCCCAACTCCCACCTCCCCATTACCCAGTGCATTCATTTCACTTTTAACAGCTCTCTCTCTCAAAGCTCTAGTGTTCTCCTCCCTCAAATCTTGTGATTCTTGAATCTTTGGAGGGAGATTAAGTTGAGAGATTGGAAGATCAAGAGTTTGTGATTCATCTTGAGCACGTGGTTCATCCTCAATCGGATTTCTTGCGAGATTCTTTACTCTTGGAGGTTGAGGACTCCTAGACGGCTAGGAGTCACCGGTGAGCTCCCGATCTTCGTGTGGGACGCCGCCGGAAGTTTGTGAAGGTCGAATCCACCTCCGCAAGGGAAGGATTCAAAGAAAAGTAGGTGAGTGCTTGGTGCAACACCTAGAGGACTAGGGTTGAAAGAGACCCCGGCTTTGTGCCGCCTCAATGGAGACGTAGGATCCCCTCAAGGATCCGAACTTCGGGAAAAATCGGTGTGTTTCCTTGGTTCTTGAATTTCTCACTTACTCACTTTGTGCTTAGTTAAATCTTTTGGGGATTCAAGGGTTTAATAGGTTCTTGCAGTAGATATTGGTGGGATTTCATTTTCTGCAAGTACTCTTAGCCAAGATACATCAATTGATACTAGAATCATACTCTAGATTTGCTAGATCTACTTTCTAGGGTTCTTGTGCTTGAACCAGTTCGGAGTATCCGAAATTTGGCTCGGACTGTCCGAACCACTCGGATAGTCCGAAGTGAATTTCGGAGTATCCGAAGTTTAAATTTCCGCTGCGTTTTAAAATTTGTAAACGCCTATTCACCCCCCTCTAGGCGACATCTCGGTCCTTTCACTCTCTCTCAATCTCTCTGTCCCAGGCACTGCTGCCAAGATTTGTCGCCTTCAGTGACCTCCCTGTCTTCCCCTTGCTCTCCCCCACCGATCTCCTTCACTCTCCTGCGCTACAGTTGCCCGCAAGCACCCTAGTGTGCCCGTCGATCCATCAAGCCCCCCGGGAGGCAGATCTCCCTCTCTCTCTCTCTCACCCCATCGATGAGGGTTAGCGGCAGGTGGTGACAAGGCGTAGCAGCGGGGGGAGGTTGGATGTAGTGGTGGCAACCTAGGATAGGGCTCCTTTCTCTTCCTCTTGTTCTTCTCCACCAATGATGCGGCGGGCGGCGGCGTGGCGAAGTTGTTTAAAGAAAAGTTAAAGAAATGTTGGTTTGATGTGATTGTTTAAAGAAACAAAATATTTGTTTTTATACCCTAAGATGAGTTTTTATCTAGAAAGAGACGTGGATTGAGTTCTTGATGACATTTAATTTGTTGAGTTTGTTAAAAGTCTATTAGATAGTTTGTTGGTTTGTTAAGAGTGTTTGATAGTTCATTTGCTCTGCTTTCTTCTTAAATTCTTTAGGGGTTGGACATGTGCACGAGAGAGAAAGCCCATATGTTGCCGCTAAGTCTTGATGAGAAGAGAAGAGGAAGGAACAAATGATGCAGCAACTACCACTAGCCTCTTTTTAAGTAGTAAATAAATAACGTCATTTGTTTAGGCCGAGCTCAGTGGATGAGACACAACGTAGGTTGGGATAGAGCTCAACTGGTTGTTTCGACGAGTAGATGGCGTGGTGTAAGGCAAGCTTAACAACGGTGGCTTGATATGTTGGGTAACATGATTTTTTTAATTTGTAGCAGCACATGTGCATTTAGCTAGTTATTACTAAATAAATAATGATGTTTTAGTTAGATCTCGGACATAGAATTAGTGGTATTCTCTAAACTTCATAAGTAAAATATGCAGCTAATTCTCTGTTAATACACCCGACCGGCCTCGTTCCGTAGATGCATAGAGCTAGCAATACCACGCACGGTCGGGTAACATACGTACGTACGCGATATGAAATTACTGGGAGAACAAACTCGCAAAGAGAAAACAAACAAACAAACAAACGATATATGCATTCAAGTTAAATGAAAAAACAATCATCATTCATCGGAGTGCATCCCCAATTGACAACCACGGAATTTAACATGGACCCTTTCAACAAATCAAATGTTTTAAGGGAACCAAAAGATAACATCGACAAGAAGGAATTTTCCGACATACACCAGCCCCGAAACGGTGACCTGGTCGAGTCAATTGACTCGATTCAAACGCACTCGACCCAAACATAGAGGTGGGCATCTTGTTACACCCATACGGTACGAATCTGTCGAATCGTGTGTCTATCGTACCATGCCGTGTTAATCCGGTCCGTCTTCAACAAGTTCAGGCACGGCCATTTGCCATTCACATCAACTTCGTACCGTGCCAGTCCAAATTCAGCCCATTTACACTATTATGATGAGAGGAAATGAGGCGAAAACGTCCAAAGCTGAGGCAGTGGACACAATATTGAGGAAAATGACTAAATTTTATTCATTTTTAACAGGTATAGAGTTACTGTCTCGTTAAAAATCTTACACGTAGTGTGTGGTATCCTAGTGCGGAGCGACTCGATGTGTGTGCTCAATGTCTGTAAGCAGTGGCGGAGCCAGGATTCTTCGAAGGCTTGGGCCAAAAACTAAGCGACAATAACTAACACTAAAATATACCTACACCGAGATACAATAAAAACACTACACATGGAGTAATCAACATGGGATTAATGGAATGCGAAATGAAGACAATCACAATGAAATGTTCCAACAGCAGTTCTTACTCTATTGAACACAATATCTTCGGAAAGATCACTCTGTGTGCGAGGCTCGATAACAGAATTTCAGTTCAGGGTAAAATAGAATTTTAGTTAAGTACTGCCATACCTCTGAACATCCCATACTGCAAAACCAGCACCCTTCTGGACAGTAGGCAAGCTGATGGCCTCTATTTCTTATGCAGCCAACATGATCTACAAAAATAAGATGAACAAGAAATCAGTGGATTTAAATATAAAATCTGGCATATCTTATTATTGAGTGTTAAAACAACATACATTCGCGTTCACACTGATCACAGTACATCATTGTCTTCTCGGTGAATTGGTTGGTATCAGGATCATAATCACTCGAACCACAAATACTGCATCTACATGATGGACAGAACCAGCTTCCTTCCGGAATGCCCTACAAAAACAGCATGACACTGAAATTTCGTGTTCATAAGAAAACAAAACATATGTAAAAGAAAAACTAAGAAAATGCAGCAGACGTATTAAGTAACTATAACACTCAAACCACAAAATCCTCATCTAATTCAAAAGAGGGACTGAATAACATTCCAAGGGCTCACTAACAATCATATGGGTTGGCACTTGAACAGAAAAAATATTCAATCAAGCACTAGTGATTAAATAATAAAAGCAAATGGGTATATGGCTGAAAATGTCAAGCATCTATGCTATTACACTATTACAGGAACCTTGCAACCATATGGGCATGACAAGTTAGATACTCAGAAGAAGAAGGACGAAGGAGCTAGAGGGCAGAAGGAGCGGCGGCGGCCGGCGTGGCCTTGACAGGACTACGGGAGCCGAGAGGCCGGGAAGGCTGGAGCGGCGGCGTTGCGGTGGAGTGGCCTCGGCGCAAGCGCGGAGGCGGGAAGGTCGGGTCGACGACAGCGCGGCCGAGCCTCGTCCGGGAGGCGGGAGCGGCGGAGCGCGTTTCTTGCTTTGGCGTCGGGTGTCGGCCGATCGGGACTCGAAATGGGGGCGATGGCATTCAACAGCCAGTGCTCGGGTTACCTGCACTTGCTAGTTGAGCTGGGCCTCATGCCTAGGCCCTAGTAGCCTGAGGCCCAGCTCCGCCCCTGTCCGTAAGTATGTATTCTTCCGTCCTCATTCTTTATCTTTTAGTATCTTTGTTGTCTACTCTTTCTCCGCATATGAGGTTCGCAAAAGACACAAACCACAGGGCGAGCCACAACATGACGTCCTGCCACGTACCGTGCCTACTTCGGATCCATCAATCCTATTTCGTATCATACCAGTCCAAACACGACTCATACTGACATAAACTATCACGCCACCAATCATACCGAAATACGAGATCCGACACGACCCTGTTAATCATATCGGTTGTGCCGTTTCGTGTCAACCGTCGTCAGTGAAGAAATATCCGATGCATTGCTCAGGTCTGCTCAAACCATATCTCGCCGCATGTGACTAGTGACTTGACCCGTCCGACCCATGCAACACTAGTCTGGTGACTCTGGTCCAATCCCCGAGGCCGAGCCCAACCCAAACCACTCGCCCGTCCGACTCGCCAGAGGTGGGGGCCACACGGCTGCGCCGCTAAGGCCGGACCGGCCTGCACGGCGTCGTGGTCAACGGTTTGACCGGCCCAGCCTTCTCTCTCTTCTTCTTCTTCGCCGCCAAGAAGTCAAATACCACATGGAACCAACGCTAACAACCAAGTGTCCAAGTCCAACCAGAGCTGCACAACCCCCCTCTCCCGCCGCGGCGTCTCCTCCTCGCCAGCGCTCCGAGCCGGCGCTTGAGTCGTGAGGCTTCGCGGAGCTTCCGGTAGTGGTGTCGCGGGGGACTGCTTGAGTGGTCTTGTGCGGTGGGCCTTGAGCCAGTTTGGCTCTTCGTGGTGGCGGTGGCTGAGCTGCGGTCGGTTCTTGGATTTGTGTCGCTGGGGCTGCTGTGTCGGCTGGGTTGGGTTCGGCTTCGCCACGGCGGTTGATCAGGTGAGTTTGCTTGCTCGGTTTCTCTTCTCTCTGAATTTTGCAGAGAGAGACTGGATTTTTTGCTTCTTTTCGGTTCTAGTTGTTGTATTTGACGGTCTTAGGAATATTGGGGATGTTCTTGCTAGGCTGCTTCCTGTGTTGATTGATCAAAGATTAATTGTGAATGATCCGTGAGATGAATTGATGCTCCTATAAGAGACTGTACGGGTGTACCTTGCCCCGTGCGATAAATATGACAATAGTCTGCGAATTGTGATTGGTTTGGGACTTTTGGTTGGATAAGGGTGCTGAGAAATTCAGTACAGTAGAAATGTGGAAATTGGTTGGGTGTGTTGGCTGGCAATCATCTATGCCGTGATGCCTGTCCAATGATGACACCTCTCTGATAGAAATTCTGAAATATAGGCAAGTTATAGTGGACCTAGTCTAACTTGTATCTGTTTGTAAGACAATGTTAGTTGCTTTCACCTGCTCACCTGTGCGAATTGGTCGTGTTTCCATGATTTAAACTTCATGCAAGTGCTCAAGGTTTCAAATTTCGTTATCGGACCACATCTCGGGGGGCTGCAATTTGGCCGAAATTCAAAAACCAAATTTCAAAACCGGTATTTTGAAGACTGGCAAAACCAAAATGACCGAAATTTTGACCCATTTCAACCTCCTGTGAAATGGTCTCCCGAGGCTAGAAAAAATTGGGAAAAATATGAAAAAAATCGTGCAATAATTTACCTACATACTAAGTATTTGCACATAAAATACTGCTACCTGCTCGTTCAAGAATCTTCTAATTATTCCTAAACTACACCACCCTTTGCTATGGCTTCTTGATATGTGGGTTTGCTGATGTCTCAATCCAAATACTAATCCATATCAAGAACTTACTTTCCTCCAGCACCAGCAAAATCCCATCTTTTGATCACCAAAGCTTGGAGAAATAGGTTGTAGGATGCTTCTTGAACGAGATGCTAATCTATTGCAAGGTCAACATCTTTTTCTTCCTCTATTAAATATTTAAATGGTTCTTGTTTCTTGAGTAAGTTTCTTGTTTTCAATATTTGTGGGTTATATTGATGTATTTCTTTCAGAGATTTAATGGGGATATTTGTTGCTTGAACTTCTTGATTGCTATGGATTTCACTAAAAAATTGAGATTATGCTTAGAAACCACTACTACAAAAAGGCCTATGTTACACGCTTCATCACAAACAGTTAGTTTTACGAATCGTCTATGATAAACTGATATCACAGACAGTTTGTCTAATATGACTATATATCACAGGCGATTTTTACAGAAAACAGTCTGTAATATGACTACATATCACAGACGGTTTTCTGAAAATAACCGTCCGCGATACTTGACAGATAGTTAGTTTCACGAACTATCTGTGATATCAACTTATCACAGGCGGTTTTTCAGTAAACCGTCTGTGTTGGCCTTTTTTTGCAGTAGTGTTACATCCATTCTGCAATTAAATATTCAATCCTATTCTACTTGGGTGTTACAGTAAATTCTTGATACTTTTCTAGCAGATTTCTAGCTTGTTTTTACTGCAATATCATATAGGTCAATGTTGTAGTAGTGAAATATTTTGCTTTCAAGAAGCAATCAGACTAACAAAAGCATCGACATCTGTCATGTTACTAGGACCTAAACAAATGTAAACATATAATGATTGCAAGTCATGAAGTTTTGCTTATGAAAAACGTATGAACTTCTTGAAGTCCACAAAATTGCTGTTCTATGCTGAATAGTGAGTACTGTTTTTCATGACATTAGTTGGTGGTACTAGCATAAGCTCTTGCAACTGTTGCTCATCGTTTGCAAAATTTGTATATGTATTTTTTTTGCAAAATTTTCACATGTATTCATCAAAAAAGGCATTAAAATTCTCCACAAAAAAAATGGTGCTAAATCTGACCATACAAACATGAAAACCGGTCGAATTTATGATCATCTCAGTCAAAAACCCAAGCCTTGCCAAATTTTCCCGAAATCACTGTAGCAATGTGAAAATTTTCAATTTTTTTTATCTAACTGAGGTTTGGAATCTCGTCCCTGCCCGAAAGCTGAGATTTTGGCCAAGATTTCCGAAATCTCGGCGAGATTTTGGACCATGCAAGTGTTGAGCTTGAACACACTACTTTAAGTTTGGAATACATCAACACTACTGCTCTTGGTTGAATTCGAAGCAAACAATGCCTAATGTGAATGTTGATCAAGGGACTGATGGAACTGCTCCATCGTGTGAAAGCCAGACCATGAGCCTGACATTTTGATAGGCCTAACACTCCTAACAAAGAGAAATTTGTGGTGTTGGATGCACTGCCAAAGTGGGAATATTCCTTATTTGATCTTTTTTGTGGTTAAATTTGTCCAAAGAAATAATTCCTGTAGTGTACCTGGAGTCCCAGGCCTTGTGAAACAAATAAGAAGCCTTTTCAATACTGTGCCACCACAATACTCATGAAATTCTTGGAATTGTACGATACGTATCAAACGGCATGCCTCATGTTTTGTCATTATATGCTTTGTTCCATTACCTTGTTTTTAACTTTTGGATTGCCCAGGTAACATCTTCGTTCTTTTCTTTTGCACAAGCAATATTGCAATAGCATACACATGCCACAGGTTTTAAAAGCCAAACATATTCCACAAGGCTTTCAAGGCCACAAACCTAAGTTTCTTGTGCGAGAGAGTTACAAAACCAGCTCAACAGGGCCATCATTTTTCAGACTGTTTTTTGCCACTGCGCATACCAGATGACCACCTAGTTAAAAACCTAGTAACTATTGCGTAATGTTCTTCATGATACCATCAACCTTCTTAGCTAAAATCCTGATTTTGTGGAAGGTTTGCAAGCAGATTGTGTAATTGTTTTTATTTTTTTGCAATTTATTATCGAAGTTGTTGCCATGACACCTACCGTAACTTATGTGCTGCCACCAGTAATATGACTTTGTGTTTCGTATTACCACTGGGTTCTAGCTATATGTTTAATTCACGCCATTAAATGGAATCTTGGCCATAATGCTAATCATGAATAGAATGTTTGAAATGATATGTATTCTTTATAGCTTTCTTTGTAGGTAACCATAATCGACATTTTCTCTTTTCAGGACATGATTGCAGTTTTTGAAGATTGATGAAATGCTTCCCTGGATATCATAAGTGCAAACTGTATTTATTAAACTGACAGCAGTAAGGTGTATATAATAGCTTGAGAATCTTAGTAATGGGTTGTTTTTCTTTCTTTGGCAAGAAGAGAAAGGCAACCCAGCAGCGAAGTTCTCAGCATAATGAAGGTAGATAGATCTCTCATCTCTTACACAGACTGCATTCTGCACTCTTTGCGGAACATGATATGTCCGCCTTCTTCCTTGATATGGTCCTTATTGCAACATTGACATTATTTGTACAGACCTCACTGCTGATATAAGTATAACTAAATACACTTATAAGGAGCTAGTAAGGGCAACGGAAAATTTTAACCAGTCCAATAAGATTGGTGAGGGAGGTTTTGGTTCTGTGTATAAGGTAATATGCACAACCTTCAACAAATAAGAATTAAATTCTAATGGGATAAACGTACATGTGTTTAAAGTTGGGAACTTAATGGTGCAGGGACGGCTAAGGAATGGAAATTTTATTGCTGTCAAGGTGTTATCTTTAGAGTCAAGGCAAGGAATAAAAGAGTTTTTGAATGAACTCATGGCAATTTCCAACATCTCTCATAACAATCTTGTCAAACTTTATGGCTACTGTGTGGAAGGAAGCCAAAGGATCCTCGTCTACAATTATCTTGAAAATAATAGCCTTGCACAAACACTCCTAGGTAACTTTTGGTTACTTAGATCTTTTCTATCGTTCCCTTCTTTGACAAATTACATACTTTGCCCAAACATGTTATATTCTAACATTCCTTAGCTTTTCCCATTTTTAGGTTCTGGCCACAACAACATCCAGTTCAATTGGAAAACTCGAGAAAATATTTGCCTTGGTATCGCCAGTGGACTAGCATACCTCCACGAAGGTGTCAATCCCCACATTGTTCACCGGGACATCAAAGCAAGCAATATACTTCTTGATAAGGATCTCACCCCTAAAATTTCTGATTTCGGTTTAGCAAAGCTTCTACCCCCAAATGCAACACATGTTAGCACAAGGGTTGCAGGAACATTGTAAGTGGACTCTGTCATATGGATCTATATATGTATATAATGACTTATCATCTACAATAGTACAATGCATGTTTTCTGATTTCTTCTTTTTTTCTTGGTTACCTTCAGAAGCTATTACTTATATCATTTCTAGGTGATCCATATTAAAGTACATTCCAAAAGTGTTCCTTTTACATATTTTGAAACCATCTATTTCGGAGAAGATAAGACAATTAAATTAAAAATACTAAACAAGTACATAGTTATTCATGAAATGATAGTTATGGTCTATCAAATATCAATACTCTTGCAACTTTACTTACTTAGTTTTACTTGACAGAGGTTACTTGGCTCCAGAGTATGCCATTCGAGGACAAGTGACACGGAAGTCAGATGTTTATAGTTTTGGTGTTCTGCTTCTAGAAATAGTTAGTGGGAGATCCAATACCAATACAAGGTTACCCTATGAAGATCAGATACTTCTTGAAAAGGTTAGATAAAATACAAGGCAAACACTTGACTTCTTTTTTTGTCATTGCTTGCATGGTATAAGTTGCTTTTTTACCATCATTAATGAAAATTAATTTTTTAGGCTGAAGTTGTCTGCAAAATGAGTGTGATGTTTGGTACACAATTTTGGTGTGCATAAGAGCGGTGGTTTCCTATAAGACGATCAGTGTTACATGCACCTCTTGCTTTTTCAGGATCTTAGCCATGACATGCCAATTTTCATTTATTAATTTAGTAATCCAATATAAAATTTGATTACCATTATCATGCACTTCAGTTGCCTTCTGCCAAGCACGCATTAGTTGATACCTTTTTGTACATGAAAGCACCATCATCACGCAAAAAAAAAGCATGACATCTAGGGAGCAAATCTTCTAAATCAGATCTTTTGTTCTTTACCGCTACAGTTCCCAGAGATCACCAATGGCGTTCTCCTCTTGCAGACATGGATGTATTATGAGCAAGGAGACTTGGAGAAAATCATTGACTGTTCTTTGGGCGATGACTTGGATGTTGCACAAGCCTGCAGGTTCCTGAAAGTTGGGCTTTTGTGTACACAAGATGTCACAAAACATCGACCCACTATGTCAGCAGTCGTCGGCATGCTAACAGGCGAAATGGATGTTTGCTCAGAGAAGATCGGCAAGCCCGCCATAATTAGTGACTTCATGGATCTTAAGATCAGGAGCATGAGGAAAGAAAATGACATAGCTACATCCTCCGCATTGCTATCCTCCATCATGGCACACTCTTCTCCTTTGTTGTCGCAAGAGACGACACAAGCCTCCATGACATTCACTGCAGTATCAGATCGTGAGTGACCTGAAGTTGATTGCAAATATGAAGACCATGTAGAGAAAAAGTAGCATAGACAAATACCTTTTCTAGAGATTTTCTTCCTGGTTTGATTTTTATGTATAGATTTACTTTATTTATAATTTGAACCCTAGTTACCAGATTCGTTGTAAACCACCACGAAACGCGAACCGGATTCGTTGAATTGAACCGATTTAGGGTATAGGGTTTGTAATGGAAATTGGAAGAGAAAGTGGCGAACTGCTAACCTGAATCCCGTACCGCGATTTAAACGAACCACGTTTCTGGTAACTATGGGGTCAAAGAAGTGCATCCACGTGGCTCTTTTGTTCAGGAATTGACTTCTGTACGTACAATACTGGATTGATGACACAGTTTCATTGTACATGCAAATCATGTCTGTTGTTTGCGTTTGGTGATAAATTGCAAAATACCTGGTGAAAATTTTGAGTCTTGTGACTGTATAATATACATAGCCTCGATGCATCAATCGAAACTGGTTTTCCACTAGACTTCTAAATGTCACAATGCTGTCTTCCACCCTTTCTTCAGAGCCCTTACAATCTTTTAAATGTCACAATGCTGTCTTCCTTCCGCCCTTTCTTCAGAGCCCTTACAATGCATGAAGTTCATCTGTTGCCCTGTAATATCGTGATGCAGAGCACATCTCGCATGTGAACAGTTTCTTGCTACTCCTTGCTGCACACTGTTACAACTAATTTCAGCTTCAGTGGAATGTGGATAATTCAGACAATGATGCATTGTCTCATAGGCCTCCAACATCGTCGCAGGTGTTCTACCAAGCAGCAGGTGCCATGCTGTCTGCATCACCATAATGCAAGCTCTGTATGCAACAGGGGAGGGGACCCAGGTGCTCCTCCCAATCACTAAGGATTCCAACATGGCCACAGGCGATGGCAGTGTCCTCCTCCCCTCACGCCTCACCATCACCATCACTGTACCACCTTCCCTTTCCTTCTCCCTTGTCGTCACAGTGGCAGTTAGCTTCCTGCATGCATCCTAGTAAAAGTGCATCTTTAGTAGTACTGCTGCCATTGGAGTGGCCCATGCATGCATGCAACAATGGCTGGCTCACCAGAAACTAACACACGAGGGTAGTCCCAACCCATGGTTTCTATGAGCAGTGTCTCGAGAAGAGAGAGTGCAATAAATCAATGCATAGTTTCTCAACCCATGGTTTCCATGAGTAATGTCTAGAGGAGAGAGAGAGCAATAAACCAATGCATGTACCACAAATACAGCTTGATAAGCGCGCAGAAATGTTCAACCCCGATTTTGCTTATTTCTTGCGTCTTGGTACCCGCGCCGACCCAGTTTTTTGCATGAGACACGGTTTCTTTGTTTTTGCTTTTCTCTTCCTTAATTCCTATGTCACATCAGATTTTTGCTTAGTTGGCAGCGTAATTAATTCTATGGACACCAGCTGAGGTGGAGGGTTGGGACTGCCCTGAGTGAGCTGGTGCAGTGGGCCTGGCAATGACATGCGTGGTGATCATCAACTAATCAGTGGGGGTGGACGTACTGGTGGACCAGGTCTAGCTGCTGGTTTTTGATGGAACCGGTTAATTAAGCAAATAAGCAGCATGATATATTTGTTTAAGGCGACTGTTCTATCTCGTCTTGCAGGTACAGAAAAGCAACTTGGATGCAGCTTCTGCGTAAGTGCTGGGAAGCTGCCGTTTTTTAAGCTCCCCATTTTTTTTATTTTATAAATTTAGCTCCCTTTCGATCAAATTATGTAACTAACCTTCTTGATAAACTCAAAAGATTTATCAAAAGATATGGCAGATGACACAAGATACCTACCGCTTAGGGGACCTCGCTAGAATGCTGCCGATCAATCCTGGCTGGACAACCACCTACCGAGGACTGGCGACTCGGAAGGCTACAAACAATTAGTGATTGATTAGCTTAAGTGATTACGTCAACGAAGTGATTAATTAGCAATTTAATTAAGTAATTGTTAATTCTATTTGTGATTTATATGTGTGATGATTATTTTGACAACAATATTTGTGATGGAATAATTTATTTGTGGAAGACTAAAGTACCGTGTTAGGTTGTTTTTTCTTGTAACAGGAGATGCAGTGCAAGTGTGTGTTATGCACGCAAACTACAGGTTGGAGAGAAGCCGTGCAGGCATGTAGCCTGGCAGCAACATGCGAGTGCAGCGAGACGGGATGCAGAGAGGTTCACCTAGACAGAAAATGTTGTGTAGAGGCTAGCGGGCCGTGCATGTGAATGGGCCATGCGCGTGTATGTGAGTGATGGGCTGTGTGTATGTATATATTAGAACGGATCTACGTAGACTTGGTGTGTATACATGTATGTTATATATCTAAAAACAACGGTGATATTCAAGGCACCTTATTTATTTTAAAGGCAAAAAAATCCCATAATAATCCTAGATTCTAGAAATTCTCACGTTAATCGGAAGAAAAAGAGAAGGACCTCCACCACTTATTTCGGTGGGGTCAGATTATAACGGTGCAGATTAATCATATATAACAAATATAATTGTATCTTAATTATTGAAAGTAAAGTTGTATATCAAAAAAGGATCTCCACCACTTACTTTGGTGGGATTAGATTATAATGGTGCAGATTAATCATATATAAATAGAGTTATATAACAAATACAAGTGTATTTCAATTATTGGAAGAAGAGTTGTATACTAAAGACAATTGTATCATTTAGACGCACAGATACACAGGTAAGTCTTCTAGTTAGGTCATGTTTGGATCCATTAGCACTAACAGGTAACTGTTAAAATAGTTGAAATAGATCCAAACAGCATAGCTAATAGTTAGCCAATAACCTAGCTAATAGTTATCTCATTAGCTAGTTCTCCTTTGCTAATTTTAGCTAATGGATGGTCAAAAGACCAATTTACCCTTGGCTGATACAGTAGCCAAAAAAAGATGCAAACAGCTAATTAATACAAGAGTACAATAGACATTTGCACCTACAACCAAATTTCCAACCACCTATTAGTTAGTACTCCCTCCGTCCCAGTATAGAAGGCGCAACTGTTTGTCATCTTTGTCCCAGAAAAGAGGGCGGCAACTCCTCGGCTCCCGCATGCGCACTGAGTGCATGAGCATGCACATGCAAGCTGTTCGGTTCCGACGTCGTTTAAACACGCACTGCTCTCATTTGGTTCTGCTAGCTCTCGTTCAATTCAGTTCTTCGTTTAGACGACACTAATTTGCTAGCTCTCGGCGACGCGATCAAGCGCAAGAGAGGCGGTCGGCGGCGAGCGAGCTCTTCGCAAGAAGCGACGCGGCCGGGCGGAAGCGGCGACTACATAGCGATGCGGCCGGCGATGGAGCAAGAGGCGGAGCAGCGATCGCGCAGCGAGGCGGCGGCGATGGAGCAAGAGGCGGGCGGTGGCGGCCGGCAATGGCGATGGTAGAGAAGATCACCGCGGCAGAGGAGGCCTTGGGGAAGGCGACGCGGCGGGCGGAGCTGGCCGAGCAGGAGGTCACGAGTGCTCGGCGCATGCAGCATCAGGCGCTGATGGAGCTCGGCCGTGCGCGAGCACTTCTGGACCACGCCGTCTGCATGCGGCAGCAAGCGCTGGTGGAGCTCAGCCGCGCGCGAACTCTTCTGGAAGATGGGACGCACGCCGACGACTCCCAGGTACAGCTTCTAGACGATGGTGCTTACAACGTCGACGCCAGAGTCCGCGAGGTGGGTGAAAGTGAAGGTGACTTCGATAGCGTTCGGTATGTTCTCGACTCACCGGTAGGCGACACCTTCGTTCCGGATTCGTTTGAGGAGACCGATGCTGAGGAAGAAGCTAGGATTGCTGCAATTGTTGCTGCGGAAGTGGTAAAAATGGAGGAGGCAGCTGCGGTTGTCCGGCCAATCATGCTAAAAATTATGTTCCCTAATTTCATGTGAGAAAGGAGCAACAGTAGCAAATTTATCTTGTTTACGTGTACCTATAATGAACACTAGCAACAGCAGCAAATTTATCTAAGAAAAACAGACATCAGTACTCTATTTTTGTTGCTAGTTGTTGGACAATGAACAGTAGCAAGAGTAAAATCCTAAGCTATGCATTGATAAAATCCATCGCATCTAGATAAATTTGCTTATCACATTGCAACCTTATTGGAAGTTGACCATTTCTCTCCAATGTTTCCTTCTTCATATGCGGGATTGCATAATGTTGCCCGCCTTTTGCACGCATAATCTCTCTCATGCACCCCTGCTGTGTAAGGAACACACGTTCGATCTTTCCACGGATATTCTTCATATGCTTTGATCACATTTGTCTCAATCTCTTGGATGTTTGATGGAGATGACTTTTGAAACAATGACTGCAGGGCTGCAAAAAAACCTAGATCCAAAACATTAAGATCCGGAGAGTTGGGTGGTTGACATATTACTTGTATATTCCACCCATCTTCTTGTGCTACACGGCAAAATTCTGGGTCGTCAACCGTAATATGCGTCTTCGCATTGTCTTGTTGGATGAATATTGGAAGTCCTCGTTCTTCAGCAGGCCATTTTTCTTTTATGGCGGGCAAGACCTTTTCAATTAGATACTTTCGGCTAGTGTCCCTCGTGACCGATGTCATGGCCTTCAGCTCCAAGGTTCCTACAATCGATCATGCAAATAACCAAGATTAGTAGAGTTGCTATATTTCAAGTAATTAAGCAAAATTAAACAATTTACCCCTCTCCCTATTGTGACTTTTCCTCTTGGCCGGCTCCCAGTAAGTGAAGGGAAAAATTCCGATTTTTCCATCAAATGTGCATATGCGGTGTTCATCAAATCTTGGACGGGCTTTTGCCGCTAGAAACATAACCTTTTCAATGAAGTTTTTGCTCTTCACGGTTCTACGAGGGATCTGTTCGTCATGTGCCAAGTAATAATTTTGGTCTTGCCTTGTCCAATAAAACCATTTCTCATCTATGTACACGACGTTGTACAAAGATTTGAAAGTTGGTTCATCCGGTATGCTTTGGCTGTCAAGCATTTGTATGCAAAATCGTACACGAGCCTTCATGTTATCTTCGGTCAAGGTGAATTTTATGGCATTTGTATGGCGCCTAAAACTTCCTTCCTTTAGACGTCTATGTAGTGTGCTCTTTGACATATGCAAAGCATTGGCTAGGTCACGGATGGTATGGCGCTGTCTAAGCGGTACGTCTTTGATGGCATCCGGGTTAAAGGGAAGTTTTTTGCGACCACATTTTTCCTTCTTCTTGGATTCAAAAGCTTGAATTCCATTGGCAATTTGTCCATCTCGCCATACGCGCTGAACAACTCTCCATGGCACCCCCATATCATCAGCAATAGACTTTGTCACACCCTCCTTCATCATGCCAGGAGCTGATCTTTCTAAACACATGGCATACAGAGTTTGTTTTACACTAGGAGGGTAGTGCCTCCTCCTCTTGATATTGATATCTACACAAAAATACATGAGGATTTAGTACTGCATGCTACATCCAATAGTGAAAAACAACTCTATATTGCACTGTATTACCTGCGAGTGAAAAACAAACTCTATATACATGCATGCGAGTATTACCTGCGTCGACTACCACGGCATCAGCTTCGCTTGCACCGTCATGGCTTCAACCGTCCCCACGCCGTCGGCCGCTTGCACGTCGCCGGCTTCATCAATCTCATCCCAATTGATGGGTTGATTCAAATCAAACCGGGCATTATGTTTAATCATGGGAGGAAGAAGAGAGCGAAAAAAGAAGCAAAGGAACTGTAAGCGTTGTGCATAGCGCATGGTTTGTAAACATGCGAGTATTTGTAGAGTTGTGAATCGCATGGCGCTGTGCATGGCGATGCAAAAATGCTTGCGCTGGCTGGGTCTCTAACGCGCTGGCGGAATTTGCTGGCGCGCCTTGCGAATCGCATGGCATGTGAATGGGCCGCATGGCACGCGAATCGCATTTTATCTTGGCGCGGCGAATTTTTGGCGTATGCAAAAAAATGGCATGTGAATGGCTGCATGGCGCATGGGCGCGAAAGCGCGAAAATATTTTGGCGCGGGCGAATTTCTTTGAAGCGCGTTGCGTTGTCGTCGGGGCGAGCGAAAATTAATCGATCTTGGTCTCTGCGTTTTTTCCAGTTACGCCTTCTATACTGGGACGGAGGGAGTAGATGCAAGCAACCTAGCTAATAATTAGTCAGCTAATAGTTAACTAGTTATTAGCTATTAACTAGCTAACTATTAAAACTAATGGATCCAAATATATCCTTAGGATAAATAATCACGTTTAAAAGGAGGCTCCTGTGCAGCACAAACTGCCGTGCGGCAGCATGAAAGGAAAAGAGACGTGCGGAGGCAGCAGTAGCTCCCGTCCAACATCCGTACGGCTGCAGGACCATGGGACTTGACAATTGACATACGGCAGCAGCAGTGTTCCTAGTGCTGCGGCGGCTGCGCAAGGAAAAATGAGAAAGAGGAGAGAAAAAAAAGACAGAAAAAGAAAAGAAAATTTTGAGAGATTGTTTTAGGGTTGTGCTTTCACTAAAAAAAATTTTTGTGCGTTTTCTGTATTCCTAATTTAAGGAATAAATCAGTGAGTATAGATTCCGATATACTAGTGTTTGATCTTCATGTTTTCGAACAATTGCTTTCTCATTTGCTAGTTTAATCTAGTTTCCTTCTATGGCCTTAGATCCATTATCTTACATTGATTTTTTTAGTTTGATCATTAGTTATTAAGTTTTAGAATTAATAAAAACAAAAATTACGTTTAGGTGTTTGTAATATCCTAAAATCCAAAATAGATAAAATAAAATTTAAAAATGAAATTGAATAAAAATTTTAATTGGAATCTAGATTTTAATTGAAAATATCATCTTTTTCTTCATTTTCTTGAATTCTAGTCTTAAGAAAAGAATAATTGCAATGTTGAAATCCTTTCTACCAAAATAAACAAACTATAAAATGAGTTTGAAGTATAATATTATTTTGAATTTTCATCTTTTCTGAATTTTTCTTGAATTTTGGGTTTTAAGAAAATCTTTTATATTAATTGTTTTCTTCTCTTTCAAAATGCAAAACCCAAAATCTTATAAGAAATAAAATACAAAAAAATTTATTTAAACCCCAAATAATTTCCAGAGCTTCCCAAATATTTTCAAAGCAATGTGAACACATTTAGTGCTAAAAAGAAATCAAGAATAGTGACAAATGACTAAAAATAGTACACATGTCATAATTAAATAAAAATATATGAATGAGATGTTCAATTTAAATTTTTATTTCATCATCCTCAGTTTCTTGGGAACCAATCTGAAAATTTACAGAAAAAGGAAAAGCTCATTTAAAATGTCTCAAAAATCAAAATTATCAATGCCAGAATTTTACAAAATTATATATGATTGATCATCATTTTAAATTTTTTGGTAGCTTTCAATAACCATTAGAATCACATATAAAAAGTTTCATATAAAATAAATCACATTTGGAACCTTAGAAAAATAAAAAATCAGAAAACTTAAAACTGTAACAGCACGCTTCTCAGAATTCTTAGAATTTACTCAGATAATATTTTGACCTGAAATTTTTACCAGAGGATAAAACCTGTATCAAAATCAGAAAAAAATTTAAAAATCTTAGGACATGAATGAATACCCTATTAAATGCAAGAATCTTGATCTATCCATTCTGGGATATTCTAGTGCCATCTTTTCTATCACTGCCGTGTGGGTCCCACATTAACTCTAGCCTACTTGATAGAAGCACAGTCTCCCTATGCCACCTTCATCCTCCTCAGCCCGAGCCAAGCCTAGATACCTTTTTTTTGCCACAGTTACCGAAGGGCAACAAGAAAACGAGGGAATCCAATTAAGCCGCTTCGGTAAATTGATTCAATTCCCTTACACCGTAACCTCATACACATTTAGTGATCATATTTCCCCTTTTAATCATAGCTCTAACCGGCCGCAATGTCACTGCACCCCCACTTTCTTCTCCACCTCTGGTTGCTCAGCAGCAGCTCTCTCCGACTAGACTCTACTTCAGATAATAGGTAAAATGGAACCTATTTGGCTCACTCATGCTCACAAGACCCTTTTTTGTGTATGATCAAGCCTCATCTAGCTCGGCACCCCTGGCCATTTCCGTCACAGCACAACAATGGTGGTAGCCACCTTTTGGCTACCGCCGGTGACCTTCGAGCCCACTCATAGATGCTCTTTAGTGACCTCTTGCTCACCACATCATGCCCAGATCTCCGACCCTCTTCTGGTCGTGAAACACACCGAGACCACCGTTCCCTGCTTTGTTTCTCTGCATTGTGGGCCTGGGTGGCTAGTGTCTTGCGCCTAAGCTAGAAATTCAAAACAAGCCGAAGTACGCTTTCGTTAATAGAAAATGTATTTGGTATTTTTTTGGCATTTTTCAATATCAAATGAATTCAAACCTTGTAACTTTTCAATCCTTAGTCCAATTTTAGTGAAATAAATTTGTAAATTAATATAAAATCATGTAGTTTCAGAATATGTGAAAATATTTAATTTTAGTTCACATTTTGAATTATTTGAATTAAAGTTTTCATAAAACCCTAATATGGTCACTATTGAAAATATGTAAACCACAGCCCCTAAATTTATGAAATAAATATCAACATGCTCCTAAGACTATAAGCAACCCATTTTACAAAAAACATTTATATTTTAACCTAATTTGAATTAAGTTTGAAGATAGGCTATTATTCAATGCATAGAAAATTCATATTGCTATAAATAGTGCATACAAATTCAAAATAGGGTACAACAAATTCCTAGACCTAGTTTTAACCATTATAACACTGTTTATATGAAAATACTTCATATTTGGTTTAGTTTAAGCTAAGTTTATAAAGACTCTATGTACTAGGTGCATATAAATAGCCACATGGTTGCACCCTTTATAGCCGAAGGATTTCAGCCCCAACCGGCCATCCCACGTGTCACCTTGCGACATTTGCGAAAAAGCCCCTCCGTTTCTTTGAATTACGGTTAGGTCCCTGCAGATTACGGATAGGTCCTTCACGACTTTTTGTGAGGGAAAATTTTTTTCCCATTCATCGCGTTTAGGTCCCTGGCGCGCCGTTTTACGGAAAAACCCTCTCGTTAAACTTAAATCGCGAGCAAGCCCTTTTCTAATTTTTCAGGATAGCGGACAGGTCCAAAAACGTAACAAACAGGCCTTTGCTCCTTACGTCTAGGTTCTTTCTCCGTTTTCCTTCGCGGTTTTTTTGTGAGGGGAATATTTTTTCCCATTCATCGCGTTTAGGTCCCTGGCGCACCATTTTACAGAAAAACCCTCCCGTTAAACTCAAATCGCGAGCAAGCCCTTTTCTAATTTTTCAGGATAGCGGACAGGTCCAAAAACGTAACAAACAGGGCCCTTGCTCCTTACGTCGGCTCCTTACGTCTAGATCCTTTCTCCGTTTTCCCCGGAAAAAAAAGTTTTGCTTCTCTCAGCGGATTTTTAAGAGACGGAATCAAAAACAAAAAAATGTACCGACCAAAAAAACAGATTCGTCGAAGGTTTATAGCGATTCATGGATTCGCCCGCGGGTCCGAGCAGCCTTTTAAAAAAGGAAATACATAAAAAAACACAGATTCGATCGCAATTTCCTAAAAAAAACACAGATTCGTCGAAGGTTTATAGCAACTTATGGATTTGCCAATGGGTCATAACCGCGGGTTTTTTTTTAAAAAAGGTAGATTCATCTAGAGATTTATAGCAACTCATAGATTCGCCGGCGGGTCCTAACGACCCATTTTTTTGACCAAAAAACCAGATTCGTCGAAGGTATATACCGATTCGTAGATTCGCCCACGGGTCCAAGCAGCCTTTAATTTTAAAAAAGGAAATACATAAAAAAAACGGGCCGCACTTTTCTTTTAAAAAAACAAAAAAAACACAGATACACCGCAATTTCCTAAAAAAAACGCATCGACAAAAAAACACAGATTCGTCAAAGATTTATAACAGCTTATGGATTTGCCAACGGGTCATAACCGCGGTTTTTTTTTAAAAAAAATGTAGATTCGTTCAGAGATTTATAGTGACCCATAGATTCGTCGGCGGGTCCTAACGACCCTTTTTTTTAGCAAACACAAAAAACAAAAAAACGATCAAATATCCCGAAATACGTAAAAAAACACGGATTCGTCTACAGAGCAGCGCAGCGTAGCGCGCTATTATTGCTAGTAGTTTATATAAAAAGATATAATTTTGGAAACACTCCATAGGTCCAAATCATCTAACCCGATGGATATAAATAATGTTAACTTAGTTTGAACCAAGTTTCCAAATAGCTTTGCCTCCCATATACAAAAGATCAACATATGGATATCTTTCAAAATTAAATAATAAAAGATGTAAAATCAGTTGGTATAACCACCTAATACAGTAAAAATCATTACAAATATTCATGGTTTGCACTTAACCCCCCTAATTGAAACATACTTTCACACATATATGCTTAATAATTCAAAATATAAACAAACAAATATAAATAAAATATCATAAGTAAATGTTAGATCATGTAGGACCAGTTTTAAAGGTCAAGAGCATCTCAATCTACAAAAATAATTTAATGTTTGATTTAGTTTGAATTAAGTTCATAATAAATTTCATTTTTTATGTGCATAAAAACTAAAACGTTAATAACTTCCACAAATAACAATTAAAATTTACAAAACCAGTTTCAAGACACTTCTAAGGTCAAGACCTTTCAATAGTATAAAAAATGGTTGCATATCTATGTAAATTGCAGTCGCAAATCTAAAATAAAATCTAACCTCTTATAGCATATAATTTAAAAATAATTAGGATTAGGAAATGAATACAACATTACAAATAAACACTAATACCATTAAGTCTAGCTTAGGAATGCCCCTAAGGCAAGATCATCCTATTCTGTAGAAATGATTCTATTTAATCGTACTTTGCATTTGAATCCTATTAAAAGCCTAAACCTCCCTAATATAAATTCTAAAATCTATAATTCATACAGACAAACCTACATAATAAGAAATCAATATTCAAAATATTTTTATCACTAGAACCTTTAATTCTAATTCATTTTGAATTTGGTTTCATTTGATTTTTTTTTGCCTCTCATTGTTATTGCTTTTTATTACTGTTATACGATATACACGTGTAGACACCGAAGTATCCAAAGCTATGACTGTCTACCTCGAGTCGACCTCTAAACCAACAGAGTAAGGCAAGCACCCCCTTTGATCATATTGATCCCAGTGTTTTAATTTTTATTTTGTTTTGTCAAATCCATTTATGCATACGTATATTTTATATAAATTTGCTATATTGTGGTACTGGTAGATATACCTATTATCTCATGGAACTTTCTTAATAAATATTGAACTGTAAACCTTGATAACTGTAAAATATTTTAGACAATACATAATATTAAACATGACTATATGCGATTACATATTAATCATACTTATCCATGCTTTAGTAATGAAAATTGAAACTGTCAGATTACACTTTTTCTTAAGAATTTAAAAAGGTTGGATATGACATTAAAGGTTATTGATATTTTGGTTAAAAATAAAAATAAAACTATGGTTTAACACGAACGATTATTGACAATAGCCGGATGTGCATGAGACTTACACGTAGTGTAGGGAGGGATTATCGTTCGGGTTGGATTAAGGACCGAACGTAGTGTTGTATAATCTAAGAGATCTGTACAACCGCAAATACTGGTATGGGACAGCCTTAAACCAATTAAGTTATCTAGTTTAATTTTACACATTGGAAGGCTGAAGTAGCACAGACTTTCTGAGACTGATTACTCGTAGGGGTTTCCACATGCCAATGCAATAGTGTACGCCTTGCTATGATAGGGAAGTGGAGACTCAACAGTAACGAACTATTAAGAGTACAACGTTGTACAAATATCTTCTGTCGCTTTAGAACATGGGGAAGTGAGGACACATCAGGAATAACTTGTTGAGAGTACAATGGGTGCACAAATGTCTTCTGCTATCGTAGGAAGAGTTTGTCATTACCAGATTGATGCAAAGTTAACCTAGTTAGTGTAAAGGTTTTCGTCATAAATATTCTGCCTACACATCGAAGGAGCGTAAAAATAGAAGCAAAAAAAAGTCATGACTTGTGGGTAAAGCTGTACATCTCTGCAGAGTTTAAATCTTTTTGAAAGACCGCGCCCGCAGTCATGGAAGATTTGGTGAACTAACATTAGTTAGACGTTTTCTTATTTTGAAAAAAAGAATGAATTAAAGACATTGGTTGGAAAGTATTTGTTTCATATTATATGCCAGAGAATGGCATTGGGATGACGCAATACTTACAATTATGAAGGACTGTGAATTATTACTTTATGCTTACATACTTGTTATTTTTATATTAGTCAAACTTATTTTTACAAATTTTTTTTACAAAATTTCTACTTGATTTATATATTCAAATTTGTTTTTCGCAAAGTACCCGTAGAAGTCTCCTTTGACAAAGCCTGTATTTACTGTATTTTTGCGATACACCCTAAGTCTCCCTGAGTACGAAAGTATTCATCCTTACTTATTTGTTGGTTTAGATGAAGATAACGAATCTCCATACAACATATACTTTGACGCAGGTTGCAGAAATTATATTAGCAAGTTTTTCTAGAGTTTATACCTTGTCAGTTGCCTGAGGGTTGGATGGGAATACTACAAGATTTTTGTTTCTTTTCGCTGCAATAAAATCTGCTTTGTAAGACCTCATTGTATAAATTACCATTATCATATGAAATAATAAGTATGGGTGTGTTATCAATTGTTGTAAATGTGCGTACTAGTCACTGATCATGAGAATAGTACTGTATGTACATAGATAATTCTTCTTATTATTTTGTACCAAAAGGGGATGTGACCATCTCCAACAGATGACCCATATGGTTCCCTACTGCAAAAAATAGGTAATGAGGCGACACTGTAGCAAAAAAACTCGCTCCAACAGATTCCTCAAATCGATCTGCATCTTTAGGGAAGGGAGAGAGAAACCCGAAATCTCCAGATTCTCTCTCCCTTCCCCATTCCAATCCCCATCTGCTTTCGGCGTCTGCAGTCGTTCCTTCCTGACGAGGAGGAGCGTCGAGGAAACAACGCTGGAGGAGGCGGCGGTCTGCACCGCTCAATCTGGGCCGTCGCTCCATGGCTGTTGAGATCTGAGCTTTGAGCTCCGCCGCTCGGTCTGGCGCCGTCGAGGAGTGTAGCCGCCGTCGCGTCCCCCACAGCATCGAGATCCAAGTGGTTTCCCTCCCCCGGATCTGATCCCTGGCTTTGTCCTCGACCAGACCACATCACCATCGTCGTCTTCGACCGTGGCTGCAACAAGGTACAAACCCTAAAACTGCTCTTCTTTGGTTGGATTGATGTGGGGTTAGCGCGAGGTGGAGAGAGTGACTTCTGGAGGCTTCATTGTGACATGAAAGATGAAACATTGCATTTTTCTTGAGTTGTAGAAGGATTTACCTTTGCGGTTGCAGGCTAGCTGAAGTAGGGCCGTGGCCCGGCCTCTTGGTTTGCATCTTTCAGGGCAATTCTTCGAGTGGAAGCCCTGCTTTGTGAGTTAAGATTCAAGAGCCTATGTAAATATGAGTAAATTTTGCCTGTTTATCTCTACAGTTGAAACTTTCACTTTGTAATCCATCTGCTTCATCAGTGAAAATACATAATCAAATAATTGTGGAGTATTTCGTCAGTGTTTAGCTCTATCTTTGTTGTGGCAACTTTCCTTTTGCATTGGAATTATATGTTTGTTAGAATGTGCTGATCTTGATTGGGTGCATATCGAATGGTTACTGCAAAAGTTGCAGATCTTGATTTGGTATTATTCGAACAGAAAATAAAAGGGCATTCGATCTTGATTTGCTAATGGAAATTGAAATTTGATTTGGCAGATTATCTGCCATTGCATGATTGTGGATGGCATGCAGAAGTCTTGAACATAGTCGTGGCCCATGTCTTTCAATTTCTTTCTTTTTCAAAATGCAAATGAAAATGAAGAGCTAAATGAGCTATTCAGATTTTGTTCTAGCCGTAGTTTCTGATGATGATGTACTGAAATGAGCTATTGAAGAAGTTAAGATGTTGTTATTACTTCCTAGTATTGAAGAAGTTTCCTAGATTTTCATTTGGTTATCTAGTTTGACAATTTTGTAAGTTTGAACTCTAATCATAACCCGAAAAGACATCCTTCATATATCGTGTGAAGAAAATTGTGAAGCCATCTCTCATCAAGGAGTTCTTTGGAGTAAGAAAAATCGCTGCCTTTGTGTGATGTAGCTTTGGATTTTGTTCGGTTGCGATATGTATCATTGGTGTATGTTTATTTACTTTGTATTATCCAAGAATCGTCGAAGGCACGGGAGAGGACTCCTGATGTGCCACCACAAACCCCTCCAATAGGTTAGTTTGCTTTTGCTCTAGTAGTATTACGACCCTCTGATAATCAAGAGCTAATTAAAATCCACCATCTTCGATTTCCTTTGCAGGATCTCCAGCTGTGAATCCTCCACAGGTAGAGTTAAAAACCACTTCTTTGGACCCTTGTATGTTGATTTCTCGGGTCTTTGTGAATTAAATTGATCCTAACCATTTCTGAAAACTCTTATCAGGGAGGAGATTTTGAAGTGAAAGTCACAAAACTTGTGGAACTTGGGTTTGACCTTGGAGAATCTAGAACTGTTGTTTGCCCACTACAGGCTTGGTTTAGAGGTGATTCGTATTTTCTCTCTTCCCTGAGAAATGTTCTTGCTTTCATTTTACTTCCAGATAGTATATCATACTATATGAGTACCCCTTAACCCATAAATTTTTGCAATTTGTAGTTCTCAGCATCTTTCTAACAGTGGAACCCAGTTTGAAAAAAACTTCTGGAAGGGATCCTTAAGTACCCAACATGCATATACTATTTTTTAAGTGATAAGCATAAAAGATTAAGTGAGTAAAGCTTTCTTACGGCTGCATTTAATAACTTTACCTTACTACCTGTTTCCAACTTCCTTCTCAATATTTTGCATCTTTGCATACATTGGAGTAGAATGTGCTTTTCTTGAGCAATTCTTGATGTGTCCCAGTTTGTGCTACTCTTCCATTCTCCACGACAACAATGGTGTCAGCATTTACAATTGTGGACATCCTATGGGCTATCAAGATAACGGTCCTCCAGCGCATGGCTCATCAAGTGCATCTGGACTAGCTTTTACGATTAAGAATCATGGGCACTTGTTGCTTCATCCAGAAGGAGAATTGGTGGATCCTTCAGCATTGCCCTTGCAATAGCTACTCTTTGTTTCTGGCCTCCTGACAACTGCACACCCCTTTCTCCTACCTGAACCAATTAAGTTTAGTGCATATATAAATATTATGGAATCATCCATGATTCTTCAATAGGAACAAATTGTGGCAATTTGTTGCTTTCCAACTTCTAATCTTAATATATCCATTACGCATTACACTTTACAAAACAGGGGTCGAAATCCTAATGGTTATCAAGGGACAACATGCTTCCTGTCAAGTCTATAATTTACCTTGTGCTCTCAGATGATCCCTTGCAATAGGCATTCGTTATGCTTGTTTCATTAACTGTATGAACAAAAAAGGGGTTGTTGTACTTCTTACTAATCTATACTTCTAGTTTGTTCTTACTTTATTTGCAAGTTGTAATTCTATTTCGTTTTTAGTGAATGCTCAATGCATTTTCATGTTTGAGATTCAGAAATTCACATGCCATGTTCATGCTAAGGCCACATCCTTAAATACTCATTGTACATGTAGTTGTTAAGCTTCCACAATATTAATCTGTAGTTGTACATGTAGATGGACAAGGATCGGGAGGCGAGTAAAAGGCTTGCATGGGCGATAAAAAAGAAATAGAGGCATCGCATCTAACCTAACAAAATTGTAAAGACAATTTTAGTCCTAAGACATGTCAATGTGCTAATGAACTCAATAAGCGTTATGGTTAGCATCGAAACTATAGCTCCTGACTTAGAGCAAGTTGCCATCTGATCACATGAGCGATGCAAAGAGATGAAGTAGAGCTTACGGAGGATGTAGACCACGAGTTGTGTCTTCCTATGACTACGAGTGATGGCGAGGAGTAAGCGTGATGACGAGCGATGTCGTGAAGATGAGGTATCGATATTGATAGTGATGATTCGGAAGTATTCTAGTCTTGTATTAATGTTAAGACTTGTTATGCATGATGTAATGTTGTTAAGACTGGTTAAGACTTGTTATGCATGATGTAATGTTTTTAAGACTTGTTAAGATATTGTAATGATGTTTCCTAACTTGAGGATTTCCACAATTTCTATTCTAACAACAACAAAATTTCTCAAGTTAGGAAACATCATTACAATACCTTAACAAGTCTTAAAAACATTACATATGCATAACAAGTCTTAACCAGTCTTAACAACATTACATCATGCATAACAAGTCTTAATATTAATACAAGACTAGAATACTCCCGAATCATCACTATCAATATCGATACCCTCATCTTCACGATACTGCCTGTCATCATGTTTACCCTCGTCATCACTCTAGTAGTCATAGGGAAGACACAACTCAGGGTCTACATCCTCTACAAGCTCTACTTTATCTCTTTGCATCAGTTCATGTGACTGTATGGCAACTTGCTCTAAGCAGCGAGCTATAGTTTCGATGCTAACCATAACGCTATTAAGTTCATTGGCACATTGACATGTGTTAGGACTAAAATTGCCTTTTACAATTTTGTTAAGGACAGATGCGATGCCCTCTATTTCTTTTACTGCCCATGCGAAGCCTTTACTCAGTTTCTTCTGATCCTTGTCCATCTACATGTACAACTACATATTAATATTGTGGAAGCTTAACAACTACATGTACAATGAGTATTTAAGGATGTGGCCTTAGCATGAACATGGCATGTGAAATTCTGAATCTCAAACATGAAAATGCATTGAGCATTCACTGAAAACGAAATAGAATTACAACTTGCAAATAAAGTAAGAACAAACTAGAAGTATAGATTAGTAAGAAGTACAACAACCCCTTTTTTGTTCATACAGTTAATGAAACAAGCATAATGAATGCCTATTGCAAGGGATCATCTAAGAGCACAAGGTAAATTATAGACTTGACAGGAAGCATGCTGTCCCTTGATAACCATTAGGATTTCGACCCCTGTTTTGTAAAGTGTAATGCGAATGGATATATTAAGATTAGAAGTTGGAAAGCAACAAATTGCCATAATTTGTTCCTATTGAAGAATCATGGATGATTCCATAATATTTATATATGCACTAAGCATAATTGGTTCAGGAAGGAGAAAGGGGTGTGCAGTTGTCAGGAGGCCAAAAACAAAGAGTAGCTATTGCAAGGGCAATGCTGAAGGATCCACCAATTCTCCTTCTGGATGAAGCAACAAGTGCCCTTGATTTAGAATCAGAAAAGCTAGTCCAGGATGCACTTGATAGAGCCATGCGCGGGAGGACTGTTATCTTGATAGCCCACAGGATGTCCACAATTGTAAATGCTGACACCATTGTTGTCGTGGAGAATGGAAGAGTAGCACAAACTGGGACACATCAAGAATTGCTCAAGAAAAGCACATTCTACTCCAATGTATGCAGCATGCAAAATATTGAGAAGGAAGTTGGAAAGAGGGTAGCAAGGTAAATTTATTAAATGCAGCCAGAAGAAAGCTTTACTTCTCGAATCTTTTATGCTTATCACTTAAAAAATAGTATATGCATGTTGGGTACTTAAGGATCCCTTCCAGAAGTTTTTTTCAAACTAGGTTCCACTGTTAGAAAGATGCTGAGAACTACAAATTGCAAAAATTTATGGGTTAAGGGGTACTCATATAGTATGATATACTATCTGGAAGCAAAATGAAAGCAAGAACATTTCTCAGGGAAGAGAGAAAATACGAATCACCTCTAAAGCAAGCCTGTAGTGGGCAAACAACAGTTCTAGATTCTCCAAGGTCAAACCCAAGTTCCACAAGTTTTAGGATTTCACTTCAAAATCTCCTCCCCGATAAGATTTTTTCGAAACGTTAGGATCAATTTAATTCACAAAGACCCGAGAAATCAACATACAAGGGTCCAAAGAAGTGGTTTTAACTCTACCGTGGAGGATTCACAAATGGAGATCCCGCAAAGGAAATCAAGATGGTGGATTTTAATTAGCTCTTGATTATCGAGGGTCGTAATACTACTAGAGCAAAAGCAAACTAACTCGTTGGAGGGTTTTGGTGGCACATCAGAGTCCTCTCCCGTGCCTTTGACGATTCCTGGATAATACAAAGTAAATAAACATACACCAATGATACATATCGCAACCGAACAAAATCCAAAGCTACATCACACAAAGGCAGCGATTTTTCTTACTCCAGCAACTCCTTGGATGAGAGATGGCTTCGACAATTTCTCTTCGTCACGTATAAGTGAAGGGATGTCTTTCTCTGAAGTTACAACAATATACTGATTAGAGTTCAAACTTACAAAATTGTCAAACTAGATAACCAGATGAAAATCTAGGAAACTTCTTCAATACTAGGAAGCAATAACAACATCTTAACTTCTTCAATAGCTTATTTCAGTACATCATCATCAGAAACTACGGCTAGAACAAAATCTAAATAGCTCATTTAGCTCTCCATTTTCATTTGAATTTTGAAAAAGAAAGAAATTGAAAGACATGGTCCACGGCTATGTTCAAGACTTCTGCATGCCATCCACAATCATGCAATGGCAGATAATCTGCCAAATCAAATTTTAATTTCCATTAGCAAATCAAGATCGAATGCCCTTTTATTTTCTGTTTGAATAATACCAAATCAAGATCTGCAACTTTTGCAGTAACCATTCGATATGCACCCAATCAAGGTCAGCACGTTCTAAGAAACATATAATTCCTGCGCAAAAGGAAAGTTGCCACAACAAAGATAGAGCTAAACACTGACGAAATGCTCCACAATTATTTGATTATGTATTTTCACTAATGAAGCAGATGGATTACAAAGTAAAAGTTTCAGCTGTACAGATAAACATGCAAAATTTACTCATATTTACATAGGCTCATGAATCTTAACTCACAAAGCAGGGCTTCCACTCGAAGAATTGCCCTGAAAGATGCAAACCAAGAGGCCGGTCACGCCTCTACTTCAAAGAAGCTCAGAACCGCAAAGGTAAATCCTTCTACAACTCAAGAAAAATGCAATGTTTCATATGTCACAATGAAGCCTCCAGAAGTCACTCTCTCCACCTCGCGCTAACCCCACATCAATCCAACCAAAGAAGAGCAGTTTTAGGGTTTGTACCTTGCTGCGGCCACGGTCGAAGATGACGATGGCGATGCGGTCCGGTCGAGGACGAAGCCGGGGACCAGATCCGTGGGAGGGAAACCGCGTGGATCTCGACAACAGTGGGGATGCGGCGGCTTACACTCGACGGCCGGATCGAGCGGCGGAGCTCAGCTTGCCTCTCAACAAATATGGAGCGACGATTTCCAGATTGAGCGGTGTTGTGACCGCTCGCCTCCTCCAGGCGTTGCATCCCCTCGACGTTCCTCCTCGTCACGGGAAGGAACGACCGGTGCACTCGAGCGGATGGGGATTGGAATGGGGAAGGGAGCGAGAATCTGGAGATTTCGGGTTTCTCTCTCCCTTCCCTAAAGATGCAGATCGATTTGAGGAATCTGTTGGAGCGAGTTTTCTTGCTACAGTGTCACCTCGTTACCTATTTTTTGCGGTAGGGAACCATATGGGTAATCTGTTGGAGATGGTCTTATAAGGACTAATTCTGCAAAAGATTTTAGAGGATACTATATTTAAGAAAAACGTGCTCAAAGAGACCAGATTTGCGATGGCTTACGTGCTGGCGTTGGTGCACATGTATTACTAGGTGGGAAAGCGCGCTACGCTGCGCCGGTTGAATTTCGATAGCATACGCGGTTATGACCCGTTGGCAAATCCATAAGTTGATATAAACCTTCGATGAATCCGTGTTTTTTTGGTGACGAAAACATTGTTTTTGTTTTTTTTTTTGGTGCTGAAAACATTTTTTTCGGGTTTTTTTGTTGCGTTTGTTAAAAAAATGGGTCGTTAGGACCCACCGGCGAATCCGCGGGACGAAAACATTGTTTCCGTTTTTTTGGGTGTCGAAAATATTTTTTCCGGTTTTTTTGGTTGCGTTCGTTAAAAAAAAATGGGTCGTTAGGACCCACCGGCGAATCCACGGGTCGCTATAAATCTGCGGACGAATCTACATTTTTTTTAAAAAAACCCGCGGTTACGATCCGTTGGCAAATACATAAGTTGCTGACGAATCTACATTTTTTTAAAAAAAACCCGCGGTTACGATCCGTTGGCAAATACATAAGTTGCTATAAAACTTCGATGAATCTGCGTTTTTTTGGTGACGAAAACATTTTTTCGGGTTTTTGGGTGGCGAAAAAAATTTTTCGGGTTTTCTGTGGCGAAAACATTTTTTTTGGGAAAACGGAGAAAGGACACGAACGTAAGCGAGGATCCGGATGTTATTTTTTGGACCTGTTCGCTATCCCGAAAAATTAGAAAAGGGCTTGTTCGCGATTTGAAACTAACGGGAGGCTTTTCCGTAAAAATACCGGGCCAGGGACCTAAGCGCGAAGCAAAAAAATATTCTTGTCTCACAAAAAATCGCATAGGGACCTATTCGTAATTTTGGAGAAATGGAAGGGTTTTTTTTGCAAAATCGCAAAGTGACAGGTGGCTTCCCGGTTGTTCTCCAATTCTTGCGGGTACAGGTTATGTAATGATTGTGATCGAGTCCAATGCCAATTCCTAATAAGGACGAGTAGCCAGACCGCCATCTTTTCTCAACAACTTAGAAACTTCTGGGTGATTAGTGCATAAAACTCAAGCTTTTAAGCGATTTTTGATATAAGTCAAAAGCTATATATAACTAATAAAAGTTAAAAGCTGAAAGTTAGGTTAGATCTACTTTTGCAGCTTATTGCTGAGAAAAATTAGTTATTTATTAAACGGTCTCTTATAAAAAACTAAAACCGCTTTTTAGCTTAGAAAACCAAATAAATAACTTTTCAAAATAGCTACAGCTTCCAAATAGATTTGATTAGTCTAATGGGCTCGGCAGCTTAAGCTTTGTAAACACTGCTATGTAAACACCAATTAACACACTACAGTCACTTTGAGATTGGTCTGACCACTTCTTGATCCATGTGAAAAATGAAATGTCAATATGTAAAAGAGCAAAAGTCATGTACTTTGTCCTTGGATCGATGTGAGCAGCTAGCTAATGTCCTCCTAAATTAATAACCCGTGATCAAATGGTTTGTACTGTACTCAGCTACTCACCTGTCCTGTGCAGTGAGGCTAGCCAGCCAAGCTGTGAGCAGAAAAAACTAGATCACAAATGGTGTGATTACATCCATTGCACGTCGACAGGATATACCATTTCATCCGTTGATAGTTTAGGATTCACATGTCATTGAAACAACAAGTGATATTTTCTAAAATATCAACAAATGGAGTGGTATATCTACATTTTTCGTTTAATTTGTCTCATTTATTATTAATCAATAACAATTAATCACTTCACGGTTGAAAAAATCTAACCAAGAGCCAAGAGAAAAAAAATTCCAGAAGAAATTAATGCCAACTCAAATGACATGCATTAATTCAACTCATGAGATCGAGCTGACATGATTTGGTAGGAGTATCATTAATTCTGCCTAGTCGATGAACACATTCAAAGCTAGCATAAGTTCATCAACGCGCGGTTCCAGAAGTTTAGTGCTTACTTCAAGCCTTTTGCATGTATATTTGCAGAAATACAAGGTGAAGGGATACGGGAAGACTACACTAGCGTAAATTCAAAATTTTCTACTACGTAATAAAAGAAGTACCGTAAATTATAGATATAGATCACGGAATTACCATTAGACGCACAGATCCGTAGCAGAAGTAGAGTCGATATATCACATTGGTGCGATTGTAGTAGTACTAGCCTCATACCTCCTCCAATAGCTCTTCATGATCGTCACAAGTTACGGATCGTCCTAGCATTGAAGCCTCATAATAACGCCTCCAAGGTATCTACATGTACAGGGCAAGAACGTCACATGTCGGAGCGCTAATGCTGGTTGTGCAGTTTAGGGTAAAGGAGGTGTGACGGTTAGGATTTCAAGAATTCCGAATTCATATGATGCCTCTTAACCCTAAAGCCATCAACCCCTCCTTTTATATAGATGCCCTATAATGGGTTTCTATATTAAAGGCCCATTAGTAACTTAAAGCCTATTAGAATTCGGATCACCATCCGAATTAAGTCCCAAACCTTTAAGCGTGCGAACCTATAGATTCACGTATACTTGGGTATGATCCGAGTACTCTTACTTGACTATTAATCAGTAGCAGTCCATAGCAGGACGTGCCAACTCCGAGTATATATAAAGATTACATCAGACGAATCTTAACAATGCGTAGTTATATGTATTTTCTTTTGCCTTATAATATCGGTCAAACTCAAGGTGAGTATGTGCCATCCTTATTTCGATCACTCTTTCTCGATTACGTGACTCGGAATCCTTGACTACGGTTAACTCTTTAACCGCGAGTAGTATGACTATGCATTTCCCAAATCCGACCACACAAGAGACTTAGAGATATCTCTCTCATTGTATGGAGGAGCAAATTCTATCTTGATCGATCACGCCTTGTAGCATGCTTCACGACAAATCTGAAAGCCATCTTTATAACTACCCAGTTACAGAATACCGTTTGGTAACCCCTAAGTAAGCCATTACACATCTCAAGTATACAACACTCTCGCAGTGTCTCAAGGTGGATCGATCTAACTCTATGTTCTTTAACATATATCCATATTATTAGTTTGATATCTCCATATCCATGATTCGTAAAATATGATTATCAACCAATATATATACTAGTCTATTCATATATGTTCTCATATGTTTATCTACTAGGGATTATTTTTAGAATAATCATCATAAGGTCATATATAGAGTTTCATAAACAACTCACATACTTGCTAATAAATAATAATGCAATTATTTTAAGAAACAAGATAATAAATTATAAACATAAAGAAATATAATCATTTCTATGATTAGCTCTATAGTATATCTCCAACATAAGAGCATGTACAATGGTATAGACAATTGTTGTCTATAACAAACTAACATGTCATTTATAGACAGCATTAGAGACAACCCATGCAATGGTATAAACAGCTCATTTATGAGTAGACAGTTTCTTCCTAGACACAACCTGTCTTGGTTCTCGTGTTAGAGTCGACTCTAGATTAAGAGACGGCTCAACTCTTTAGATGCATTCCCTCTCATCCACATCATTTTTTATCCTACATGGCATAGCTTAGAGACTGCTGATATGGACCATTGTACATGCTCTAAGGCAGCTTGCAGGAGAATATGTATCTTTTTATGCATCATCTATATCATAAGAGAACCCAATTGACATTATATCTAGCCACGCCAACAATTTTGGTTAATGTACTGAGTCCAAGAAAAGCTAGCTATCTGTCTTTGAAAGTTCATACTCAACTCTAAGAGCCTTTGTTTAAGAAATTCGATGGTAACTTTCTGCATTGTGCTTTGATCACAATGACCAACAAATACGTACACAAGCAGGCATCACCTAGCAAACTATCCCAACCAAAAAGATTAATACAATAGGACGAATAAAAAGTTGTGTCCATGTCTTTCAAATCTTGTAGCAAAAACACATGATTACTCCATTTTTGAGCTTTCGCAGATCCAGTGTGTCAGACACAGCTCTCGCCAGAATTAAATTTTGCTGCATATGATAAGCACATTGGAGAAACATTCTCAAAAGGGAACAAAATACATTGGAATTAAAAAAAATGAGGAAAACGAATGAGTGAAAGAGCAAGCATCTTTCACTAGATTTCTTGGTCAAATAATATAGTGGCCAATGAACCTTGCTTGTTTCTTGGCCATTTGTAGCAAAAATTAATCCTAAACGCGTGCCACTCTGATGAAAAATAAATTTTCATAACCTCATAACTCGAGAACTAAGGTTCTCTATGGGATATCAAAAGGAGCAGTCTCAGGGTGGAATTTAGTAGAAAGCCAACACACTTGAAACAAAAGTACCCCTTAAAGTTGGAGATAATTACCAGTAAAAGACCATCCACCTACCCCTTACATACCTGTTCTCACTCGGCGGCTCGGCGCCTCCCCACCCGAGCGCAGTGCTTCCCTATCTGTAGTTGGGCACGTCGTTGACCCCCTCGCCGTCGCTGAACCCTGACTTCCTCGATGCAACCAGCCTCCCACCTCGCCGCCACCGCCCCCTGACTGCCTCGATGCAACGGCCTCCCACCCTGCCGCTGCCGACACCTGATCGCTATGATATGAAAATTTTGAGTCTGTGGGGTATTTTCTTTTCAATGGTCTGAAGTTTGTCAACTATCAACATAACTAACGACAAACAATGTTCACCTCTCTATATATTTTGCCTCAGATCTTGTCATCCATGGTTTTTGAAGTAACCTGCTGGCCAAACGTTTTCCTGACACATCTTCAGATTCTCAGAGAAGTGGATTGTCAGATAATCAGAGGTAGTAGCTAAAAAAATGAGCATATGAAACTCTATTAAATTGGCCCTAAATTACAAAAGAAATTGTACGCCAAACAAAATGGGCATTTAGAAAAGAAGAACACAAAGCAAATCGAAACATGACAGGGATTCCTCAAGGAATCATTTAAGATGAATGAATGATCGATCAAATGGGGACAAAAAGAACCTGAAAAGGAAATCATGGTTGCGTTGAAGCATTTAGTAAGAACAAATAGCTAGTCATTTCCACGAAATCAAGAGGAGGACAAGCAATATTCTCAGAAGAGTATCGGTCAAATGCTAAAAGCCACAAATTAAACAAAACCATAACCTCACTGATTTTTTTGGGGACCAGACTAACTTGAGCTGAGAACATGAAACACATGTCTGTCCTTTTCCACCTGCAAGAACAAACCAGAGATGAAAGATGTATGTCATGAAATACATCAAATGACAGAACAATGAACCATATGCATGCTTGGCTCCTCGCACGCCACCCACAGCAGGCAACCGCATCATGGATTGGGCTACATGTGTGGCATACAGGGAGCCAGGCACACACAATCTTTGATCAAACCTCATCTCTCTCAAGATACCGGGAAGCAAGACAAGAAGGCTACTAGAGAGATAGCTAGGTTTAGAGAGTAGAACAGTGCAAAAGTGTGAAGGATGGTGGTAGAAGCAAGAGAGGTACAGATGGATTTATACAGGGGGCAGGATGTTGCTGGCTCTCTCCTGCAACTTACTACAATATGGCTGCTTGCTTACTTGCTCTCCTGTTTACCATAAAGTAAAACAAGGCAAAGGACATGGAGCACAAGACCACTAGAATACTTGCCAAGGGGATTAAAGGATGAAGCTTTTGATGCCATGCCACACGAGCAAGCTTGTGTGACTAGCTAGGCCTACACAGTACTACAATTAGTGTATCTCCGAGTTATGTATTATAGACTGCAGTGCTAGCCTAATATTTAGCCTAAAGCGGCCTCCCCAGCAGCACCAGCCGCACCAACCAATGGCATGCAAAAGAATGTCTCAAAGCTTCTCTCTACTTCATAGCTATGAGCCATCTCTCTCTCTCTCTCTCTCTCTCTCTCTCTGGAGCACTCTCTTCACCCTGCAGGGCTCTATCGTGTAGGCTTTGATGGGGAGCATCCTGCTAGTATAGGGTACTATGAGACTACATGGAGGAAATAGAAAGCGAATCACCATTTTCCCAACCTTTCTTACAGTGGCACTGGCTACTGCACACTTGCACACACCTTCCTCTCTAGCTCACACATAACAAATTCACTAGATCACAGGAAGGGGGGAGAGAGAGAGGGGTGGTGTAGACTATAAAGTTGATGGCTCTGACCAAGGAAGTGGATTTTGTCCGGAGCACTTGGCCGCGCTCCAGATTCTCTTATACCAAACCACACCATGCCAGCCAGCCAGTTTTTTTCTTCTCTATTTTGGTTTTCTATTCTATTTTTAAAAATGCCCTCATTGAAAACTAATTTTAAAAATGATCCTTTTTAGCACCACCAACACGAATGGCGTGGATATTTAGCATCTCTGCGTCACCACTTATGATGCGGTAGTGGTGCGGAGCGTTGCTGCCACCTAAGCCGCCGAGGCCAGCATGACTAGGTTGGTGCCATGTTAGCATACGATCAACACCCTCGGTTTTTATGTGATCCTTCAAAATCCCCCACTAATAGCTTTGGTGCTAACATCCCAAACCGAGAGAAAGCACGTTCTTAAAGGATTCATAGATCATTTATGAATGGATTAGTTCTTTTTATTACAATATGTATTTTTTTCTTAATATATCCCTAGTTACGTAAACAAGGGCATAAAGGAGATAATCTGCATGCGGCGTAATTTCCAGGGTTTCAATTTTAAAAACCCTGCAGCGTAGCCAAAGGGGTTCATGGTTTCAGTTGACAATTTACCAGCATATACATACATCAAATCATAGTGTAGCTAAGCATTGCTAATTAGCTTATCAGACAGCGATCAACTAACAAAGATACAAAATCTTTTGTTCACTAAAGCATCTACATCTGTGACCTGTAACACTATGTCCTGGTGCTCCAAACTGTTAAGCCGGACATTGTTAATCAGGCCACCCATGCGGTCATGCAAAGCCATTGCATTTGTTTAATGAAGGTCCCACTCACATCTTTTGACTGGTAGGGTAGTAGATAATTGAGTCCAATTAATTATTTTGATGTTTAAAAAGAATGACCAAAGATCAGCTTGGCTTGGCATATGCAAGGAAGGAAGACTTGGAGAGGAGCTGTAGGTCTGTACTCTGTACACCTTGCCATATCATGCATGCAATTAAAAGAGAGATGTAGACTAGCTAGTACTGTACGAAATACTTAGCTAGTACACTATGATTTGATATATGTAAATAGTTAGCTACAAATAGATATGCATGCTTGATGATGGGCAGCATGACCATGACATGAAAAGATGGTTGTCTAAGGCAACCAGCTAGCTAGCTATTGTATAGGGTTTGGTTGAAGGTGGAGGTGGTGAGTGGTGACCGCCGCAGGCTGACGGATTGGATGGTTTGGCTTGGGGGCAATGCATGCATGCATGGCTCGTATTGTAGAACTTGGTGCCTTCCTCCCATGGGAGGACTAGGGAATGTTCTCTAGATTAATTAGCAGTTGAGACGACAGGTGGCCACATGGGTCAGGCTTCTATGGGTCGGTCCGAGGCACGACGGTATGGCACGTCTAAAGCATGGCTCACTACGAAGTGAGCTGTGCTGGGCCGATACGCTACTGTTTCTTGGGCCGTGCCGGGCCCAAAAATCAGGCATGGTGGGCGCTCCGGCCTGGTACAGCTATTCGGGTTGGGTCCGTACCGGCCCGGCACGAAGGCAGCACGCCAACACGACGGCGACACACCGGCAATGCCTCACGGCCCTCGCCTCCCCACCACAGCATCGCCTCGCATCCAGCCGCTACCCCGCCGCTGCCTCACCATGCTCGCACGGCTGCACCCACTCGGTCAGTCGCCTCGGCTCCCGCGCCCGCCACCTCGAATTGTCGTGAGCACGTCATCGCCATCGATCGTGGCCCGCGCCGTCACCGTGGGGGAAGAGGAAGGGTCGGTGGGGGAGAGCGCGAGGTGGAGGGAGTACTTGCGCCATGGCTGCGCCAAGCCCTCACCGCCTCGCTCCAGCCATGGCCGTGCTGAGCCAGTGCACTGTCACATCGCTGTGTAGCCTCACCTCCCGCGTCACCGAGCACGCACCGCCTCACCTCTCTTGTGCCGTGCCACCTCGCCTCCCACATCGCCATGCCTGCGGCCGCACCATCCTTGTTGCCATTGCTGTGGGGGGAGGTGAGGAGGTGCCATGGTGGAGGAGATGACTCGACGTTGAGATGGGCTAAGGAAAAAGGCAAAGGCGGTAGGGATGGCGAGGGCACGGGGGCGGCAAGGAGGCCGTCGAGGGGCGGTGGGGAAGAAGATGGGGAGGGCGGCACAGGGTGGTGAGGAAGGCAAGGCAAGCGGGTAAATAAGGCGCCGGTTGGGGGAAAGGTTCTTATTTTATGGCTCTCTCATCAGACAAGTTGTTGTCTTAATACATCTAGAATGTTTTGATAGTAAATTGCAAAATCTATAACTTGTTGTGTTTTATAAATATCATTACATAAATATCTAAGGGGAATAAAATTTCGAACATCAGATACTAATTATGGAAGTTTTGCCAAGAGAGTTAAGGGAAAACATTATTTCATAGTTCAAGACAAGAAGACCTTACTACAAATATGATTTCATAAATATGATAACAAAATATTTCATAGTTCAGGTAACAATACACTAACAAAATATGATATATACCACAAATATCAACAAGTGTTCGGCTAGAAACCACATTATTTCATAGTTCAAGACAAGAAAACCTTATAGTTTTTTCATGTCTTCCATCATATGTGCCATAACTTCCGCAATAGAGGCTTCTTAGTTCTCTCTGAAGTTCCACAACTCCAGTACAGTGCTGATTTGTTTGACACTAATAACCAATTGATTTTTAATCATATCTCTCAATCTCTACAAATTAAAAGCGATCATGTTATTGTGAGAAGGGCAGCAACCACATAGAATTCAGTACTAGAAACCTTCATATTACCTCTATAAGCTCAGCTTTAGCTTCTTCCAATTCTACATTCATCCTGCAGTCCTTACTGATGAGTGCCATGTTAAGGGATTTGATATCTTGCAAGCGATCATCTATGTCTTTCAGTTCTTGTTTGATTTCATAAATCTTTTCTGTTTTCTCAGATTTTCCCTTCAATTATTAGATCTCCACCTCAAATTTTTGTTTAGCTTCTAATAGCTTTTCCACGTCTTTACCACAAATATATTATAATGAATTAGGTGTTCAGTTTCAATGGGAGGATGTAAGATAGAGATAGGATGACATGTACATAAGTTTCAAACATTATTACCTAGTACAGGCACAAAAGAAGCATTGAACATTCAACATACACCTCAAGCCTAGCAAACTAATCCATTTGCTTGGCTTGTACATGCATTGACCTCTAGCGATAAATCGTAAGAAGTATAATTTAGAACAAAGAACGCAATATATATTGCTTCCTGTAAGTAGTGTAGGAGTATATATTAAGGTAGCAAAAGGCAGTAAAAGCCCCCTCTAAGTAGTACAAATAGAAGTATAAATCACTCAAATAATTGTACGTAGTTCGACTCATCTTGCCAATTCCATTGGCGTGATAACAAAAAATAGATCTCAGCTTGATCAGTTATACATCGCTCATATATGCAAGCTAAATTCAAATTCTCAGGAATTTTGATCAAGTAGTTGCCTTGGCCATAGCAAGACACACGAGCACCGAATCATGGAGAAGGAATCATTTGGTATCGCAAATTTGCAACTCACACAGCTACACAAGGAATTGGCATGTAGGTTAAGTCCTGTGATACTACTCAACTAGTAAACCCTAATTGAGAACTAGCCTTATCTTTCATGGCATGTCAACAACAGTAAACAACTCATACACAACTCACTGACGGGGAGGAGGAGGAGGTGCTCGCGGACGAGGAGGTAGCCGACAGGGAGGAGGAGAAGGTAGCCAACGGGGAAGGTGCTAGCAGAGGTGGAAGTAGCCGACGGGGAGAAGCAGGTGCTCACGGAGGTCGCCGGGGAGGAGTTCGTCTTGGGGGGGAGGGGGGGCTAGGGTTTGCAGGAGACAAAACAAATGGATCTGGCGCTATAAATCTCTATCGGTCTGGTTATATAAGGATCTAAGATCATATCACAAACGGTTCCAAGTTAGAACCGTCTGTGATATTACCTTACCACAAACGGTTTATATTTAAAACCGTCTATGATGTGATCACCGACGAGTTTTAACTAAAACCATCTGTGATATGACTGACGGTTCGTAAAGAAAACTGTCTGTGATTAAATCACTGACGGTTGAACTAGACAACCGTTTGTAATGTTTGTAATCACAGATGGTTTTTAAAACCGTTCAATTTTTTTTTGCGCGAATAACAACCTAATAAACAAAGGCAATGCAACACGCTTGATTTTTTTTTTCTGTCACTGAAATTACGGGCTTTATACCAAACACGCATGCCCTCCTTTTTCACGATCTTGGGCAAGAAAGAGGCAAGCGTACGACGTGCAACAGAAAGAGAATGTTCAATCACCGTGCATCACGCACGCACGCGTGAATCTATGTCGCGTGAGATGTAAAGATCAGGGCGGGTTCCACTCTCACCAACCTGTCTTGCTAGCAACCCGGCCCGTGTACTTTTCTTTTCTTCTCTTTTCTTCTTCGCATGCGTACGTGCGTGCTTTTTTCACTGCACAATAAGGAAAAAGATTAATTAGCACAATGGATATTCAAAAGCAGGACTTGGAAGATGGAGAAAGCAGCAGGCAAGATTTGTCTAGATCATATCGTAACAAGACTTATGTGGCCGTATATATATCTATATCTATAAATATATATAAAATACTATATGTTGTTGTTAGTAGTTTACAGAAAAGCAAAGACAAAAGAAGAGAAGAATTGACAGGGAGATCGATAATCACGTCGATGATATCGTATACTTCCTATATTAAAGATGGGGTTTGCCAGTTGGAGGGCTACGTCACGTTGCCAAGTTTGCGGAGAGGCCTTTCGGCAAGTTTTGAATTTGTGTTTGGATTCTCCTAATTTTTTTTTTTTTTTTTTAAAAGCCCATTTGAAAATTCTCAAATTGCGTTTAGGTTCCTCTAGAAATTCCAAAATTGCGTTCAATTCCCTCCACCGGCTCTTTTGCAAAAGGCCCCTTTGAAAATTCCAAATATTCGTTTAAGTCCTCCCACTACCTGTTTTGCAAAAAGAAAAAAAAAACTCGTGGTTTCGCAAGTTAAAATCAAACTCCTTCTCAAACCCTTTTACAAAAAATTCTCATGGTTTAAAAGAAGGAAAAATATCCTGTGCAATCACCCCTCCTGGTGAAACCACCGTGCAACTGAACTAAAAAAAGTTTCAAAAAATTTTGAAAAAAATCATGGATGTACATCTCAACTTACCCCACCTACATATAAAATTTCATGATCAAATTCATCTTATACTAGCAGTTACAAAAAAGACAAATTTAGCATGAACAGTGATTTTTACTGTTCATCACTATTCATTTTTGCTGTTTGTTTTTTTTGTAACTGCTAGTATAGGATGAATTTGATCATGAAATTTTACATGTAGGTGGGGTAAGTTGAGATGTATATCCATGATTTTTTCAGAATTTTTGAAACTTTTTTGATTCAACAGACGCTGCTTTCACTGAGAGGTTGCACCGGATATGTTGCCTTAAAAGAATTGCGTCCGTGTCTAAACCATAGCCTTTTGTGGAAAAAAAAATCCTCAGAATTATGAAAAATCACCCTCACGCGGAGCTGCATCAAGCTAGTACATGGGATTGAAGGTCGGAAGATATTTCTCTGTCCCCTCGTGCGTGGAGCTGTTCAACAGCGACGCCTGCTTTGTGGTGCAAGTCATGGCCGGCCGGTTGCGAGCGCTTTTCCTCTTCATGGTTACATCGATCATTTCTCCGGGCGGCCAATAATGAGACGCACGTGGAGAAAAAAAGAAGGCTAGAGTACGTTCTACTGGTCACAGTAGAATACAGGAAAAGAGAAGGCGCAGTAGTGTGGCCGGCGATCGATCGCAAGCTTTTCTGTACATGAGCTAGCTAGCGCGCGGTGAGTTCATGCAAAGCTAGCTAGCTCATGCTAACTACCGCAAGACAAAGCGGTGTGTATGAGAGATGAGCGTGCGTTTGTGTTGTAGTTGGCAATTTAAGTGGATGATGATGATGATGATAGCCCCAGCGGACTCGCGACGTGGCGTACGTTAGGATTCTGAAGTCTCGGGTCGGTCCCCGCTAGCTTGAAATCAGCTTGAGAAACGGCGGCACCACGTACGGGAGAGTGGGGCACCCAGCGCGCGGCAGGTTAAGAATTTCGGTGGCAATTTTTTTTCGGCACCTAGCGAAATCTTCGGAAATTTTGGTGCGATGTCGAAATGAAATGGTTGTCTAAAATTTTGAACTTTTCGACAAAATTTGATTGAATTCGAATGTTTAGATAAATTTTGATCAAAATTTGAATTTTTGGATAAAATTCAAATGAAACAACCGAAATTCAACCGGGATAAAAAAATTTCAGAACCCACCGAAATAACCGAATTTTGGCAAAATTAAGTGAAATTTCGACGAAATTGGGAACCATGACCAGCGGTGGACGACCCACGTTGTGTCAAGTGGAGACGACAGTCCATCGATCGATCCATTCTATCTCGGTGGCATCATAGATATCTATCTTAGCACTTTAGCCCCTCTATAGGACGTCGATCATGGATGCAGGTTATAAAGGCTTAAAATAAACGAAGAAAATTAGAGCATCTCCTAAATCCTAGTCGTAGTAGATCCGCCGCTGAGCAACGAATTCACTTCACTCGACGACCGTGAGAAATGCCGACGCGCGCAACGAGAGCTATCTCCTGCACGGGCCGCCGCGCGTGGCTGTGCCGCACCACGTACGCATGGCATGGCCAGCCAACACGTTCGTCGTAGCCACGTACGTCTCATGGCCGCGTTTCGCCGCGCGCGGAAGCAGCTGGGCTGCGCGGCGGCAAAGCGGAGATGGGCACCGCACCGCGCTGCTCCGGCATTTGGGAAAGAGCTTTGCAAACTTGGGCATCGATCGCGAGGGCCGGCCGCCGAAACTGATGTGTATGGATCGCAGCGATCCCACTGCACCGTGACCTCAATTTGGGCCTTCACCGTCTTTGTTAGTCGGTAGCTCTCTTGCGCGCGCCATGACCTCCTGTTCTTTTCTTTTTTGGCGAGGACACTGGCGAAGTGGGAACGAGTGCTTTACTACTACGGAATGAAAAATATCTGGGGCTGAGACCTGGGAGGTGTTTCTATGTATGGTAATTTGAAAGTTATATAAATATTAAAGTATAAATAAAGATTAGATGGTGATTATATATCTCTTCGTTTGTTTTAAGATTTATGCGAGTTGTATTAGAAGATCAGCGTGTAGGCACCGCTCGAAATACTATTTGCTTCTCTGCTCGCAATATGAGAGCATATGTTTGCGTAGCTGTAGTAGCGTAGCTCACATGTCTGGTTGTTTGGCATTTAGTCGTAGCTACATACACGTAGCTTCGACAGCAATCTCACTCTGTTGATTTACTATATACTTATTTATCGAGTAGTTAATACATATTTTTCTAAAAAAATCATCAAGACGTCAACTTGCGGGCGATCGAGCATGGCTTGTGTGACCAATCAAGCCTGAAAAAAAGGGGCAGGAATGCAGTCTCACAAATTAATTAATTTAAGACAGAAAATAAATAAGGACTGGGACTTATATTATGCCACGGTCTAAATTCCACTAAATTATCATGTACGTGTGTTTATCTGTGAATTCTCCAAGATTTGATTCCACGCACTCTTGGTAGATTTGCCTGAAGGATGACTACGATAACCAAAATGCATCCATCCACACAAAAATAATGCTTATATTTCCTCCCTCTGATTCTTATGCGGTAACAATCAAACTGCATCCTACTGAAAATAACTAGTTCAATAATCCAATAGATTGCATATACACACATAATTAACCATGCATGCATCAGCTAGCTGTCACCTTTTGTTTTCTTCCCCACTAGTACTACTCAACTCATGAATGGGCTCCATGTTTGTGAGGAATTACCATTCTCGCCGTCGGTTAGATGGTGGTGATCACTCTCAAATCCATCCTGAATCAAACCCTGCAGAGGCGACTCTCTTTTCACTGCAAGGCCTTCAAACCTAGTGAACTGGTGGTTCAGAACATCTTTGATTGCCTTCCCTGCATGTTGCCCTTCAAACAAGTAGTCTACGGCCGGTATCGACGGCACATTCGTCGTCGATGGTGGCGGCTGAGGCGAGCTAGAGAAGCAGGGCACTTGCTCATAACCCTCAAGGTTCCACGCCACGCCGGAGTGGTTGAAGGAGATGGAGTTGCCGACGAGGGGAGGCAATGGAGACGGTGGTGTTCCATTGATGTAGTAGGATGCACTCTCCTTTGCTGGCACGGCAACTGTTGTCCTGCTCTTGTAGAAAGCCCTACACAGGACCCAGTCCTCCTAGACATAAAATATGAAAAGAAAAAAATTGTCAGCTAATGTATGAATGGTAAAAAGTCTTGAAAGAGAAGATTCTGAAAGAATGACAGACAATAATTTGCCGAATAATTGCATAATGGATTAGTGACTGAAAATTAAGGATGAATTATTATGTAGATCGAGGGAGGGAAAAAAAAGAGAGATCTTTTTATGAAGGAAGAGTTGTGCATACATCTAGCTAGTAGAATGTATCTGAAAGAGACTCGCCAGAGCCTAGAGGATCTCATGCGTCTAGCTGGCACGAAAGTGACTGATAAGTAAACAAACACATTCGAGTGCAAACGGAAAGCGAAATCCATGGGCATGAACTGGCGAAAATCATGCATGTTAAGTACACCCTAGCTCTGAATTCTTCGCAATCAACACATATCATGAGAGGCTGACTAGATCTAAGACCACATGCTTTTAACTAACCTACTAGAGATCACTTGATTGTGACGGATATGGAAGACTTAGCTAGTTCAATTATTATTATTAGTGCTATCGTTACCTTGAGAGGCAGCTTCATCTGATGATGATGATGATGATCACCTTGCTCTTCCTTCCGGAACTCATGCATGACCCAATCGGTCTTCTTTCCCTTGGGAGCTCTTCCTCGGTAGAACACGAGCGTCTTGCGCATGCCAACAAGCAACCCTTTCCGACGTATCTCTCGGTCTTTCCCGGTGGCCTTCCAGTAGCCTGATTCAGTCGCTCTGTTTGTCCGTTGACCGGTGGCGTACTTCCTGCCCTTGTGGCTGTAGAAATACCACTCTTTCCCACCAATACACGCAATTTCTAGATCAACATACACCAATGAAGCGATTGATAAAGCATAAATATTTCCCTAAAACAATCTATAACAAATAGCAGCAGTTCTTACACAAGTTACAGTTTAATGTATTTTTCATTTCTATCGGTCGTGTTAAAGTATGATCCAAACTCATTTCGGTTTCGTTTCTTACTCCAATTCGGAGTTCTACTCCTACATGGAGTTCTTTATGTTTCACTATAAATATATCTATGTAGTTTATAAAATAGAGTAAGGCAAATAAGACGAAAGAAGAGAAAAAGATAGACTTGGTGTCAACATCTCCTTATATAGTGATATTTGGCTCTGTGCATTCAATGTTTAATCTTTGTCTCGTTTTTTTTTTTTGATCTTGTATTTTTGCCGTGCGTGTTGTAACAGGGCATATACTACTTATGGCTGTTCTATGATTTCGTAGAACTAACGTATCTTGAACAAATTAACATCCATTATTTGGACAAGGAATTGAGGGAAGTACATGCTACATAGGATTGTAGGAAGCAATTATTGATCCTTGCCCAGTTGTCATTTTATTCTTTTCCCATGCTTTTGCAGACTTCAGTGCTTCTACTAACAGGCAAAGCGACGGCCTCCTTTTTTTTTTGTATCAGCCTCTGTCTTCTATTTTCTCTTTAGGATCAGGCAGAATGGGAGGATATGGGCAGGAGCAGGGACCCATACGAGAGAAGAGGCCGAACAAACTCTCTTGGCAAAAGGAATATCAGTCTGTTATGGTGACGAGAAAGACGACAAGCCAACAAGTAGGCAGACAAGACGTGTGAATTTTGTTGTCATCGAAGATTTTTTTTTTCTTTGTTACAATTATATTCTCTCAAATACGAAAAGAACGTAAACCATGAAGCTTCTTGTTGAAGAATTGTTTCTTTGCAACAATTACTAGACTAGTCCATTTATTAGTTTAGGTAATGTGAGAATACAGATGAGAAACCTAGCAGGGTTAATTAAAGCACCTGGCCCATCTCCAGTTTTTTTTTTCTAGTAAAATATATATGAATTTCATATAGTCGGATAAAAATTCCACATAGTTACATCAAGTTTGATCAAATTATATATTACGATCAGGCTCTGAAGTTTAGGTCAACTTGACGGGAGTTATGTGCTTAAGACGATGCATCATGGGAAACTAATGCTAGCTACTCGACTTGCATGGGCACCATCATGCTCTTGTGCGCTTCGATCGTATAATAGAGTAGAGGAGGGCTATATGTGTGCCACGTGATCGAAGATATAAATATATGCATCTTATGCGACAAACGTATAAAAATTTCTATGCACATGGGGATTAACAAAGTCATGAAGATTCCAGAATGCTTAGCTTCTCATCTAGAACTAGAATCAATCGTAAACGAATGAACTACACGAATTATATGTTTACACATTACGCATGTGTATCGTGCGTGATCTTGGATATATAGGTAACTAAGATACAAGGGCTTGTGTAGTTGTGTACGTACCTGGAAGGTCCCAAGGCTCGCACTTGTTCAGATCGACGTCGACCAACGTAGGGCAGCCGTAGAAGCTCGCCGCGCCGCCGCCGCCGAGTTTCTTCGACAGGTAATCAATCACGAGCTCGTCGTCTCGAGGATGAAACCTAAAGCCCGGAGGCAGGCTTGCCTCCATCATGCTCAACGAAGTCATGATGAGAGAGAGAGAGAGAGAGAGAGAGAGAGAGAGGTGAACCTTTATAGCACTAATACACTACCAAGAGAAAGGATCAAAGGGGGGTAGCAAAGGCATGTTTAGCAGAAGCGAAGCCCAAGTCAAAAACTTTAGATGGGTGGCTAGCTATGGAGGAGATGAAGTGTTTATATAGGGCAACATGCATTTATCTATGGGCACACATGACTTTGACTGCCAAAGGACAGACGTGGCATGCATACTTTTACACTGGGGAACCTGCAGCAAATTCCCTCACTGATGCTGCCACTCATGTGAGAATTAATACCCAATTGTTCATGTAAGTAAGAATCAAGAGAGCTTTTCATAGGCAATGCGCTGCTAACATGTAGAGCAAAAGTGAAGTAATGTGCTTTTGGCGCGCGTGCACACAAATGCAGGGGTAGGTACACATGCTTTTCTTCGGCAGAGGGCGGTTTAATCTGCTACACATTTTTAACGAAGCACAAAGGTTGCTGACGAACTTCTCTACCGTTTTGTAGTACTGTAATATTGTTCAAATCATGGAACAGTGCAAAACCGGCAAGATGAACTGGTACCTCTGTTCCAGAGCACGCGTTACGTCAGACATAAAAGCAGTTTCTGGGGCTGATCATTCCAAGTTTGAAATAGTTCAGAAGCCCAGCTACGCCCTAATGAACAAGATCGAGTTGGACGCATTGCAACCGCTGAAAAACTCGCAGTCCTCGGCTAGTGCTTCGTCCAACGCATTATATTCTGTAAAGGCGTCTGATACTCTGACGACGCAAGCAAGAACTCAAAGGACCGGGCGGAAATAGTGATCGGAGGGGTGAATAATCGTAAATAATTTTTCTCCTAACTTTATTGGACAAGAAGAGCCAATCAAAAGCTTCGGAGAGTCAAAAAGATGTAGAAGAGTTATACAGCTTTAGATATTCAGCCTAAAGGTGGTACTACCGTAAATCCAAGTCAATAGTGTTGGAAAGTCGGCACTACCACTCTCTATAGGCGGTACTACAACTATGAATAGTAAAATCAGGTATATAAACAGTAATTTCAGCACGAGTTCAAATTAAATATTGATATAACTTTTGATTGAATGATTCAAAACTCGCAAAACTTTATATGCACCTTTCTAAGGATGTTAGAAACCTATTCCAATCTTCAATCACAAGAATTGTTGTCAAAATTATGACGTTTTTTAAAAATACCGAAGGTAGCACCAAAACCGGGTCAAGAACCAAAACTTCACTCTGAACTTGCTCGTGGAGATTTGATGATTAAGAAGGACCTAGATGATCTTTCACATATCATAGCAAGCAAAAACCCTAAAGAGATTGCTTCTAAAAGACCAAGATTAAGATTTACCTCAAAATCTTCATTCTCAACTCAAAAACTGGTTTCTTAAAAAAACTTAGATGAGCAATAAGAGACTTGCTTAGATGATTGAGAGATGTTCTATAGAGGATACATCCATCAATCATTCATCCTTGGCAGCATAAGATCAAGCAAGAAAGAAACCACAAGAAAAAATCAAGAATAAAGCAAGAAGATCAAAACTTGAGACAAAAATTTGAGCAGGAATTTGATTTTGTACTTCAGAGCAAGATGGATGATTACAAAGCCTCTCACCTAAGGGAAAAACTCCCAAGGAGCCCTCACATATCACACAAGAACACAAAATCATGTAGTAAACCCTAATTCCCCTAGTGACTAAGTCTGAGGTCTCAAGTCCTCACTTCCCACTACATCTTCTTGTATAGTGGATGCAACACTAACCCTAAATCTGGACACTACAAATGGATACCATCCATATTTTGCATGGACTAACCTGAAACCCAACATTCTTAACGGGTTTTTCACTCACATAGCATGCTTCTCAAAGTAGTCAACACATAGACGCCCAATCCGCTCCGCCAGTCCGAATTTGTGTCCAACTCTACTTTGACGTAACCAAAACCACTTAGGCCACTGTCATGGTTTTCCAAATCGCCTCTATCGCCAGTATTGGATAAATTACCAATTTGCCCCAAATGACTGGTCTTCCTTCTTCTTAAAGCATTGACATGTTTCCCGTTTTTCATGTGGCCCCAATGACTAGTTGCCAAGCATATCACGCATTCGAACTCACCCGAACCATCCTCACTTGCAAGTAGGCCCAAATCACTTGACCACCACGTTCCCTTTTTCGCTTCACCAAGGCGGCATCAGCTTTCTTGACCATTATGGACCTCAACTCCTCCTTGAGCCTAGTCTCGATCTACACCATTGATCGCCATGTCCATCACCAATGCATCATGCTCTAGTTTCTTGTCTTCCTAGCTTGCAACCACTTAATTTCTAGCCTCAATCATCTTCCAGCATCCCTCAATCGTTCTGGATCTCAGCTCTCCTAGCCTAATTTCGGTCTCGCCTTTGCTTCACCATGACCTAGCCCCTGAGTTCTGCAACCAATGCAGATAAGAAACACATTACATAGCATTGTTCACAATAATATGCATTAATCAATAATTAATGTAAACATTAAGCTCAAGTCGTAGTAAAGTCGGTACTACTGCCACCCATGGCTAGTAATACCGCCCTGTTGGTTGGTAGTGCCACTCACCTTGTAAAACCCTAGAGAGACCCTATGTGAAAAGTAACTATCACCACTGAAGGCCGGTAGTACCGTAGTGTCGGCGCTTAGGGAACAGGCCCCTCGTCGAGCTTACTTGTTGATTGAGGGATCAACCAGGCCCCTTTTCCCGCGGAGGGCTAGCGTCCGAAAAATGCCGTGTGAAGGAGGTGGAGCTACCAAAAGGGGGTGGCGAATCAAGGGGATTTTTATACTGGTTCGGGCCTCTCACGATCGAGATAACAGCCCTATGTCCAGTACTTCTTTGCTCGTTATCTTGATGCTTACAAGGGCCTAGCAGGGTTTAGCTTTGCCTATGCCCGGTTACAAATGAGTATTGCTATTACGGAGCCTACACGTGCTTCTTGTTTTTGCGTCTGCTCCCCTTGGCGCGCGCGTGCGTATCTGTGTCTGTATGTGTATGTAGGTCTCTATCCGTCCCTGTCGGCATGTTCTGAGGAGGTATTTATAGGTGGTTTAAATCAACCGCATCCGAATGTCACGCCCTTACGTGTCCTCGTGTGGCAGCGACTGTCTCTTGATTTTTACCACACAGCGTCGTGGATGTGATGGGCCCGAGTCGTGGCGTAACGGCTATCGCAGTTTTTGCCATGTCGCCTTTACAGCCCGAGAATGACCTTCGAGGCATGCTCGGGGATCTTCCTTGGTCGTGGCCGACCTTGGCCGCCGGCCCGAGCAACCATGCTCGGAGGGCTAAGCCGCATGCTCGTGGACGGGCATGGCCGGCAGCTGGTTCGTTCGAGGATCTTCCTTTGGGACGACATCAAAGGGGTGCATGGTCGGCCGAAGAAGGGCTGCCGGGGCACGATGGTCTTTATGGTAATTTATCCAATCCCCGACAGCTAGCCCCCGAGGCTCAAGTGGAAAAGCTACTTGATAGGGGCCTTCCTCTTGAGCCTTCAGACTCATAGGAGGGATTGGGATCTCGTGACGAAAAACTACCTTGGCATGGGGTTGAAGCCCTGCAGCGAAACACTACCGCAATGTCCGAGCGACCTTTGCTTGGGAAAAATTAGAATTCTGCAGCGAAGCACTATTGCAGCCTCCGAGCAATCCTTGCTCGGGAATGGAATCAGAATCCTGCAGCGGAGCACTACTGCAGTATCCGAGCGATCTCTGCTTGGGAACGAGCATGCTCTGACGGGACCGAGCACCTCGCTCTAGGCTCGATCCAAACGGGGCTCGGGAACGGAAGTGAAAGGTCGTGACGGTTCCTTCTCCACGAAGCCTCGCAGGTACGGTTCTGACAATTTTTGGAAACCGTCTTTATTGGACAGTTTTGAAAACCGCGCCACCGCACATCGGTACACGAATGGGCAGGAGCAGTTTTTGTCCATTCGGCTTCTTCGCCTATAAATACCTGACGGGAACAGTACGGAGACTTTCTTCTGCATCTTTTAATCAAACCCCAAAAACCTTCCAACTTTCATGTTCTTTCGCCCTTGCGCCCTTTCTCCAAACCTTTCCTATGGCAAAGGACAAACGTTCAGCACCACCGTCCTCGCCTATCCGGCCTTTGACGCGGGCAGCGTCAGCCAAGGAGCCTCTGAACCGGCATTTGGAGTATGCCGATGGGATGGAGGCAAGCGACTTGAAGATCTGAATGGAGGAGTACTGCCAGAAGAACTTAAGGCAGCTTGCGAAGGAGGCGAGGCTGGCTGAGGAGACGAAGGCTGCGGAGCGCAAGCCGCTGGAAGATGAGGTCGCCGAGTTCCGGGCCAAGCTAGGTAAAGCCATCTCAGGTTCTCAGACGAGAGAGTCCGAGGAAGAAGATGAAGACGCGGCGCCCTATATCCTGAGGCATCGGAGCCCGAAGGACACGCTGGAGGAAGTTGACACAGATGACGTCAACCCTTCAATGGATGAGGTCGCCGAGGACGAGGGACTTGACCACGGCGAGCCCTTACTATTCTCATTTTCCTTTTCTGCTCCTTGTTTTACTTGCCCTCACCCGAGCTAACCCCACTCTACTGACGCGGGCGTGATAGCTCATAGGGCCTTTCTGGATTGCCGAAAAATAGCTGACGAGATCCTTGATTGTGTCTTAGAGAGAGAGTTCACCCTTGTCGCCGATCGCGTGATGAGCGAGGCCGTCGACCTGGCGACGGTGGACGAGCTCGTCGGCGACCACGACGAAGGAGCCGAGGAAGTCCTTGCCCTGGAGGGACCAGCCCCCAGGGCACGCTTCAGGCCCTCCCGGGCGAACCGCCTGCCCGAGAAAAGAGCGAGGAGCCCCCGAGCGGACAGCATGCTCGGGAGGACACTATGCTATCCTCGAGCAAGCCACATGCTCGGGCAGACAGCGAGGAGACCCCGAGCGGACCAACCGCTCAGGAGGGAGGCACAACGTCCCCGGGCGTACTACATGCCCGGGGGGACAGCGAGAAGGTTCTGGGCGAACCTCCTGCCCGGGAGGAGGTCATGCTGTCCTCGAGCGATCCTCTTGCTCAAGCGGACAACACAAAGTCCCTGAGTGGACCAGCCACTCAGGAGGGAGCCGTGACATCCCCGGGCGAACTGCATGCTCGGGGGTAGCAGAGGTCCCGGCGCCTCCACTGAGGATGGCGAACATCCTGGGCGAACCAGCGTGCGAGGGGACTCGAGAAATCTGGGCGAACTCCCTGCCTGGACGGAAGGCCGATCTCCCCCGCCGAAGATGCCTAAGAGAAATCTTGCGGATCTTCGGGGGGCAGACGTCGCCAAGATCTTCCGAGACAACCTCTGCGTGTGTCTTGGTCGGGTAAGCATACTTCCTTTTTTCCTTACGGTGGTAGTTTCCTCTTTGGAGTTTGGGGGTGTCTGAGATTTTTCTGTCTACAGGTTCTTCAAAAGACTATGGAGGACTTCAACTCGGCGACAGTTCCGCCCGAGGTCTTGGTCCAGCTGCGTGCCGATCACGAGGCCCAAGTGGTCGAGCTTGAGCAGCAGATAGACGTCCTTAAGGCCAGGGATCTCCTGATCATGGAGAGGTGCCGCCAGGCCGAGTGTGACACCGCCAAGGACAAGGAGAGAGCATGCAAGCTCGAGTCAGAGCTCGAGCAAGAAAAGCAACACTCCCAAGTTCTTGAGTCGAAGATGGTGGAGCTGGGCCGGGCTGCACGGGAAGCTGTCAATTTTGCTGAACAAGACAAGGAGGAGATGGAGCAGCTCCACCAAGAGGCCCACGAAGGACGGGAAGTGTGGCGGAAGGTGCTCGATCTCAAGGCCAAGCTCGACGAGACGCGACAGAAGCTTTCTGCGGCGCTCAGAGGAGCAAGGCCCGGGAAATAGTCTCCTTGTCTTGGCCTTAGTGTGGATTTCTTTTTCCTTCTCTTTTGTACTTCTTGACGATGTGAATAAAGTATAATTCCCCCCAAGTCTTTTGTCTTGCGTCTTTGCTATTTTTGTATTTTTCTAATTATCACTACAGCATCCGGGCATGAATTGGCCAGGAAAAGGAACTGATAGGCGAAGCAGGCTCACACTACCGCATCCTGAGCAAACCATGGATCAAATGCTCGGGGAAAAAGGTCTGCGCGAGCGAATCAGGAAACGCAAGAATCAAATAGGCCAAAAAACACGAAAAAGACAGAATAAATGACTAGCAGGTCACGAGTGAACTCATACAACCTCATCCTGAGCATGGATCAGATGTCTAGGAGAAAGGTAACTAGCAGATTATGAATGAGACCACACTGTCGCATCCCATGCATTGATCAGATGCACACAGAAACTTGACATAGATCAGATGTCTAGGTATTGATTGGTCATGAGAGGTCTCATTCCATCACATCCCGAGGATGGGTCAAATGCTTGAGGAACTGGCAGACGAGATATGCTCAAACTACCGCATCCTGGACATGGATCAGACATCTAGGGAAAGAAACAAGCAGGTCATGAGAGGACCCATGCTGTTGTATATGGGTGTCGGCGTATTTCACCTGACAAGATTTCGCTAACGGAGTGTCTACTCCCTGAACGGAATATATGGTTCGGTAGAGGGCATTTTCATGGCTGGAAACCCTAATTTCTCTCGACGATGGATTTCGAAAGTCAGCAAACTGATGGACACAAAAGTTTACCCAGGTTCAGGCCCCCGGTGTGGGTAATAGTTCTACATCCTGCTGGTTCTTTGTTGAGATAATGGGGAAGTGTTTACAAGGGTTTTCTTCTATGTCTGCTTCTCTATGCTCTCTGCTCTAGTCCACCGGCCCCCTTCTTCATGCACCAAGGCGCCCTTATATAGACGAAACGGCCTGGGCAGGGAAGATGGTGACGCTACGCTTATCTACAACACATTAATTGCATCCATCATTCCAGCCTCCACGTCGACCCATGACTCATTTATTAAGCACGCCTCCGTGGCCTTGTCCTTCGAACCTCATTTAATATTGGTGAGTGGCCTCGCCCGGTCCGCCCGGGACACGATGCCCCTGCGACAGGTTTGGTAAGAGGCGTCAGAGGGATGAGCCGTCGTCGTGTCGGTAGCAGAGTCCTTCACAATTAATGACCCTGACACGAGGTGCCAGGAGAGGGAAACTTCGAGGCGAAGCCTCCCTCTCATTCCTTGGGTTGCCTTCGTGGCCTGACAAGGGGGCCCGAACGCCCGCTCACTCGTCAGGCTGCCACGCGGGTCACCCGCCCGGCGAGCAGGACGTGATCACCAGGCTGCTCGCCAGGGGGCCACATGGGCTCTCCGTCCGGTGAGCAGGACGTGCTCGCCCGGCTAGGACGCCACGCGGGCTACCCGCCCGGCGAGCACGGCGTGATCACCAGGCTGCTCGCCAGGGGGCCACGTGGGCTCTCCGTCCGTGACGGGCGTGCTTTCGCCCGCCGCCCGCCAGACGCCAAATCGGGCGAACCACTTCTTGGGCCTATTACTTTTACGGCAGAGAGGGTACCCCGGTGCAAAGTACACCGACAACCGGCAAGCCCTGGGAGTCCAAAAAATGCTTTAAAGAGAGAAAAGATACAAGAACATACTTACTTGCTTGGGAAGACCTGCGCTCAAGCGCAAAACTTACCTGGCGTAGAATAGCATAAGTGCCCAAACAAGCTGTTAACCACAAGGTTTGATCGGCATAGACCCGGGCGGAACGCTTGATTGGGCAAGGGGATGAAGTTTGTGTCCGAGCGAAGAACGTGCTCGGTGCAAAACAGAAACGATTCCTGAAAGCACAATAACGAATGCAAAACGATCATACGAAAGATAGGCAAATAGGAGTATAAGTTAGAACGGAGCATGGGCGACGTAAGCCCGAAAGATAGACAAAATTGAATCATGAGTTTGAACGAGGCACTAGCAACACAAGCCTTTTTGAGAAAAAACATTAGTTCGGTAGCTCATTCCTACTAAGCCCCCGTTGCGAATGAAGATCGTGCACCTATGTTGCGAGCACGAGTTTGTTCGCAGGAGAGTTAGAAAAATGCGTGTTGCTTTCCCGACCAAGTCATCGATTTCTCCGAGTTGCAAGCATGGGCTAGGTCAGGAGAAGGGAACGCGCGAGGCTTTAACTTTCTTAACGTCCTGGACTCATACTCCTAAGTTTGCGAGCATAGTCCTGACAAGGAAGAACGCGCGGTTGTCCGCCAAAACGCGCAACGAGCAAGCACTGGCGGACCTAACTAGGGCCCTGAACCGGCCAAGAGGGTGTCTTCTTGCGATTGTGATCATGCAGCGAATAACTACTGCGGATAATAATCAGCTTACAAAGACAGACACCTCTGGCGGCAAGACTGGTGTTTCGGTGCTTGCTGCGGCGCTTTGAGCGTTCTTGCGCATGTTAGCCAAACCTTAGAATAAGGACATTTGAAGCAAACGTTCCTACCCGACGCACTCGTCCCATCACCAAGATCGTGAGTAAAAAGTATGCCCTTGTGCGAGATTGAGTCGGCTTATCAACGGGCAGTGATCTTGAAAGCATTCACAAAATCTTAGGGTGACGGACTTCGCGTGAGCGAAGGAACCGAGTTTTTACAGAAAAAACCGTTGAGCAAGCGTGAAACAAAAAAGTAAATACAAATTTAGACAAAGAACTTGCGCAGCTGGTCGATATTCCAGGAGCTCATGAGCACCCGACCATCTTCCATCGCCAAGCGGATAGCCCCCGGGCGTGCTATCGAGACGATCGTGAACGGACCTTCCCATCTGGGGGAGAGCTTGTTGGTCTTTGATGTGTCCTGAATTCGATGTAGAACAAGGTCACCAACTTACAAGGTCCTTGGCCGAATCGACTTAGCCGCATACCTACGAAGATCCTGTAGGTAGACGGCAGATTGCAGCAACGCCCCTTCGTGTGTCTCTTCAGCGAGGTCGAGGTCGAGGAGACGCTCGAGCTCCTGGTCGATGCTGTCGACCAGGTGCACTCTTTGGGAACCCAGCACAATCTTGGCGGGTAGAATGGCCTCTGCACCATAGACGAGTTGGAAGGGCGTCTCGCCTGTAGCCCGGCTCGCCGTAGTGCAAACTGACCAGAGGACGGAAGGGAGCTCGTCCACCCATGACTTGCCGTGCCACGCGAGGTCTTTGAAGACCCTCTTCTTGATCACCTAAAGGATTTGGCCGTTTGCTCGCTCGACCGCTCCGTTGCTCTACGGATGAGCTACAGAGGCGAAGCAAACCTTTGTCCCGATATCCTCGCAGTAGGCTTGGAACAGTTCACTAGTGAACTGAGTGCCGTTATCTGTGATGAGGCGATTGGGGACCCCAAAACGCGTCACCACGTTGCTGCAGAAAAACCTCCTGGCTGCTTGAGCCGAAATAGTTGATACGGGCTCGGCCTCGATCCACTTAGTGAAAGTGTCGATGGCCACGAGCAAGAATTTGCAACCCCTTCGACCTCGGGGGAAAGGCCCGAGTATATCGGCTTCCCAGGTCAAGAACGACCATGAGAGTGGGATAGTTTAGAGCGCGTATGCCGGCTGGTGCGCCTTACGGGCATGGAACTGGCATGCCCGACAAGTCGTCACGATCGCCCGAGCGTCGGCTAAGGCCGTTGGCCAATAATACCCCAACCGGAAGGCTTTGCTCACGAGCGTCCTGAAGGACGAGTGAGCTCCGCACACTCCCTCATGGATATCTCTGAGAAGGAAATTACCTTCTTCCCGAGATATGCACTTGGAGAGGACTCCAAGTGCCCCTTTGCGGTATAAGACGCCCTCGATCAATTTGTACAGAGAGGACCGCCTTATAAGCCAGGAACGCTCGACTTCGTCCTCGGGCAGTGTCCCATGCGCGAGATACTGGATGAATAGCGTCATCCAATTTGCACCATGCTCGAGGAGGGAGACGTCACCGCTCATCTCCGATGCCTCCACTACAGAGGGAATGGAGGGCTTGTAAAGACGCTCGACGATCGGCCCCGGTGGAGCAGGCATCTGAGAGGAACCGATCTTGGAGAGATGGTCGGCCAGGTAATTGTCCTTCCTGGGGATGTAGAGTACTTTGAAATTTCTAAAGTACCGCTCCATCTTCCTTACTTCAACCAAGTAAAGCGCCATTGAGCTATCGGAACACTGATACTCCTTGTTAACTTGGTTGATGACCAACTGCGAATAGCCTCTTATAGTCAGTCGCTGGACTCCGAGCGCCTTGCACGCTTGTAGCCCGCCCAAGAGGTCTTCATACTCCGCCGCGTTGTTGGACATGGCGAAGTGCAATTGGATGATGTACTGGAGCTGGTCCCCTTGAGGGGCACCAGTACGACACCAGCCCCTGAGCATTCGAAAGCTCGAGATCCGTCAAAGTACATGGTCCATCGATCTGCTTCGGATCCCTTGAACTCGTCTGTGGTCGGGGCTGGATTCGTCCATTCAGCCACAAAATCCGCTAAAATCTAAGACTTGATCACCGTGCGAACTGAGAAATGGATATCAAACTCGGCGAGCTCCATAGCCCATTTTCTATGCGGCCACTAGCATCTTGATTTCTTAGGATCTCCCTAAGCGGAAAGTTGGTAAAACCACGACCTTATGAGCTTGGAAATAGTGGCGCAGCTTCCTAGAAACCATGAGTAATGAGTATAGCAGCTTTTGGACCTCGGGGTACCGCTCCTTTGGTCCATGCAAGACTTTACTAACGTAATAAATCGATCGCTGAACTCCATCTCTTTCGGCCATTAGCACGGCGCTTACAACTTGTGGGGTCGCTGCCAAATACAAGAGCAGGTCCTCCCCCGGCCTTGGTGTGGTTAAGATGGATGGACCAGACAGGTACTGCTTCAGCTCTTCGAAGGATTGATTTGCCTCTTCAGTCCATGTTGATGTTGCGAGAGCGTGGAGACTGTGAGGGCGTCATCATGGAGTCTCCTCGTGATGAGGTCTCGTAATCAGGCTCAAGATGGTCGGGATATCCGGACCATCATAGAGGCTGTTATCTTCCTCATCAACCGTGAGGGTAACTTGCTGCGAGCGGAGGAAACGCTCTTGCGCTGCAGCGACCGAGGAAAGACTCCCAAGCTCAGTGTGACCTTCTGGATCAGTCGCAACTGCCACGCCCCCATCGGTGTAGTTCATATCATCGTCTTCTACGTCATCAAAGACGCAAAGGTCTTGAGCGTTTTGAGAATTCGGCATCTTCAGGGATTCTCCATGAAAAGGATTCTTCAGTCGATCCTCACGGACAGCGCCAGCTGTCGGCGCTTGGGGAACAGGCCCCTCGTCGAGCTTACTTGTTGATTGAGGGATCAACCGGGCGCCTTTTCCCGCGGAGGGCTAGCGTCCAAAAAATACCGTGTGAAGGAGGTCGAGCTACCAAAAGGGGGCGGCGAATCAAGGGGATTTTAATACTGGTTCGGGCCTCTCACGATCGAGATAACAGCCCTACGTTTAGTGCTTGTTTGCTCGTTATCTTGATGCTTACAAGGGCCTGGCAGGGTTTAACTTTGCCTATGCCCGGTTACAAAAGAGTATTGCTATTACGAAGTCTACACGTGCTTCTTGTTTTTGCATCTGCTCCCCTTGGCGTGCGCGCGTGCGTATCTGTGTCTATATGTGTATGTAGGTCTCTATCTGTCCCTGTCGGCATGTTCTGAGGAGGTATTTATAGGTGGTTTAAATCAACCGCATTCGAATGTCACGCCCTTACGTGTCCTCGCATGGCAGCGACTGTCCCTTGATTTTCGCCACGCGACGTCATGGATGTGATGGGCCCGAGTCGTGGCGTAACGGCTATCGCAACTTTTGCCACGTCGCCTTTACAGCCCGAGCATGACCTTCGAGGCATGCTCGGGGATCTTCCTTGGTCGTGGCCAACCTTGGCCGTCGGCCCGAGCAACCATGCTCGGAGGGCTAAGCCGCATGCTCGCGGACGGGCATGGCCGACAGCTGGTTCGTTCGAGGATCTTCCTTTGGGACGACATCAAAGGGGTGCATGGTCGGCCGAAGAAGGGCTGCCGGGGCACGATGGTCCTTATTCGTCGATTTTTTGTTTTTAAAGTCAGGGATGAAAACGGATAGTAATTCGGATATCAATTTTTTTGTCTTTGTTCTTCAATGGGAAACAAATAGGATATAGAATTTTCTATCCGAATTCATATTCTTGTTTGTGGTGTTGAGCTTATTCAAATTCATAAAAAATGAACCTCAAATTCATTATATATTTATTTAAATGATAGAAACAAAATTCGGATATCAATCGGATACGGATTCGGATATTTTTCACCTTTTTATTTATGGGAAGCAAATAATGCGTAATTTTTTTATCTAATTTTATAATCTTATTTTTTATAATGAGCTTGCTAAAGTGTTAAAAAATGAAAACCAAAATCGTTATATATCTATTTAAAAATGTCGAATTTGTTCAGAAATTCGGATATCCGTTTTCATCCCTATTTAAAGTTATTGCTGATTTTTTCTATTTCATCCCTTGTTTTTATTGTAGCACTGCACTACCTTTACAATAACCCAGTAGTACCAGGGTTAGTATTCATTTTGGCACTACCAGCCTCTATAGTGCGGTAGTGTCGCTCCTGTGCTAATTTCTAGAAGATTTTTCTTCTTCCGCTCTTCTGAGCTCTCACGAGGTTTTGGTTAGATTCTTTGAGGGAAAAATTGTCATGTGATCATTCATCCCCTCTAATTGCCATTTTTGGTCCTTCTGATCGGAAAGCATTTGAGCCGAATCTGAGTAGAAAACTAACAAAAAAGGAATGAATGCATGCATGCACACAACCAGTTGCATATGTGCACAAAATATGGAATACAAAGAAAAAAATAGATGAACATAATACACATGGGTGCTATAACTCCGAATGAGTCCGGAAGTAAAGCTTTAATTATGGTCATCCATGATGAGTATATATTAATTATTCATTCTAGAGGGATAAACACTAATAAATTACCACCTTGATTAATAGGAGAATAAAAAACTAGAAATTCTTACGTTAAATGGGAAAAAACCTTAGCCATCAATTTGGTGCGTCAGTATAATCTATTGTTTGAATTAAGTGTCAAGATAGATGCTCTTGATATGTGTCAATAAAAATGAAGAAAGGGTTATCGCTACAATACAAATCAAAACTATTCCGAAAAACAAGTTAGTTATTCAAAATTCAAACGCCAAAGTTAAGTATGAAATAATGATATGTAAATCTAAATTAGGAAATAAAATTTAAATTTTAAAAATAAATTAGAAAAATATATTTTGAACTAAAATAAAAATTGGGATCTAAAATAAATTTGTATTAAGCTAAGAATGTATATAAATACAACTTTGGAAATTAAAATTATTATAATTGGGATTAAAATTATAAACATTAATTTGGAACCTAATATTACCTATCCAAATATAGCTTTACATTGGTATTAAAAATTGCAAACTCAAAGTTAAAGGTGGCAAACTTCGTATGAAAATTTTAGTTCAAATTTCATATCTAAATTTTGCTATTTTAATGTTTATAAATCCAGAAACATAAGTTCTATTTTTTTAGGTTTATGCATAATTTTGAATTTGGGACTACTATATGGATCATATAAAAAATTTCAAAAATTTGAGTAAGAAATTGTAAAATAAAACTATGCCACTCACATATATACATAATCAGAACTTGCCAAAATATATTTAGGTTTTGTAATTTCACGAAGTGATACTCACAACTTTTATAAATTTCCTATAATGTTGTGTTGGGAGCATATTTTGTAAAATTTAAGCAATAAAATTTAGATATATTCAAACTAATAGAAGCTAGTTCTTAATGTTTTGTCCTAGTTGACAATGTCTTTAAATAATCTAAGTGTGTTTCTTCATATAAAAAATATTCTTAAAACATGTAGCTCGTACGGGTGCACAGGTTGATGCTTAGTATGAATAAAAACAATGGGTAATATTCAAAACACCTCATTCATTTTAAAGGTAAGAAAATCTCATAATAATCATAAAAAAGAAAATATTCTAGAAATTCTCACATTAATCGAAAAAAAGAAAATAATCTCCACAACTTATTACGATAGGGTCAGATTATAACAATATAGATTAATCGTGTGTAGATGTTATAGTAATATAATTTAGAGTTGTATTAGAGTTTCATGTATACAATTTGTATTTCAATTATCGGACGAGTGTAGTATATCAAAGACAATTATATTATAATATCTAGTCACATAATTGCATAGATACATGTGCTAGTTTACCAAAAGTACGTACTGGTAATGGAATGATCATTTGTTGAAACTAGTGTAATGGTATCAATAGTCAGATCAATCCAATGCATGAAGATTTGAAGTTCTGTATGAGTAAGACCAAACTATAAAGTTGATCTATGCATCACTGTTATAAGTTGTACAAATATATTTTTTTTGTGAGAAAAGTTATACAAACATTAAAATATAAATGAAAATGAAAGGTGAATGGTGATTAGATGTGACGTGAATGTGACGGACGTATAGTAGTGATCTGGCATCCTGTCATTAAATGGAGAGGGCAAATTATGAAGTACGCATGATGCACGCTCCATGCCCCTTATTACCAAACCTTACTGTCTATCAGCCCTTGAACTTTTTTTCTATTAGGATGACAAGGATCACTCCAGTTTTGAACTAAAATCATCCATTACTGGTTCTGGCCTCCCAACCGAAAAGGTTATGACTTATGAGTTGATGCCACTAGTTCAAAGCTGTATCAGGTATCGACAGTTTGCTAGTGGAGTCATGATGTGCTCTGCAGCCAGGTAACCCAATCAACATGTGTTTTCACACCAGGAGATCAATTGAACAACCCAATGTATCAAGATTTTCCTCATCCACCGACAGCTGCAAATTCAGGCTAGCGCAAAAGTGGTCGCAGAATATACGGAGTCCTTGTACCAATGAAGCCTGCAAGTACAGTAGATAGAGCACACAGGCCCTGAGTCCCTGACTTGCAGCATCCAATAGCTGTGTTGCTGCTGCCTTGGCACAGTGCTTCAAACAAGAACTTTTACCTAAACAGGACATAGACATGCTTCTCAAATTTGTCAAGGCCTACTTTACAAGCAAAAAGATCAGCTGGAGAAAGTCGAGATGTACAACTTAATAAGAAAGGACAAGCACAGTCCATTTCTTTTCTAGAAGGAACCCCGAGAGAAATCTATTGGCCTGAATAATGTTGAGGTCAGTTTCAGAGTTGTGAGTTGTCAGGTTGAATTTTCTCGACAGTGATATATATATTGCAGGTAATATTTCAATAGAGCAGCAGAAGAACTCGAGAGATTAAAGTTGAAAGCAAATTTTGTCCCCCAGAATTGTTTATGTGCCGGTTTGGCCGATCGCCAACCACTATCGCAAGAGTGCGTTAATTTGAAGCACTTTGTCAAATTTGTTTCTCATACTCGATCATGTGAATTTCAAGCAATGATGGAAGCCAAATAGTGCTTGCTCAAAAACTGATCACACGCTACTCAATCTTAAAAGTGAGGTGAAATGTCTTGGTTTTTTTTCCACAAAAGATCAAGTGGCAGACACTGAGGTCATATGGTCTGGTGACTTTTTTTTTGGGAAAATGAAAAGGGAAACATCGAGTCTAGTTTTAGTACATCCGTTTCCTCCTCTTGACAGATATATAGACTATGTTCCGTTTCATTTTCCATTGAATGACATCAAGTAGACAAGCACCGGTGCAACAGCATATAATTCTGAAGTGAAATTAAGTGCCATCCAGACCTTCCCTAGTGAGCCTCGTGTGTGCGAGTTTTTGCAGCGGGCTACGGAGCTGTGCCAAATAAGATTTTTTCCTTGTTTTTTTTTTCTGAGGAATTAAAGAGCCTCTTCGTCTCTTAGAAATCTTAGCTTTTCAAGGCTACTCGCACCTTTCTTTCAAATAAAGCCTCTGTACAAACAAATGTAATTAAAAAACAAGCTTTTTTTTTAACCGTAGAAGCATCGACAGGTGACACGTGTCACATATATTAGTCGTGTACCATGGCGAAGGCTTGAAACTACAGCCTACACCTATTGCGGTAGGGTGACTCAGTAGGGTGGCTTGACAGGACGTGTTGCTGTGGCTAGTCGGCTTGGTAGGACCACAACGCATGCAAGGTGGCATAACCTAACAGTGTCAGAGAGTGGCTTGTTCTAACAGTAGCACCTACTGTGGTACACAGCATGATCCAAGCAAGCCACCTCTTCTGTGGTTGAGAATGATGCTATTTTGTAATTGTGTTTGATCGTTTTGAGGAATACAGCACATACCAATGGGATGCCACATGCAAGATGTGTCAGCGATCGAATCGCATTACAATATGCAACTAATCTATATGCATGCTGCTACGTCGAGGCTGAAGGGTTGGACTACTCTAACATAAAATTAAAATTTTTTACCATACAATTAAGTAACCATTGTAAGTTATAGATTACGGAATTACCACTAGACGTGTAGACTTATTAATAGGTAATAATCCCTAGCAGAATGTGTTGACTCTTGAATATATGTAAAGATCATATCGGACGAATCTTAGCAATACTTAGTTATATTCATTTCCCTTTATCTAATGATATCGGTCAAACCTAAGATGAGAATGTGCCACCCTTGTTTAGATAGCTCTACTACTCTTTCTCGATTACGTGACTCGGAATCTCATACTACAGTTAACTCTTTAACCACGAGTAGCATGACCATACATTTCTAGAACCCGATCACTCAAGAGGCGTAGAGATATCTCTCCCATTGTTTAGAGGGGCAAATCCCATCTTGATCGACCATACTTCGCAGCATACTTCATAGCAAACTCAAAAGCTACTTTTATAACTATCCAGTTACAGAATAGTATTTTACAACCCCCTAAGTAAGTCATTACACATCTCGAGTACATACATCAACATCAAGTTTAAGGATATAGCATACATATTGTATATGAGATCAACTAATGACAAGTAAAATTACAACGTTCTCGCAGTGTCTCAAGCGAGTCGATCAACTTCATATTCTCTAACATACATTCATATTATTGATTTGATATCTCTATATCCATGACCTGTGAAACATAGTCATTAACTAATACATGTGCTAATTTATTTATATATATCCTCATATGTTTATCCTTAATCTAAAAAAAATATGTTTATCGACTAGAAAACATTTTAGAATATTTATCACAATGTAATATATAAAGTTAACTTACTAATAAATAATAATAGTATTATTTAATAAACATGAGAATAAAATATAAATATAAATATAAAAAATATAATCATCTCTATTATTATCTTAGCCTCTGTCTCTATCTCTGATAGAGACGACAGGAGGTGTCGATCTTCCAGGAACGTGACATGACGAGACGTGCAGCAGGGCAGGGCAGGGCAGTCCATAACATGCGTAGGTCGTCGGACGGCGATGTTTAATGTTGTCCCGACATGCATGCATACGTGTAGCTCGTATGTTTGTTCCGTCACAGAATCAGGAGCTACTGCATGCGACTACTGTACTTGGATGCGTAGAAACATCTCCTCCCTCATGTTGTAGCGAATTAGGTGTATAGAAGTAATTAATCGCTTGATGTTGGTATAAGAGCTATAGTAAATAACGCCTAACAAAAAAAACGGAGGGACTAGTTTGGACACTGTACCATACTAACATGGCCACGCAACGTCTTGACCTGGAAAAACTGGTGAAGGAAAGAGAAAAATAATATTTCCTTCGTTAGTAAATACCAGTCATTCTAGCTTTCAAATTTTATTATTAAATACATATTATTATACAATTTCAAGACGACCTTTTGCCCTTTCTTTCTTGTATATCTATTCGTTTTAGCTATTTTCAATGCTATTTACTATCTTAAACTAGAGTAAAAACACATCATCTAAAGAACAATAAGTGACCTAACGAAGAAAGATAATGTAATCTTTTGTATATGTATATTTATAAAATTATAACATCCTAGAATATCATGGGGACTGACAATTATATCTATTACTTAACCGCCGGTAATCATTTGTAACTGTTTTTGATCGCGGCAGAGAGAAACAAATGCCAACGAAGCCCTGCGTCTGATGGGACTTCGACTTGGACATCTGTCTCTCCATGCAGATCAAGATCACCAGCGCCAAACGCTCACGCAGTCAAACCCTCAAACCTCGAGGGTCCGATATAAATGGAGAAACACTCGCTCCGTCAGAAAGAAAGAACACGCTTTTTTTTTTGCATCGGCAATAGTCTCCAAAATTTAACTTTCACAACTAATATACATTATATTATATTTGAAATTGTAGCAATACAAGCATCCAAGATCCACTTACAGTGCCTGTCCCCTTTGTTGTCTAGCTCGTAATCAGCTAGGCTCCTTAAGAAACAGATCTGGTTTGTCGCAGCGTGGTGAAAGTGCAAGGTTACATTACCTTACCTTCCCTACTGCAGCAGCAGTATGTCTTATCATTTGTGCCGTGCTGCTGTACTAGCACTACCGCTACGTACTTACTGTCAAAAATATCAGCCGTTTGTCGCTTAGAATTTTACTCGTATGGGAGAGTGTAGGCGATAGTGTAGATATTTCTTTGTGAATATACGGCCCAAGTCTACGAATTTTGGATACAAAATACAACTGTATAAGTTATTGTTGATAATAAATAATTTTTTCTATTTTATAATTAAAAGATTATGAAATCCAGTAGAGATAAATTTGAGACGTAATCTATCATATAGGATGCCTTTAATTATTTTTAGGTGAATAAAAAATATATAGATAATAGCGTTTCTACTGTTATACTCTGCCTTTACCGCCTTTACCCCCTGTCACTTGTCTCCCATTTCTCACCTCCCATCCCACTGGCCAAGTACAGTACCAGCGTACCACCATTGCCGTCTCCACCTTTGATGCGCCTCGCCGCCGGCCATGGCATCCGCCGTCGCCAGTAACATGCCCGCCGCGGCCCCCACCGCCGTGTCGTACGGCTGGCTCAGCCCGCGCGTGTCGTTCGGCCGCGATGCTGCCGCAGACCGCGAGTCGGCATTGTCGTCCTCCCCGGCGGAGCAGGCGACCTCGAAGGACTTCATTGGCTTTGAGTTCAGCCTGGGGGGATCGGCGACCATGCTGCCAGCTGATGAGCTGTTCGCGGACGGGAAGCTGCTCCCGCTCCGGCCGCACCCCGCTGCGGCGCCGGAGATGGAGCGGGAGCGGCAGAAGCCGCCGGCGGAGCTCCCGCTGACGCCGGAGGTGGTCAAGATCCTGCGTCCCGCGGCGGCCGAGGCCCTCGACCCGTACGCGTTCTCACCCAAGGCGCCGACGTGCTCGAGCCGGTGGAGGGAGCTGCTCCGGCTCAAGAAGGTCCAAACCCCGCAGAAACCGGTGGCGTCACCATCTGCATCGCCGTCGCCCGCGACAACGGCGGCGACTCCATCAAGAGCCTCAAACTCTTCGGCGGCCAGGTCCCTAAAGCTCCTCCTCCTGCAACGGAACGGCGGCCGCGCGTCTGGTGCCGCCGCTTCGGACCTGTTCTCGGCGCCGCTCCTCGGCCTCCGCGACAGCTCCGACTCTGAGGCGTCCCTCTCCCTCGCCTCCCGATTCTCCCTCTCGTCCTCCTCGTCGTCCTCTGGCCACGAGCACGACGAGCTCCCGCGCCACTCCCTCGTCTCGGTCGACGCACTACCAAGGCCCCGCATTCGCCACGTCCGGTCCCAACAGCAGCCCCACCCGCCCGCCGCCAAGCCGGCCCGCGCCGGCCATAGCCCCGCCCGCCGCCATCGCACCACCCCGCTGCCGCCTCCAGTGGCCTCGGTGGACTCACCGCGCATGAACGCCTCCGGCAAGATCGTGTTCCAGGGCCTGGAACGCAGCTCCAGCTCCCCTGCCGGCAGCGTCCACCCCGGCCTCCGGTCCCGCTCGCGCGTCATGGACCGGTCCTACTCCGCCAGCGTCCGCGCCACGCCGGTCGTGCTCAACGTGCCCGTGTGCCCTCGGCCGGTGTTCGGATTCTTCAAGGACAAGATGGACGCGCCGGTGAAGGAGGCAGCGGCTCGGCCACGGTCGGCGCTTGGCCGGAAGACTTCCCACGGCGGCGGCGCAAGCAGTGTGAGTTGCAGAGATCTTGGCACTAGCAATTGGCCTCGCCTTGACTAAGCTAGTAGTAGCGGCAGCTAGCGACCTTAATTAGCTAATTAGGAGAGGACGGTTGGTGAGCTGATTTTTGGTTGTTGATTTGAGTGGCTAGCTACAATCATCATCTGATCTAATCCGTTAATTAACCCTTCCATTTTGCTCCGTCTCCTGTAAATTTTGCTTCTCCATGTTTTTTGCTGTCCTACTTCTACATCTTTGTGCTGGACTGCTGGTATAGTGCTCTAAGTACGCTTATTTGATCTCAAGTTCTGAACTCCGATGATGAAGGGAAATATTTTTGTAAAAGGGTAATGCTAATTTGTAAAATGGAAATACTTTTGTTTGTCTTTGTCTTGCGGTGCCAATTGTTCACAGTAGTAATTGCCTATTCTGGATGAAAGGTGTAAACTTTATGAAAATCATACGAGTTATTTAGCAATTTGAAGATCAAACATAATCGCATTTAAAATTTTTTTTATATATATATATAAACGTAATAGTGATTTTTACTGTTCATCAATGCTTAGCTCACCGCTTGTCATTTTCAAATATTTCAAATACTAGTAATGTATATATATAAATCAACATAATAGTGGTTTTTCCTGTTCATCACCGTGTTAGCTCACCACTTGTTTCTTTCATATATTTGAAATACGATTGATTTTGGTCTTTAAATTTTATATAATTGTGGAAGCTAATCTCACTGATATATAGTAATTAAAAAAATAAAAAAACTTATACATATAATCTTTACAAAAATATATTATAAGAATAATTTGCACCTTATATATCCGCCAAAATGAAAGATAGAAAAGGTTGACGAGTTAATCGTGTTGTCGTGTGTAGGGCTGTAAAAAAAGCTCGAGGCTCGCAAACCGTTCGAGCTCGGCTCGTCCCAGACTCGATTCGAGCTCGGCTCGAGCCTAAACGAACCGAGCTTGAGCCTATCTTTAAGCTCGCGAGCCTGACGAGCTGAGCTCGAGCTATTCGTCTTGAGCTCGGTATTGGCGAGCTCAGGACTGTGAGGGCGAGTGGGCAACCCGTTCGGCGGCTTTGACCATGAGCCATGTGACCCGTGACCCCGAGTCCCCGACCCGAGCGGCCCATTCCGTTACGTCTCCCCCCGGGTCTTTTCCGCTGGCCCTGGTTGGCTGGTTCCCCAATCCCCACTCCCTAGGCCATTTGCCCATTTCCACCGAGTCCCCGTCTCCTCGACCCGAGCGACTGAGCGAGCACGCCGAGCAGTCGAGCCCGCCCCGACCGATTCCTCCCCCCAATTCCAAAGCTCCAAAAATGGCAAACCCTAAATCAATCCCCCCGTGAGGCCGCGTCTCCACCTCAGCTCGAGCAGCTCCCCCATTGACCCACCACCCAGCGGCGAGCCGGCGACAGCTCAAGCGTCCGAGCTCTAGGGTTCGGAGGAAGGGAGCTAGGCCGGCGCATCGATCGTGGACGCTGGGGCTACGGAGGCATCGCGGATCTACCGGTTGCATCGCGGAGGCGACCATCGCGGACGCCGGATCGCTAGGATTTGTCGCCTCGCCGAGTCATTTGATATTTGTTGAACTGCTACGCGGTTTTACTCGAGTAAAACCATGTCATTTGATATTTTGTTGAATCGCACTCTTCTTGATTGTTGTATTGTTCCGTCACATGAAGATCCAATGATCCATTTTGGATCGCAACTACTTGTCCACCGTGTGCTATCAAAGTTGTGGTCTATTTTGCAACTCGAAAGTTCGAAGATCCATCAGATCATTCATCTCTTTTGACCTCGGGCTCGAGTTTCGATTGAAGGCTTCCTTCATGTTTTTGATCCAAACACATCTGGGACCCGTCTCTGAATATTTAGTGCTCGCCCTCGGGTTCATAATATTCTCCTCTCTTCTAACAAATTTGAGGACCATTATTCCTCTTGTCGAAATGAATAAGATGACAGGTTTTGGGACATCTTATTCTTTTAGATGATAGCCTTCTAATAATAGTGTGAATATGATGTTGTTCATATAGGCGTCTGAGAGAGTAATTGACTTCCTGAATGTAAGCATTTCAACCTGGTTGATGCAAATCAATTATTGCAAGAGTAGAATGGTCTCATAAACATTTTTTTTTCTTGTCGTTCTGGTTGATGCAAATAGCTATGTTTGCAAGTATGAGTGTGTTCTTTTAATGTGTTGTCAGAAATGGAAATAGCGAAGGATAGTTGAATATGCGCTTAGCAATAGCTGTTGCCTGTTAGGGCTCTATGACCAGGACTAGGGGTGGAATCGAGCCGAGCCGAGCCGAGCTTGGCTCGGCTCGGCCGAGCTCGTCACTATTCGAGCCGAGCCGAGCTCGGCTCATTGCCTTTGACGAGCTGAAAATCGGGCTCGGCTCGGGCTCGGTCGAGCCTCGAGCCGAGCCGAGCCGGCTCGCGAGCCGTCTGACATGTGGCCCTCATTGCGTTAAGGCCAACCCTAAGCGATAAGCCCCACCCTCAAATCCTCAATCGTGCCTCGCTTCTTTGCCTCAAATCCCCAATTGTTATTAGAAGACTCGAGAAAAATACTATGGTCGCTAAGAGTTAAGATCTGCATTGTCGTAGATTAGTAATCTTGAAATGGTTATCATGCTTATGGAAAACTATATATGACTAGTGTATATATAGTGTGCAACTTTTATGAATTGCATTGTTCTTATAGGAGCATCATTTGCACCAATTGTTTTGTATCTTGTTTTATGGACCATTTGAATGGCTAATGTCCGAATGAGTTTGCTCTACCAAAGACCACCACTCTGATTTGTTCATTAAGGTATCTTGTGATGCTACTTCCATATTATTTCAAAGTTATCAATGTTATTTGTTTCATAACAATGCAATCAATGTTATTTATTTCATAACTTATCCACAGAATTAACGAGCCTATCGAGCCAACGAGCCGAGCCCGAGCCGGCTCAGGCTCGGCTCGTTGGCTGAGCGAGCCAAGCAGCAGGCTCGAGCTCGGCTCGTTGTCACATCGAGCCAAGCCGAGCCGAGCCGAGCCTGGCCGAGCTCGAGCCGAGCTGCGAGCCTCGAGCTTAATTTCCAGCCCTAACCAGGACTGTCTGTTATCGAGCTTAATTGAACCTCTGCCGAGCTTGTGTGTGTTTGATTGTTTTCGAGCTTCATCGAGCCGAGCTCGAGCCTATTCGAGCTTTTGCCGAGCCGAGCTCGAGCCTGGATCCGAGCTCGAACCCTAACTCGGGCTCGCTCGAGCTCGGCTCGAGCTTCTACCGAGCTCGAGCCTGGATGGCGAGGCTCGCTCGAGCTCGGCTCGTTTACAGCCCTAGTCGTGTGGTTGTAGTGTGTAGGGGTGAAAATGGGTCGGGTAATACCCGACCCGTATCCGGATCCGACGAAAATTTTACCCAAAAATTCGGATCACGGATCTGGTATTTTTTTCGGTGCCTGATCACGGGTAATTATCCGGATACTTTTGTTTCGGATACAGGTCGGATACGGGACAGTAGATACCCGGTAAATACCCGGATTTTCGGGTCGGATACGGGTACCCGGATAGTACTAAAAATCGGGTACTCGGATAATACTAAAAGAGCAGCTCTGCTGATTTCTCTGGACAGATAGCATTCTAGTACTTATTAAAGCTATCAAATCAAATCACTATTTTATGAAAATTTTTATACATGTCGGCAAGATGAGGTTTGATATCCAGTAAAAATTTCATGGTAAAATCTTGTGTGTAAAAATTACAGTAATTCTGACAATGTGCCTTGTCAGATTTTCTATTTTCTGAGTTTGATTTAATTTATGACCAAAATATGGTTAATATTTTATTTATATTTTTATTAAGGTTTAGAATTAAAACATTTGTATTCTATAAAATTTTGAGATTTATATATTTTACATTTTATTTATAAAAATTCTGACATTGCTATTTTTAGATTTATTTACTTTCAATTTTTGAATTTGTAAAAGCTTCAAACATAAGTTTTAATTTTTAATATTTTTATCAGAGGTGGATATCAAGTTGATGTCAGCATGGTAAGAATCTTGGCTTCAGAAAAGACATATATATTTCTACACAAATCTAACGAGATCAAGATTGATATCTTATCTCATGATTACAATTTCTTTTTAATATATTTTTATCGCATAGTTTGATCATATGTGTTAGTTAAATTATTTTTATCATATATTTTGATCCTAGGTAGTTTTCGTATTATTCGACTAAGTACCCGTTATCCGTATTATACCCGTCCGTATAATATCCGATATCCGTTTTCTACCCGTTCGTAAATACCTGGTATCCGTATCCGTATCCTACCCGATTTTCCACTACCCGTACCCGTATCCGAAAAAAAAATAGGGTAGAAAACAGGATGACCTACTATCTGACTGTATCCGATCCGTTTTCATCCCTGGTAGTGTGTGATAAAAAGACAACCATGCTAGCACAATGGCACGTTGGTAACTTTTGGGTTGAGTTAAACCTTGTGTTAACTGGCCTGAGGCATCGTTGCGTAACTGTTGGTAATTGATGGAGATGCCGGTCTAACAGGAGACAAGATACAAGCTGGGCGGTCAGGACAGATCGGAGGCCGTCCGCTCCGTGTGCGCCGGTGATCGGGCACTGTGCAGCATGTGCACGTACCTAATTTTTTGTGTGGAAAAATACTCTGCAAAAGGAGCAGTAAAAGAAAACTTAAAAACAGATAGCTGCAGCTTACTGCTGCCGAAACAGTTAACTCAATAAAAAAAAAAAAAAGAGGCTGGCCATACTGGAAGCATTAGTTTTTTTTTTTTTTACCCTCGAACCTGCAAATGAGACAGTAAAAAAACACTCTTTGACTACGGTGTTTTTATACTTTTTTTAAAAAAAAATTACATAAATATTAAAGTATAAATAATATATAATGACTAATTATCTCTTGCTCGTTTTAAGATTACACAATTTACATTGAGAGAATAAACACTGCATTTGTAAGGGTAAGATTTGGAAGAAAAAAAATTTGCAGATAGCCAGCAAGGCAAGGCAAGGCTTCAACACACAGAGCAACTCCGTGGAGGCGTTGGCTTCGTGTAGCACAGCTCTAGGTACCGTACAGTTGTTTGCCCTTGTGGCTAGAGGTGCAAACGGATCGGATATGAACGGATTCCTCTTATTCTGTATTCTATTCCAAATTTTTTCTCGGATATAGAATCGGATACGACGAAGGCCGGATTCGAATCTGAATACGGATTACTTTGATCGCGAATCGGAGCGAATACGATCGCTCGATACGGTTAGTCTCGATTCTTTAATAGTTAGTCGGATAATCGTGAAAGCGATCAAGATATTAAATACACAAAACTTTACTAGAACCTTAGAGACATATAAGTGTTTCAAATTCAATAATAGTTGCCTTCCTATATAAGAATAATATGCGACCAAGTATAATTCCAATCAACATATGAACTTATATGATGTAGAATGTTTATATTTATCGGATCTGTTATCGGATATCTATTGCACTCATTTACACTGATATTTTTCGGATATCTCGGATATGCGGGTATAGATCGGATACGGATCGGATACTTCTCTTCCCATATCTTACCCCAAATTTTTTTCGGATAGGCAGATTCGAATCCGGATATAACGGGATATCATTTTTTCAGATTCAAATCGGATTTTAAACGAATTCGATCTTCGGTCGGTCAGGAATTATCCGTTTCGTTTGCACCCCTACTTGTGGCTGGCCAGCCGCTGTTAAATTACACTCCGCCTTGCCTGTCCGCTGTGTCTGCAACTCCGGTCTTTTTCGCCCTTTTCTCGCTGACTCCAGCCACCAGTAGCTCAGGCTCTCTCCATCTGTCCATCCAGTCTAGTCCTTATTTCTTTCAGCCTTTCCTCGTCTCTTTTGCTTTGCCTCCACCTGCCCTTTTCGAGTTTTGGCTCGCGGCAGCCTTTCCTAAAGGCTCCTCTGCCACGTTAACCCCTACTCTCCTGTTTTAATACGATGTACGCACGATTTCCTTTCTCTTTTCACGAATACAGAACGTTACGGCATCGATCTTACATTTCATCTACATTTCATCGAGACACACGTATGGAAATGCTAAACTGCTCTATTTTATCACATCACTTTTTTGCTCTCTTCCATGCTGTGGCGCTCCCGTAGCAGGAGGGAAGTAACCGCTTTCCTTTTGCAGTGGTACAGTTAGGCTGCAACGGTTCTCGCACGAATCCAGCCGACGCGGCAGGATACCCGCGCCTCTGCCTCGTGGAGCGAGGATTTGACCGCGGTTTTGGAGATCTAAAAGAGAAACAGGAAGAGAAGCAGGCTTGGGCTGTAGCAATGGCGATCGATTTTTGAGGGGCGCAATGGTTCAAATAGCCGCGGTATTTTTGGTGGCGGCGTCCAGAATGTTGGAAATCTAGGGGGCTGCCGGATTGTGGCGCCCAGAATGTTGGAAATCCAGGGTCCTGCCGGATTGCTTACGCGAGAAGATTTCGATGATGTTTTCCAAGCAATTCAATGAAAAGGGGAGAGCTCTGCGATCCAGGTAGTAGCAATCAAGATTTCTCTTTTTTTCTTTTTTGTTTTGTTTAAGGGCTGTGTGCTTCTTGTTAAGCAGAGGCCAGGAGAAATTTTAAAGACTTATATCATCTTGATGTAATGTTCTTAAAATTAATAAAATCTTCCTTCATCTAAAAAGCAATGGCGATCGATCGATGTGAGAGGAGGGAAGAAGGGAACAAAAAGAAGAGGCCGTAATTTGGTGTCAGGATCCGTGCTGAATGGACTGGTCGCCTGCGAGGGCTGAGCCCTGTGCCGTGCAGGCACGGGCACCTGCGGTACTCGTCGCTCTCTCTCTCAATCCCCGTTTGCTTTTGCCTTTATCTCATCGATCCGTGTCTGCGGCGTCTTGAAGGATCGGATCGATGCGCGCGCCGGTGGCGGTGCAGGTAGCGTGATGTGATGCGATGGGATGGCCTGCAGGATCCTTGGATTCCAGTTGGGGTTTTTGCTCCCTGGGTGGCTGGTAAATGGGTCGGTTCATCATGGCGTTCATTGATGTGGGCTGCGCTTGCAGGCTCCTCCTCCTTGCTGTGTGGAGTTGTTTTTTTTTCCGAGAATAGAAATATCCTTTTGTTTATATTATGGATAAAGCGTTGGAATTAATTTCGGAATTAATTCAATACAGTAAATCAAAGGATGTAGAGTTGATGGTGTGGGACACTGGGACTTTAATCCTATTTTACTTGGCTCGGTAGCGGGAAATCAACCTATAAAATGAGCTTTTATATGGATTTTTCTATGAATTAGTTGTAAGATTAGAGGTATATAATACTACACAAAAGCTTATCATAGATGGTTCGGAAACCTCATCACAAACGGTTTTGTGAACCGTCTGTAAGTAAGTGTTAGTGATGACAAAGAGTCATTGCAGACGATTTTCCAACCGTCTGAAAAAGCTCATCACAAACCGTTGTGATGATGAGTTTAACCCAGACAGTTTTAAGGAAGAACCGTCTGTGAAGTGGAATATATAACAAACGGTTCCAATTTGAAACCGTCTGTGATGATGTCCTCATCACAAACGGTGCCGCAGTGGAACCGTATGTGATTTGTGCCTATTCACAGACGATTCTTCGATAGAACCGTATGTGATGTTGATCACTACAGGAACGCGATGTATTTTCGTCGGTGTCGGCGTACTTTGCGCCGGGGTACCCTCTCCGCCGCACAAAAGCGTGCATGGCCCACATCGCGGCTTGGCGGGCAGGTGGGCGAGTACGCCCGGCCCACCATGCGTTGGTCCACGTGGCGTCGGGCGGCGGTGGCGAGAACGCCTCGCCGGCGCCCGATCCACGTGGCGGCTTTGGCGGCACGGCCGCGCCGCGGCGTCGTACGTGGCGCCCGGCAGCAGTGGCGAAACGCCTTTCGCCGGCGCCCGATCCACGTGGCTCCGGCGAAAGCGGTGGCGAACGCCTGCCGCCCGCGTCGATCCACGTGGCGGCTTTGGCGGCGAAGCGGCGGCTGCACGGCCAGCGGCGTCGGCCCGTGGCGCCCGGTGGCAGTGGCGAACGCCTGCTTCGCGGCGCCCGATCCCACGTGGCGCCGTCGGCGAGTGGGCGAAACGCCTGCTTCGCCCGGCGTCCAGTCCACGTGGCGGCCTAGCAATTGGGTGGGCGAGCACACCCTGCTCGCCCCGCCGCCAGGCAAAAAGGTGGGTTCCGATGGCTTCACCTCGAAGTCTCCTTCCCCTATCGTACCGTGCCAGACGGCAGGCCTGCGGTGTCAGATCTATCACTGCGAGGGTTTCTGCTGTGAGCCCATTCCTCTGACGCTTCTCACCTACCTGTTAAAGAGGGGTCCCATCCCGGGTGGACCGGGCGGACCAGGCGAAGCCATGCGTCGGCATTTAATGAGGCTGCAGCAACGAGATAGCACGGGAAGGCGTATTAAATGTATAAGGATCAGCATGATGACCCTCCTTTTACCTACTCCCGTTAGCCTGGCCTATATAAGGGCCTCCGGGTGCATAGGGAAGGGGGTCGAGCATTTTGAGTAGTGTTGCATTCGAGCAAGTAAAGGCTCCGCAGCATAGTCTAAGAAAGAACTTGTAACCTGAGAGCTTTGTACTAACTTTGCACACTCTCTAAACAATCTAGCAGGAAGTAAGGCTGTTACCCAAGGCAAAGGGGGCCTGAACCTAGGAAAAATCTCCGTGTATTCCATAGTTCATAGACGCCAAAATCTGCCTCGTGGGAGTCTCTAGGGTTTCCCCTCGCTAGGGTTAGCCAGCCACGAAGACGCCCTCCTATCGAACCAAAACCCGGCTCAGAATCCGGGCCTGTCGAGCGAATCTGCCGACAATCGACCAAAACCGATTTAAAATAGCCAAAAAACGATTTAAATTTTAATTCGACCAAATGACAATCTGAAAATAATTTAATTTCGCTTACCGATGAAATTAAACTATTTTCGTCGGCCTAGCCTAGCCGACGACATTACTCTGCCGATGAGCGCCTGGCAGTAATCGAGCTGACGTGGCACATTATTTTCGTCGGCTAGGCCGACGAAAATACTAGAGGATTATTTTCGTTGTCCTAGCCGACGAAAATATGCAGACAAAATTTTTTTTTTGCAGAAAAGCTATAAATTCCCAAAAAATCACACAATTCACAGCATAATATCAGAATTCACAGCAGAAATTCACAGAAATTATAACATCCACATGCCATCACATAACATTCATCATTTAGAACATCTCATCACATATATAACATTCCATCTCATACATCAACTCGTAATATTCATCAAGTTATTCAACTTGGAGTCAAATTGTTCATAATATCTCATACATCAACTCAGAAGCAGCCAAATTGTTCAACTTGGAGGAGTATGGAAATTGTGGCCACTACCTGCATCACCCCTTGAATTGAGATAATGGTGCCAGCGCCCCGAACCACCAAAGAACATCACCTCCAACATTTGTTCCCGATCCAAAGAAGCGGTGTTGTCGAACCCTATAGGAATCAAAGTAGTTATTAGTTAATTTCATAGGAAAGACTAACGTTCTAAAAATGATAAGTTACTAGTAAATACCATTTATGGAGATTGGAAGAAAGGAGGTGCAGGAGGAGGATGAAATGTAGGCAAGTTAACGGAATGATCCAAGGTGCGTAGCTAAAATTTCCTAAAAAATGATAGATACAAGAACAAAAACAAATATAAGTATTGTGACACCAATTAGCAAACTAAATGATTAAGTTTATAAAAAGTGCATATAATTTGGCCATTAGCACTATATGCAAGCTTGGATCATCAAAATTTACCATTCCACTTCATGCTATGTGAATGATGAATTGTATAGAAAATTACATACATGATCAAACATAAAGCATACAAGCATGGATTATCAAAATTCTATAGAAGATTACATACAAGCATGGATCCTCAAAATTCGCATGTTTTCGGCTGTGAGAAAATTACATATGCCCTAACAATCACATACACTAGTATCGCATGAACAAAAGTTTCGCTAACATTATACTAGCATCACATGAACAAAAATTGCATTAACATCATACTAGCATCACATGAACAAAAAATTATCATAACAAAAATGATACATTACATCTAGGGAGACACCAACTCAGAGTTCTACATACAAGTCCGTTGAAATGAGTAGTTGAAAAAGCACAATTTGAAAATCAACACTAAGTTCATTCCTGTATAGATTTGTATAGGCCACATGATCCATGTTTCAACACTAAGTTCATTCCTGTACAGATTTGTGTAGCACATCAAATAACTTGTAGAACAACACATGATGCAAAATGGCAACCGTTAAACTACAAATGCAGATGATACCTACTAGAGGGCGTAGTCGAGGCGGCCGTTGGTAACGCCGTGCGAACACGGCGCGGATGGTGGCGGCCGGCGGCGCCGTCGAACGCTGACGACGATGGCGGCGAGGGCGGGCGTGGGGGCGGCGAGGGCGGCGCTACAAGGGCGGGCGGCCGTATCCGGCGCGGCGATCTTGGCGGCCGTATCCCGGCGGCAACGGCGCGTGATTGTCTTGCGTGGAGTATCTGTGGGCGAGACGGCATTGTGGGCGCGGACGGCTGACTTCGCTAAACATATTCCACGCGTGGCTTTATTTTCGCCACCAGCCGATTTAAAAATCGACGCGTCGTATTTAAACTAAATCGGACTTATGACGTGGCTTTATTGTCGTCGGCCAAGCCGACGAAACTAATTATTTTCGTCGGCCAAGCCGACGAAACTATATTGTGGGCCCAGGTTGTGCCTGTTCGACTTATTTTTTGATATTATTTTCGTCGGCCTGACCGACGAAAATAGTGTCCACCGATGACGTGGCTTTATTTCCATCGGCCAGGCCGACGAAACTATATTGTGGGCCCAACGAGCGCCTGTTCGGATTATTTTTGGGATTATTATCGTCGTACGATAATAGTTTCCTGAAAATTCAAAATTTGGGCGGGGCATTGGGTCATCTATTATCGTCGGCTAGGCCGACAAAAATATGGTACGGATATATAACGTCGCCGCCGATTTAAACTATTGTTTTTTCGCCGGTTTTATGCGGGCCGATTTAAATAATTTTTGTAATGACGTCGATTTGTTTTCGGCTCACGAAAATATCTGTGACCGTCGAAAACAAATCGTTTTCCTGTAGTGGATTTTCTATTGTATACTAAATTGTAATATATTGGCTAGCCTGTTTCTTTCTACGTTGGGCGCGTCATTAGATCCATTCAGCGTCGAGGATTGAGGAGGCACCATCTTATATGATGCAAGGTTAAGAGTAAGTAAGTTAAGAGAAGTAAATTTAAGAAAAGGTAAGTTAAGTGGTATTTTGTACGTGCAACACCAATCGGACAAATTGAATTAAGATTGTATTATATTGCTCTCAGATAAAGGTTGGTTGAAGATTTTAAATCTTCAAGCTTAATCACGAATGGGCTAACAATTAATTCAGTGAATAAAGCCTTGAACTCTTACCACCTTAATATGCAAATTAAGCACTTGCTAATTAAATCAACAAAAGACTACCAGTTCAGTATTTTAACAACATGATTCCGTCGTAGTACAACAGCACTAGAACTGATCCACTCAATTAAGCACACCAGTAACAGTTAAGATAACAAAGTGTATGTAGCTAAGCATGTAAATAGCACATGTACTGATATAACAATCAAGATATAATCTAATCAGCGTTTAAGCATATGGTTCAAGGTCTAGTTCACAGAAATAAATATTCTAGTCATCAGAATACCCATGATCACCATGAAGCAAGCAAGGCAACAAAAAAAGGAGGGGGAGGGAGGAGGGCACCACCGATGGAGAGGGAAGACACCACCCACGGGGAGGGGAGACACCACCGCAGGGGAGGGCACAACCGAGAGGGGAGGGCGCCGCCGACGGGACATGGCATGGCCGAGGGGGGAGGGCGCCTTCGACGGGGGAGGGTACGACCGAGGGGGAGGGCATCGCCGAGGGAGAGGGGCTCGCGATAGCTAGGGTTGCAATAAACTAAGTGTGCACAGGACTTGGTGAAATGACAAGCGCGGGATTTATTGAGTGGTGCGGGAAGGCCATCCCAGATGATTCTGGGATTGAGCCGTCTAAGATAGAGTCATCCCAGATGGTTCAATCCCAGAACCGTCTGGTATGGGCCATTGTATTTTTTTTACCGTGTGTGGAGTATATGGACCCCAGGTATTTGCATGGCGGGTCGTGAGGATCTCCCAAGAGGGGATGGGCCAAGTCGACTACATGAAGATAGGTATTGCTCAGGAGGCAGGCCGCCATGCGCAACAAGGAAACCCCGAAGATGGAAACCAACCCTGCTGCGGGAGAATACAATTGCAATCCTAACCGCTATCATGTATAGTGGATAAGGAAAGAGATACAATCCCCACCTTGTAACCAATTAGGACTCTCCTTTGTAACCACTCTCCTCCGCTATATAAAGGGGGGTGGGGGAGGAGGAGAGGACAACACAGAACATCATCAGCAAATAAGTTAGCCACTCATAATTCCAGAGCACAGGACTAGGGTATTATCTCCATCGCGAGAGCCCGAACTTGTATAATTTCTCGTGTCTTGTGCTACCATCGAGCTTCCGATCCAGCGCTTAGCCCCCTTTTAATTATTGTCGGTAACAAACCTCGACAGTTGGCGCGCCAGGTAGGGGATGCGTTAAGATCAATTTCGTCAAGCTCGGTGGCCACCGTCAACAGAATTGCTCGAACAGCAGATCAATCGCAAAAAAAACATCAGATCGGATCGGCGGCCGTTCGTCTTCCTCATCCGGTTCGGCTGTTCCTCGTCAGCGCGCCGCTGCCTCCCGTCGCGCCGCCAGCCATCGCGTCGTCGACATTTGTCGCCGACCCTCCGGCCTGCTCATCGGCGCGATCCACCATCGCCGATCTTCTTCGTCGCAACGCAAGGAGCCGCTCATCTTCATTCTTCGATCGGATCAAGTCGGCTACGCCTCGCCGTCCTGCGCATCGCGCCCAGCACCGACGTAATCTGCATCCTCTTCGTCACCACCACGCGAGTGCCTGATCTCCTCGCGTGGACCTCTGGATCGACTCCCCGCGCATGTCGCTTGCGCCTGTCCGCCTGCTCCTCGGCCGGCTTCGGGACCATCGGCCATTCGAGCTTCTCGTCGCCTGCTTGAACAGCCGCGCGTGAGGACCATGAAGAAGTCTCAAAGTTTCTCAACTAGAAGTCTCTGGACAAGTACTTGCTGTCGTGAAAAAATCTCTCGTTCACGAGAAGGCTTTTGCTCTCTTTGCTTTCTCGTGAACTCCAAAGCCCAAGGCTCAAGCCACGTAAACGAGCATCAGGAGCCAGCTTTTTGACCGGAATTTCTTTTTCTCGTGAGTCGCGAAGACTTAGCCGAGTGAATCCAAAATAGAAGGACAAGAAGCAAAGGAGTAAGAACCTGGTTGCGGTAGCAGATCGCGGTCGCTTCGAAGCCCAGCCGGCGACGACCACGAGCCACGCCGCGCCGAAGCGCCAGCCGCGCGCCACGAGCCAAGCTGCGCCCGAAGCCCGGCCGGCGCGCCACGAGCCACGCCTCGCCCGGCGCCCGGCTTCCGACGGCCACGAGCCTACGCTGCGCCCGGCGCCAGCCCGACGCTAAGAGTTTACGCTGCGCCCGAAGCGCCAACCGGCACGGCCAAGAGCCCGCGCGCGCCCGAAGCGCCATACTCGGCACGACCACGAGCCTACGCCGCCCCGGCGCCATCTCGGCGACGCCACGAGCCCACGCCGCGCCGAAGCGCCACCTTTCGCACGCCACGAAGTCAATGCGGTACAGCGCCACCTTCGCACGACCACGAGCAAGCCGCGCCGAGCACCACCGCGCACGGCCACGAGCTAACGCCGCGCTTCGAAGCGCCACCGGCGACGGCTATGAGCCACGCCGCGCCGAAGCGCCACCGCCGGCACGGCCACGAGCCTATGCTGCGCCCGAAGCGCCACCTTCGCATGGCCACGAGCCTCGCGCGCGCCGAAGCGCCACCTTCGCCGACGGCCAAGAGCCACGCACATGCCCGAGCGCCAACCGACACGGCCAAGAGCCACGCTGCGCCCGGCGCCATCTACAAGACGACCACGAGCTACGCTGCGCCGAGCTCCACCTTCGGCACGACCCACGAGCCAACGCACATGCCTCGAAGCGCCATCTACGGCTCGACTGCAAGCCCATGTTTGCGCTACGAGCAAGGACGGCATGATCGTCAGCAACATATGGAGCATAAAGCAGCTAAGTCGCTTTTTACTTAATTTTGTCATTATGAATAAAATTGTTGGCTTTCTTGACTTGCTACTTAGTTGATCCACAACTAAGCGATGAAGTCGGGGCTACACTAATAGTGTCTTGTCATCGCACATTTTTCTGAGTTGTCTTTCTTCTTTTACTTAACGATTGCAAATGAATCCGAGTGCGTTAATTCCGAGTTGCGAAGCTCTGACCCCATGAATGCCGAACTTTAGTCACCCAAAATGCGTGCCTGGGAACAAGGGCCATGAGCCGACTCGGCTCGCCGGGGCTAGACTAGTTAGGCGAGTGCTTAAACAAAAGAGTTAAAACCACTCGGATGAATTTAAAATCAATAAGGAAAAGGAGTAAAAAACTCTAAAAGTTATATATAAACTAGTCGGATATCACATCCGAGTGAATTGTTTTTACATCGTCTATGTTCTGCATATATATGATTTCGTGGTAAAACTGGATGCAACGCGTGGAGCTCTATTGAGTCCTCGCGATCTCTTTGCCTACAATGGGCACTTTCACCGAAAGGAAAACCGATCGAAACTACATCAAGAACTGGAAGCACTTTCGGCGTGAAACATGACTTCGCTTGAGCGTGACGGGAAGGCGGCAACTCGATCGCAAAGCACTCGGGGGCTACTGTGGAGTATATGGACCCCGGGTATTTGCATGGCGGGCCGTGAGGATCTCCCAAGAGGGGATGGGCCAAGCCGACTACATGAAGATAGGTATTGCTCAGGAGGCAGGCCGCCATGCGCAACAAGGAAACCCCGAAGATGGAAACCAACCCTGCTGCGGGAGAATACAATTGCAATCCTAACCGCTATCATGTATAGTGGATAAGGAAAGAGATACAATCTCCACCTTGTAACCAATTAGGACTCTCCTTTGTAACTACTCTCCTCCGCTATATAAAGGGGGGTGGGGGAGGAGGAGAGGACAACATAGAACATCATCAGCAAATAAGTTAGCCACTCATAATTCCAGAGCACAGGACTAGGGTATTATCTCCATCGCGAGAGCCCGAACCTGTATAATTTCTCGTGTCTTGTGCTACCATCGAGCTTCCGATCCAGCGCTTAGCCCCCTTTTAATTATTGTCGGTAACAAACCTCGACACCGTGCAAACATATATGTCATGTATTAAAATTAATCATAATACATACATCTCATTTTGTACAATATACACCTGCTTAATTTTAATCAATACATCTCATTAATTAATACGTGTGTTTAATTAAGCTCTGAAATTTTACATATTCTCGCTCATCACAGTTCCCTTCTGCATCTCATAGCATCTGATCCAGATTGTCATCGAAAGTACAGTCGATATCACCCAGAGTATCGTTGACTTCGTTGATGATATCCAGAGTATCATCGACTTCGTTCACGCTGGTAGTACTACTTGGTCCCGGTGTAATCTGCTCTTCACCGTGATTGGTCCAACATGTATACCCCCTTTTCAAACCTCGTAAAATCAAGTGTGCTTCAATCTGCGCTGAGTTTCGAAACATCCGAAGATTCTCACAGTCAATGCATGGACAAGACATAAATTCCACCCCATTGTTCGACATATCTTTCTCTATAGCTCTTCTAAAAGCGGAGACACCATTAATGTACTCGGCGCTTGTACGGTTCTCAGCGTACATCCAGCTTCGGTCCATCTACGCTACATATATAACAATAGGTGTTAAACAACGAATTTTGATCAAAATGTACAAATGGATCTGCTCTTCATGCGTGCAGTCTTTCCAGTTCATCGTTTTGTCTTCCCAATGTAGACGGCGTTTTGTTTCCCCAATACAATTTCACGCCTATAAAAACAGAGAGGCTTATCGACCGCCTCTATACTCGATCATCAGTAGAAAATATCCCTAGTGGCGCCATGAGCAACCCAAAAAGCTCCTCCGACAGCTCCTCCTTTGATGACTCCACCCCCCGACGCCGCCTACAAACCCTCCGCCACCGTCACTTGCGATTGCACCTCCCGACCAGACCCGCCGACATGCCCCTGTGCCAATGGCTGCGATGCTACGCCGGTGCCATCTACATGGATCCACCGGCTGCCTACTACTTGGCTCCTCCGCCTCCTCCGACCGCCTCTGCCTCCAACCGCGCCAAGCAGAAGTGTCCGGCGCTGGCCTCCTCCTCCTTCGACGACGAAATCTATGACTCGTCAGAGGGATATCGCGACGGCTAGGAGCTGGAGGATGACCCAGACCGAGCCGGCTTGAGCGAGGACCCGGACGGCCGTAGCGAGGACTCTGCCGACTCCGCCGACGACTACTCCGGCGATGATGAGTAGTCTTTTTTAGTTAAAGTACTTTTGTATGTAGTCTTTTGTAATGCTTCTTCATATATATAATGCAATCTAGTTCTCAAAATCATCAAAAACTTTTCTAATGATCTTCTTATATATATAATGCAATCTAGTTCTCAAAATCATCAAAAACTTTTGTAATGATCTTCTTATATATATAATGCAATCTAGTTCTCAATCCAGTAGTCTTTTTTGTAAGGCGCGCGTTTGTTGTTTTCAATTGATGATCACAGACGGTTCATGGATAAACACATCTGTGATGAAGCAATATCACAGACTGTTTTATCCATAAACCGTCCGTGAAGTTATACCTTTCATCATAATCTGTTTGTCGATAAAACCGACTGTGAACTTTTTCCTTTCATCACAGACGGTTCGTTGATGAAACCGTATGTGATAATCAGACATCGCAGACGGTTTCAGCCACAAATCGTCTGCGATGTGCCCGAAACACATTACAGACGGTTTGTTCCTAAAACCGTCTGTGATGATGTGTCTAATATAGCCCCTTTTGTAGTAGTGATATATGGTTGGCTATGTTAGGCTATGTACACACTTCCGTATCGCGTATTTCGTGTGTTTATCACGTGACTTGCATGCGAGCGAGACATACTAAGGGTATTTAACTTTTTACCATATATAATGACTATGCCATATCACCTTACACCTCAACTGCATGTTCTCGTGCCGCGGACTCAATGTGGGTTATCTGTTCGCCAATAATTAGGGATTACAGGGTAGTGGCAGTTCGATTTTCTAAACGCTGAGGTTTTGCAGGGCGGGTTTTGCCTTGACATGTCATTATAAGGGAGGCATCCCTGTATGTAAAGGCACATGACTAAAAACCGATCTCGTCTTCCTCTAGTACTCTCTTTTTTTCCTCCGGTGCCTGCTACCATCCTAGCCATCCGTCCCTTTGCCCATCATGCAATGGGCATGAGGGAGAGCAGTGTCTTCGATCCGACACCGGCCTTTGACGACTTGCACAAGAGACTGATAATCAGATTTTTGGGAAGTGCCGTACCGCATGACAGCTCATTTTCATCTTCGATTGTCACGTCATTTGTACGTAGTTTTCTTTTCTTTACAAGCCCGCTGTAAATGTTTCGGACCGTTTCGTTGTTGGTCCAAGCAATTTTTCTATTGTGGTTAGATCAAATGAGAATGCATACTATTATGATAGTATTGTTTATATCTATGTATTAGTTGGACTATCTAACATATATAGGTGTGTCTTGCTTACTAGCATGTTATGTATTATTTATATTTTCGTGAGCGCAATATGTAGCTTTATATTTTTGTTGCATAGCTATAGAATTAAATTAATAATATGTGATGTTAATTTTCTTCCGTAAAGTAGGTAAGCATCTAACTTTTACGTTGGATGTTGTAGATGAACAATACTTGGGTGGATGGACATGCTGCACTGCTTCATTATTCCTCTATTAGAAGCGAAAGAATTGGAGCTCAACCAGGCTGTCCACGTGTTGCCGCGCCAATTCACGAAAAAGCCCCTCTATTTCTTCAAATTACGGATAGGTTCCTGTGGATTATGAATAGATCCTTCGCGATTTTTTTTGTGAGGGGAAGATTTTTTTTCATCGCGTTTGGATCCCTCGCGCGCTGTTTTGCCGAAAAAACCTCCCGTTAATCCAAATCGCGAACAAGCCCTTTTCTAATTTTTCAGAATAGCAGACAGGTCCAAAAACGTATCGAACAGGCCCTTACTATTTACGTCTAGGTCCATCCACGCCAATTCGCGAAAAAGTCCATCCGTTTCTTCAAATTACGGATAGGTCCCTGTGGATTACGAATAGGTCCTTTGCGATTTTTTGTGAGGGGGAGATTTTTTTTCATCGCGTTTGGGTCCCTCACGCGCTGTTTTGCTGAAAAAACCTCCCGTTAATCCAAATCGCGAACAAGCCCTTTTCTAATTTTTCAGGATAGCAGACAGGTCCAAAAACGTAACGAACAGATCCTTGCTATTTACGTCTAAGTCCATCCACATGTCGGCACTTGGGAGAGGCCCTCCGGAAATCTGGAAATCGCGTTTAGGTCTTTTCGGCCGGCTATTTTACGAAAAAAATGTAGTCCGTGTATATTCGCGAGCGGGTCAGGCTCTTGCTCTTGACGTCTAGGTTCTTTCTCCGTTTTTCCCGGAAAAAATGTTTTCGCCACCAGAAATATGTGTGCATCTTTATCTCTAGACTTTTTTCCCAACTCGATTTTCCATCTCGATCTCTGATATTTTTTGAAACATTTATTATTATTCGGTGAACGTTCTTTCTCCATTTTTCCCGGAAAAAATGTTTTCGCCACCAGAAATATGTGTGCATCTCTATCTCTAGACTTTTTTCCCAACTCGATTTTCCATCTCGATCTCTGATATTTTTTTAAACATGTATTATTATTCGGTAAACGCGTAGAGTATTAGGCTCGACAAAAGAAGTTTGTCATCTCTAATAAATTTTCGCCCTTTTTCCTCTAGACTATTTTTCACCGGTAGGTGGTTTTGTGAAAATAAAAAATTACATCCAGACGACAGGTCTAGAAACGTAACAAACAGGCCCTTGCTCCTTACGTCTAGGTTCTTTCTCCGTTTTTTCCAGAAAAAATGTTTTCACCACCATAAATATGTGTGCATCTCTATCTCTACACTTTTTTCCCAACTCGATTTTCCATCTCGATCTCTGATATTTTTTAAGCATGTATTATTATTCGGTGAACGCGTAGAGTATTAGGCTCAACAAAAGAAGGTTGTCATCTCTAATAATTTTTCACCCTTTTTCCTCTAAACTATTTTTCGCCCGTGGTGGTTTTGCGAAAATAAAAAATTACATCCAGGCCCTTCGATCGGTGGTTTTGCAAAAAAGACCCTATCATTTCGTATATTCGCGTACGGGTCATCCGCCTTTATTTTTTCGTTTCTAAAAAAAATTCGTAGCTTGTGTATTAGGCTCGACAAAAGAAGATTGTCATCTCTAATAATTTTTTGCCCTTTTTCTTCTAGACTATTTTTCACCGGTGGGTGGTTTTGCGAAAATAAAAAATTACATCCCGACCCTTCGATCGGTGGTTTTGCAAAAAAGGCCCTATCGTTTCGTATATTCGCGTACGGATCATTCGCCTTTATTTTTTCGTTTCCAAAAAAGATCCGTAGTTTGTGTATTCATGGTTGGGTTCTCCGGTAGGTAGTTTTGTAGAAACAAAAAAATACATCTAGGCTTTTCTACCGGTGATTTTACAGAAAGAACCCTATAGTTTCGTATATTCGTGTACGGATCCTCCAACTTTATTTTTTCGAGCGTATGCTATCGAAATTCAACTGGCGCAAAGTAGTGCGCAGATGAACCTAGTCATCTTCATTCATGATAGACTCCGTGTTTACAACGATACCATAAATCCATAATTACCGACAGCCGAAAATACAATGTCAATGGTATTTGTTTGATGTGCAGGGCCTGGCGCTAGGCAGGACTGGCAGAGTACCACCGACATGCAAACCCACGCCCGAACATGGGCAGCCACATGTAGTCTGCCTGCCATGCAGGTTCCTTCTTTTCAACCGTGCGTATAAATATAAGATATAGTAATTGTTTTTAATATACAACTTTATTTTTAATTATTAAAATATAATTATATTTATTATATAAATTTATTTTTATTATTAATCTAGCTCCACCAAAATTAGTGGTGAAGATTATTTCTTTGATATATAACTCTACTTTCAATTATTGAAATACAATTGTATTTATTATATATGATTAATCTGCACCGTTATAATTTAACCCTACCAAAAACAAGTGGTCAAGATATTTCTTTTTTTTTCGATTAATGTGAGAATTTCTAGAATTTAGAATTATTGTAGGATTTTTTTGCTCTTAAAATAAAGGAAATGCCTTAAATATTACCGGTTGTTTATATATAGAGAGAGAGTGGGGCCAACGCGTCACGCTCGAAGGCGACGACGGACTTGTCCAGTCCACCCCGCATTGGCTGAAGCAGACCGTCATGAACTACTAGTCAATATAAACTAAGATTGCTTTAGCTGTCGAGTGTAATGCTAAGCAAATTAAAGACATACACGTCCTAATATGTGTTTGGTTGATAGAATAAAATTGAATAAGATAGGATGATTTTGTGGTTCTATTATTTTAAATGAATGAAATGGTTCAGTATTTATAAAGAATATTTTTCAAATTTGTATCACACCATATAGAATAGAATGGTCCTATTTAAACAACCAAACACATGAATAACATTTTTTTTAAATCATCTTATATATATACTACTTGATACAAACAACCAAACACACCTCTTTGAATACTCCAGTAGGATGCTGTCGTATCGGTATAGCTGGCTAGGTGCAGCGTACGTGACGTAGCAAAACGATTGGAAATTTTTTAGACCGGCCAAGTCGTCCTGTCTCACTGTCTGTCCGTCGTTGCCGTATATACGGTTATGCCCCGCTAGCCTCGTCGTCGGGTCAACAATTGGCTCATCCATGTCGATCGATCTCGCCTATGTTAGTCATGTAATCCGCCTACCTCGGCTGCCAGTCAGGCCGTGTAATAGCCCAGCTCCGGCCGGCGACCGTGGACGCCGCCGCCGCGCGATATATAGCAGCTATATCTCGTCGCCGTATGTCACGGGGCTTACCAGCAACTAGCGTAAGTATATGGTTCTCTTCATGATCGCCTCCACTCTGCTCTGTTTATCCATCCTGTCCGTCTATATATCCTTATCTATAGCTAAGGTTAACGTAGATGCATGCATATGCTTGCATATATCCATAGACGCATGCTCGCTCTCAGGGAAGTCATGTGATGCTAGCTTGAGCATGCCTTAAATGATGCTGCAGATCGACTCATGGTGCGGTTTCTTTTTTCTTTTCTTTTCTTTTTTTTTGGCGTTAACTTGTTCGTGCGTCGACATCTGGGTTTTTTTTTGGTGTCTCAAGAACGAAGGGCTGCGCTCTGCAGCATCTGATTTTTTTTGCAAGATCGACGCAGCTCGATCGGTTTCGTTCAGCTCTAGGTGCTTGCGGCTTGCGCAAGGAGAACAAAAAATATGAGTACTTTAGTTTCAATTTTATTCCTACTTACTTTTCTTTTGGAGGGACTTGAAGATTTACTTTGATTGTTATGTTGTCGATTTTGTTAGATGAGTTTGGTGGGTTTAGTTTGCTTGTGTGTCCCTTCTAGTTGGGCTAAAAATATTTAGGAATTGCTAAATCGCACTCGAGTGTTTTTTTTCAACTCAATTTTTTGTCCAAGTACATATTGGTGTTTTTGTGGAGCACTCAATTTTTTTCTATTAAATGGTGCTTTATAGACAACGTTGTGCTTTATCATTTCAATTTTGTCAATATATAACTTTGCAATCTATGTTTTTGTTTGTTATGTTATTTGTAGTTTGTTTTGTTATCTTTTTTTTCACAAATTATCACATTATGGGTGTGTTTGGTCGAGCTCCAGCTCCACTTGATCTATAGATCTGTTAGATATAGATCTGGTAGAGTTAGGTATTACTAACTTCACCAGATCCGTAGAGTTAGAGCTGTGAGTATATTAAAAATATTTAAATTGATCATTTTTTTTTACATTTTAGACCAAAAATATAAACTTAATTCACTTTATTTTAGTCTATAAATTTTAGATCTTACGTGAAGCTGGGATCTAAAACTCTACCAAACAAGTCCTATATTTTACATAAATTATTTTTATAAAACTAGTATATAATTGGTGTAAGTTTAAGTACTATTATTTAGCTAGAAAACACTCGTATTCTCTCTACGCATCCTCAAAATTCTTTTGTAGCCCGTTGAAATTCTCTCCAAATGGAAAGCCGATGTTTCATTTTAGCCCATCAGAGTTCTGGGCCGAGCACGGCGGCCTATCCGCACGGATCACCCACGATCCACCATCTCCCTCCTCTCTCCGTTTCTTGCATTTATCCATCTTTCGACGAAAATACATGCCGGGTTCATCAACATCACACTCCGCGACGATCAATCACCTCCCTCGTATGCCTGCCTGTCTTTCCGCGCTGTTTCCTCCTTACCTTTTTTTCTTTTCACAAGCTGAGTGATCAAACAGCCGAAAACCCTAACCGTAACAAGGCCGCCCCTAGCCGATCGATCGCCGCCGCCCGCAAAGTAGCTAGGCAACGCGCGATGCCCGGGGCCGGAGAGGAGCACAACGGCGCCGCCGCGGGGTGGTTCTTCTTCCGTGCCAGCGGCTTCCGCGCGGCGGCCTTCTTCATCATCTGGGGAACCTCCGGCATCATCCTCGGCGCCGTCCCCGACCTCTCCGCCAACGCCGACCACGTGCTTCTGTGCTTCTCGTTCCTCGCGGTTGGCGTTGCGCTGCTCATCCTCACCGTCGCGGCTCCGCACCGCCCCATGGCGGCCAGGGCGGCGGATCTCCTCGAGGGCTGGCTCATGGCGGCCATGAGCTAGCTAGAGGCCGGCCGGCTAGCTGAATCGCCATGAATCTCGTCCATCCTCGCGCGTAACTGTGCTTAATCATGTGCATGTCACAGTTCGTTTCTTCTGTTTTTGTGATTATATATGTCGTTGTGGTCTTCGAACTTTAGGCGTGCTTGTGTATGTCTGTATTGTTGTTACTACGTTTCACCGTAAATGTGTTACTTTGCTGTTGGGTTTGGACAAGTGTGCACTTACTAGATCCTTAATTATAGTACGTGTACTGCCTAGCTTGTAGTATATGTATATCTTGATTTGCTTCTGGTAATGAGTACATTATGTTACTTTCATTGCCGTTGTTCTTAATTTGTTGGTTAATTTCTTTGCCAATTAGGCATAGTTAATTTTGTTGGGGTTTATTTATAGGCGAAATAAAGTGTGATAAAACTTTGAAATGGAGATTGATGCTATCTGATGAGATCCGCTCTTTGCAAACCTTATGGTGTGGTACATGCATATGTAGAAGACAGTGGCGGAGGCTTTCGCAAAAAATGCTTAATTACTATTTGATATGTATAGATAAAATCATAAAGCTCTAAAGATTTTACAAGGATTGACCCCACAGGGTAATTTCGATCTTGGCCACGTCACTAGTGGAAGAGAGAACTATACCTGTTTGGTGTATCCCCCATGCATTGAGCAACAGTCCAGACGCATGAGCAGGGCTGGTAACTGCGCGGAGGTGACAGTAGCACGCACGAGGATGGTCATCTTATAGATCAGATCGAGTTTGGTATATGTTCATCTTGAGTTTTTTCACTTGAAAGATTGCACGATATGTTTTAATTCTTTCCAGATTATTGTATATTATTAGTATTATTACTACATTCAATCGCTACTTAATTGGAGTATACGAGGAGAGTTTGTGCCAGATACGTTTGGTGGGTTGTCTATGGACGGAGGCTTATAATCTGCAATCTTCTAGTAGCATGATCAATATGTTTAGAAATTGGTTATTGGGGTTAGGGAAAAATTTAAGTGCTCACATTTTGGTCAGGGCTATCGCTTAGTGTGGGTCAATTTGGCTATATCGAAATGATGTGGTTTTCGAATTGAAAAAAAATCTCTGATCCGCTGTTGGTTATCTATATTTGCACCAATTGTGATTATAGTCTGTGCTTCAGTGTCAGGATGTTTGGGAGGTGATGCTATCGACATACAGATCGCTAGAGATAGTGGTTAGAGATCTCTTCATCTCCCATAATGGTGATTTAGTAACAGGCTATGTGCGAACTGAGGCTTTAATGTCATGTTTATTATGACTTATTGCAACTTTATTTTAGTATTTGGATGTCTTATTATTGATACCTTTTTGCTGTAATTTTGTGATAAATTATCGGCTGTGTACATCTTACAATATAGATACAGGGAGATATAATCTTTCGTTATCTGAAAAAAAAAAATGCTAACCCTCCGGCTGCCTGCCTTCATCGATCTGCCACGGGCCCACGATCATACAATGCGGTGTTCTTGGTAACTGATACCTGTAGCATGCATAGCAGTGTCCACAGCCATGCATGCATGCTCTAGTTGGCAAAAAGCTCATGCTATATATGGTGTTAGATCCATGCCTCTTTTTTTTTTTTTTTGCGTTGTGTGTTGTCGTTTGATCTGCCAAAAGCGTCCGTAACGTCGTGCATGCACGCCTGCCTTCCAGTTCCAGCCGTCGATCGAGCGCCTGCTCCTCCTCGCCCGTCATCTTCCTCCCCGCGATTTCCTCGTACGCGTGACGCGTCCACGTGCGGACCGGCGCCCGGGTCGATCGGCGATGCGCGCCTCGTCGCCGCCCGTGAGTGCGCCGCACTCGAGGAGGACCCGCGCCAGATATATAGTACGTGAGCCGCAGCCTGCACTGCTTCTCGTCCGCGTCCGATCGAGGAGGGGAGCTTCTTCCGCAGCCTGCAGATGCGCTCCCGCACCGCCCAGCCGGTGGAGCAGCCGCGCCAGCCGGTGCGCGTGCGGCGGCGTATGACTTGCCGTGCCGCTGCACTCCACGCCTAGCCGGCACACGGCCTTCTTCTTCTTCATTGGACGGCCGGCTTGCTGCTGGTGGTTAATTATAAGGTGATCGTCGTGTGGAGAAAATTTCACACGTCCTGACGTGCATGGTTTGCTACGTATGGGAGATCAGTGGGAAAAAAATATTTAAATTGTGGTTTAAGAATGGTATCCACAGGAATAATTAAGAAAAAAAATCAGTACTACTCGAATCATCCTCTAACTAGCAGTACAGTTCCTTGTTTAAATTCCTATATGCCATCTCAAAACAACCAGTCCCGCGAGGTCACGTGATTAAATCACATTATTTTTGAAAGATCATTAAATCACATTATTAAATCCACAAATGACCAACCTAACATGTACAGTCGTACTATGTGATACTATCATGGTGCCGAACTGATTAAAGGCCCAGTCCAGGATGTGCAGGTCCAGTCCAGGTGATTGCATTTGTGCAAGTTCAGTCAAGCAATTAACGTTTCTATTTGAAGATTAGGATCGATCACCAATGGATGCAACCCTACCGAACAGTCCAAATGCAACAAAAGCCCTCGTTTAGTTAGCGCGTGTGTGCATACTCAGGTCTAGCAGCTTGACCTCTGACCTCCCAATATCCATTATAGTCAGCAGCGCTCTATGTTTAAGTTAATTTCACCCCCTATATTTGTTCCCCGTCATGCCTGCCTCCTTGATGGAACAAATTAAACAAGCAGGCTAGCTTGCTACTTGCGTGCATCATCCTGCTGTGCTCTTCACCTTGTGTACTACTGACTTCAATTCTCATATGACAGGTTCTGGTCTGATTTACGAGCAGATGGAAGTACGACAAGTATTCAATCCGAGCTACAATAAAAAGATGTGGCTAAAATTTAAAGAAACAGATTCCTGTAAGAAACATATTCTTGTACAAACTACAATACATAGTACCTAGTTGTGTTGACCAATGCATTAACTGGTAATAGATTTGGTTGTAACTGCACCTATTGTTCGACAATAAAATGTATTCTTGATTTACTACCAGGTTGCATTTCTTAGTATGGTTTCTGTTGCATGTGTTTCTCAGTAAGTTTTAGCCAACGGATGGATCAGGCTAATCTGCGCTTACGCCCATTCAGAGATCACACAGGAGGGAAGGCCCAGTTCAACTGGTTAGCAGGCGATTCTCCGTCGTTCCTTTCGCTTGTGTGTATGGACCTCTTCGGTCCAACAGGGAAAATCCTTATGTGGAATAAAATTTGGCAGCTAGAACAGACTTTTTTTCACTGTACAATGAATTTAACATGAAGCTTATTCAGTTGCTGGAGTGCCGCTCGGCCGTGGAAGCGGTTGCAGAAATGTAGATTGTCTCGGAGCAGGTGCATATCGTTGCCCAATTGTTGAACTTTGTCTTTGTGTTCTGTTATTACGCAGTTTTTTTTTTCTATCTGCTTCCTTTTTATTTGGGCTAGATTCCTGTTACAAAACACATGGAAAAATATTGGACCAAATGAACAAAAGACAGAGATTTTACATGGAAAATCCTTTTGGAAAAAACCACAGGCGCATAATAGTTATATTATTATACGAGGAGATGTTTACGATGAGTTCTTCCTCTTGTCCTAGACTATAGGGATATATTTATAGTGGTACATAACAGACTCTATATAGGTGTAGATTTGAGATGGAGCATGAAACGAATTCATATCACTCTCAAACTCAACAATCTCTACTTGGAAACAAATTCCTCTTGTAGTCAAAATATAACGTAACTCTCCTCGAAGCAAATCATCATGAACATCTTGTGTCTCGATAATTTAATGGACTAATCTGAATAAGAAAGACAGCAACAGTCTAATTCAAACACTTCCTGTAAATCAAAACATCACCTATGACATTGATAGATAGTGAAAAACTCATAACATGTATATTTCGTTTGCCCTGCCTGGAATAGAAAATTCGATAAACAATGCTCACTGAAAAGCAACTTGCACTTGTGATTGTCACGTACATCAAACTACCGACTTCAACGGTAATTAAATTTCATGATATGATCGAAACTAATCCTATAAAATTGTCCGGATGAAATGAATTCTTGTGCCGTTAATGGAGTATAAATTACAGTAGATCCCTCATATAGAGTAATGATAACTAGACAACGCTATAGTATCCACGCAAGAACAAACTCCTTGCATTTCAATTATTTATCTCAAATTGATATTGAAGCAAAATATTTATTTTTAAACAGTAAAAACTCTGGAGTATAATACTAACTACCATCAACATATCATTAAATTCTTGAGAATTAATGTTGCTAAAGTCTTCATAATGGTCGCATAAATGATTCAAAATTGCAACATATCCAAACAGTGATTGAACATAGAATTCATTGTCTCCTCAACTAACGTTGTTTTTTTTTTCTCTCAAAGTCTCCTCAACCAAGTATAGCTCAAATTAATTCATTGTGTTGAAATACATGCAGCTTCACATTAGACTCTATATGGGCGGATCTTGTCGCAATAATCCATAGAAGATGATGGATCATCAAAAAATTGCCAATGATTAATCCCACATTGATGCCGTCAATAATAGGCACAACAACTTAAATGCAATATAATCCACCTCCAACAAAAACAATGCACGATCGACTGTGGCAGAAGATGACGGAGATGGTACAGAATGACGCTTAGGTATGACACCGGGCGGCGTGGATGATGATGTTGGTGAACTTTTGACATTGAAACAGTTACCAGTAGAGCAAGGGTCAACGCATCGTATTGAGTTGAGTCATGGAATGTGGTCGAGTCTACTATTATATTTCTTTCTTCTGCGTTTTTTTCTCTTGCCTTTTTTTTCTTTTCTTGGTTTTCTTGCTTGCGCACTGCTGCAGTCTGCTGCACAGCACCTAGACATGGTTGCCTCATGGAGGGAGTCTGCTACTGCTGGTCGCTTTGGTGTTGTAGTGCCTTTCCTCGGGACGCAGCCACATGTCACTATTACTCTGACCTCAAAACAGATAGTAATAAGCCGATAGTGATGACAATCGTCGTCACTATCGGTTCTGAAGTCATAACTGATAGTGATGTTGTTGGTACGTAGTGATATTGTACTAATGATTTTGATGTCAGAACCAATAGTGATGACGTGGTCATCATGATCGGTTTTTGAGGTTAAAACTGATCTTGAGAGTATACATACCAAACGCCTCCTCGCGCTTACCTCTCGACTTCTCCCGCGCTTGACCTCTCGACTTCTTCTAATCCATTCAAATATCAAAAGCTGAGGTGCGAATACTAAAAGCCAAGGAGTTTACTTTCCTCTGCCCTCGTGTCCCTTACCTGTGGTCTGCCCCTCTGTCCCCCCTCACCCGCGCTGCTCATCTGCTTGTTCGACACCCGCATCACCCCTCCTCCTCTAGGGTGTCTACGTCGCCCCTCCGCATATCCTGCATCGCCCCTCGGTCTCCTTGACTCCTGTGGCGCATCCTATCTAGGCAACAAGGAAGATGTCGGCGTGACGATGGAGCATTAGATCCGACCATCGATGTCTCCATCGTCACATCCAGCCACGGCACCGTCCCTACCCACCGGTTGCCCTCCGCCATTGTTTTCGTCAGCTACAGCATTAGGCCAAAGTCACTCACATCGCTGCCGGTCGTATGCTCAATAATGCTATGGATCTATTGATGAGCTAAAATAATTAAAGTAGCGAATACGGCCTTGAACTATAGAGTTGCTTCCTTTAATGCTAGAAAATATTGCTTTTATTTTATTGTCTTTGAACTTGATCATTATATTTAGTATCTAGTTTGATACTCGTGTAATTATTGCTGAATATACTAATCATGATTGCTTAGCTCTATTCATAGTCTCTGTTTAATCAATTGTTGATATACTTACTTAGCTGAACTGTTCATAAACTAATTTTGATCAATTGAACAATGAAATTGACTTTAAATACTTTATACCTACTTAGCTGAACTGTGTATAATTTAGGAATGTAAGAATTCAAGGTCTTATTTGCTTATTTAATTGTCTAGTTTGATTTTGATTATATGACCATGGCATAGTGGAGATAAGAGATTAGTCTCAAGCAGCCCTACACCTTGTGGTGAGGAGGTTGAAGGTCTAACCTTCAGTAACTTGACATCTGAGAGCACTGTATTCTACAATTATTCATTAATATGTTAAGTAGATATGGTTCAATGTCAAATCAATATAATAATTATAAATTGTCATTAACTGCAAATTGCACATATATATAAAATAAAGCCTGCAAGCAAGATAGACGACATAAAAAATTTATTAGATGCTAAACGAAAACTTGAGGTGGAGATAGAACAATTGAAAAGAAAGTCTGAGTTAACAGAAAATATTTATAAGATGAAATAAAAGCAAAAGACATATATAGGTGACAAATCGCTAGATATTGAATCTCTTAAAATGATCCGAAAGACGACTATTGTGCCAATAAATTCTGCAAAAAAAAAGATTACTAGAGGATTCATTGATTTCTACATTGAGTAAGTATCCTAAGGAGAGTTACGTTAGAGAATTAGGCTATTGATTTTTGCATTGAGTATGTATCCATAAATTAACACTGTCAACAATACAGTGAATGTGAATATATTATGTATTTGTTAATCTGTGAGTATATTATGAATGTGAATGTATTCTAAATTTGTCAATTGTGTGTATGCTATCAATCTGTGAATGTACTGTTAATTTATCAATATGCGAGTATATCGTGAATGTGAATATGTCAGTAACGAATTTTTTTAAAATAATATATTTTTTATTCAGAATTTCAAAAATATACCACGAAAAAAATTTACGAAATTGTCAACAGACTCTGCTACTGGGTACCCTCTCGCCGCACAAAAGCAAATCAACATGGCGATCGGCATGGCGATCAACGTGGCGGCCCCACGTGGCGCCGGGAGGCAGTGGGCGGCAGCCCGCCGCCCGGCGGTCGATCCACGTGGCGCCCGGCGGCGGGTGGCGAAACACGCCTGCCGCCCGGCGTCCGATCCACGTGGCGTCCGGCGGTGGCGTGGACACCTGCTGCGCCCGCCAAGAAGACAAAAAGGTGGTACGAGGTGGCCGCCTCGAAGTCTCCTTCCCTATCGTCTGCTTCGGGCGGCAGTGCGGTGTCAGATCTATCAACTGCGAGGATTTCTGCTACAAGCCCATTCCTCTGACGCCTCTCACCAACCCGTCAAAAAGGGGTCGCATCCCGGGCGGACCGGGCGAAGCCATGCGTCGGTATTTAATGAGGCTGGAGGAACGGGACAGCACAGAAAGGAGTAATAAATGCATAAGGATCAGCATGATGACCTCCCTTTTACCTACTCCCGTTAGCCCGGCCTATATAAGGGCCTTCTGGTGCATGGGAAAAGGGGACGACGAGTCGAGCAAGCAAGAGTTCCGCAGTAGAGCCTAGGGAAGAACTTGTAACCCAAAGACTCTGTACTGCACTAGTTCAAAAACACTCTATAAACAATCTAGCAGGAAGTAAGGCTATTACCCAAGGCAAAGGGGGCCTGAACCTGGGTAAAATCTGTGTGTCATCCCTAGTTCATAGACGTCGGAATCCTTCACGTGGGGGTCTCTAGGGTTTTCACCCTCTAGGGTTAGCCAGCCGCGAAGACGCCCTCCTTCCGAACCAAACCCGGTCTGTAGACTCGAGACTGTCGGTGGAATCGCCGGCAGCGGTAGCGCGAGTAGGGGCTAGTGGTTGGTTTTCGGCTAACTCCGGTGGACTTGGCGTTCGTGATTTGGAAGTAAGCCTGCATCCGAGGATGGCGGGTTCTCGGCACCAGATGTGGCGGGCGGCGGCGCTCAAAGCGCTTCGGCGGCCGCGCGGCCGAGGGACCGTCTCACCCGCCCTGCGGCGGCGCCATTGCTCCTTTGGAGGCGGTGGAGCAGCCCGTGCGTTGCTGGTGGCCATGGGCGCGCCACTCCGCCCGTAACTTGCACGCGGCTCGTGCCCTTCAGGACCACCCTCGGTGGAGTTCGCGGAGACTCCTCGGCCACTCCGTGGCTGCGGAGCATCGCCAGTCTCGTGGATGCAGCCCAACTTCGGGTAGGGCTCCTGGCGGTCGGTACCATTGGTACCTTATCGCCTAAGGCGCATGCAGAGCGCTCGAGCATCCAAACCGCCCTAACGAAAAGGCTCGCCAGGCGGCCGGGTCGAAGGAAGAAGCGCTACAGATGATGGTCCCGGTTCCACAAGGGACCGTGGGGACCTCCGCTCTCATTTGGATGAGAGTCGCCGGCGGCGCGGTGATGACCTCATGATCGCTGCCACGCCACCCAACCAGGCGCAGGCCGTGGTAGCAGTAGCATCGGCGGTGAGAGTCCCCCCCGTGGCTCTCACTCTCGGACCAAGGAGGAGGTTCACTCCTCCGACTCTATAGGGAGCCGGGCCTCGCACTCCCAGGAACGGTCTCCGGACCGGGCCCCCGATGAGCGGCTGGGCTCCCTCTACGGCGTCGGGTGCCAGGCCTTCTCCCGGCGGCTGCGCCGCGTGACGTGGCCGGACAGGTTCCGCCCGGCGGCCATAGAAAAATATGATGACACCACCAACCCGGAGGAGTTCCTCCAAATCTATACGACGATGGTGCGGGCAGCTGGCGGATCTGAAAAGGTCATGGCCAACTACCTCCCAATAGCCTTAACGGGCTCTGCCCGCTCCTGGCTGTTAAATCTCCCTCGAGAATCGGTGCACTCGTGGGGGAAGTTGTGCGACCTCTTCGTCGCCAACTTTCAGGGCTCCTTTGCGCAGCCCGGCGTGGAGGATGACCTCCACGCTTTGGAGCAAGAGAAGGGGGAGTCGCTTCGCGACTTCATTCGGCGGTTTTGCCACTGCCGCAATACAATCCCCCACATCTCCGAGCAATCGGTCGTCGCCATCGCCGGAAGAGGCGTCGCGATCGCAAGATGAAGGAGAAGATGGCCACCGTACCATCGGCTCCACCTCCGAAGCTTTTCTCCTCGCACATAAGTGTCTTGCGCGCCGCGAGGCGAGGGCAGCGCCTAGCCCCAAGGGTGGCCAAGGCAAGGACGAAGCCGGGACCTCGAAGGGTTCGGCCGTCTGCAGTAGAAAGCGCGAAGCGCGAGGCGAGAGACCAGCAGTCTTGGCGCCGAAGCGCGACGATGAAGAGGACCCCGCGCCCCGGAAACGCAACCGCCACGACCGGCACGATGATCACCGTGAGCGGCGTAACGACCGTCGTGACCGGCGTAACGATCGCCGCGATCGGCGCGATGACCACCGCGGTCGTGGGAACGACCGCCGCGACCAAAAGGAGGGCGAGCCCTACTGCCCAATACATTGAACCAATACCCATGACCTGGACAGCTGTCGGGTCATGGACAAAATGGTGGAGAAGCGGCTCAAGGAGCGCCGCCCCGACGACGATCAAGATGAAGATCCTGCCCCGCTGGCCTTCCAGCAGGCTGATCACGCGGTGGCCTACATCCATGGTGGTTCGTCCCACCTTCCCTCCAACGCCGCTTATAAGCGGTGAAGAGGAAGTGTGCGCCACCGCATCAAGCTTCGGCGGCGGGTCGGATCTTTGAAGTGGTGCGAGCAGACGCTCACCTTCGATCGTAGGCGACCACCACGAGGCGCCACCGGCCTAGGGCATCTCCCGGTCGTGGTGTCACCCACCATTCGGAACGTGCGGCTAGGGCGCGCGTCTTTGGTGGATGGGGAGCTCCATCAACCTCTGTCCTCTTCGCATTTCGGCGCTCTAGATCTCATGGCGGATCTGCGCCACTCGCCCATCTTTGGGGTAGCCCCGGAAGCTAGCTTGATGCCCATAGGTCAGGTGTGCCTCCCCGTCACCTTCGGGGATAAAGCCAACTATCGCACCGAGATGGTGGATTTTGAGGTCGCCGATTTCGACGTCCCCTACAATGCCTTGCTTGGCCGACCGGCGTTGGCCAAGTTCATGGCGGCAACCCACTATGCTTACATGGTGGTTAAGATGCCGGGGCCACGCGGCCCCCTTGCGATCCGGGTGGATAAAGCCGAGGCCTTGCGCTACCACAAGTATGCGCTGGACATGGCTGGTGCCACCTGTGTCGGGCGTGTAGACGCCCCTTCCTTGGGAGCCCCTCAGGCCCGGACCCGCGCCTTGCCTGGCTCTGCCGGTGAGGTTAAGGTGGTGCATACAGTGAAGGCGAACCGAAGATCGTCAACATTGGCGCCAACCTCGGCGCCAAATAGGAAAACGCGCTCGTCACCTTCCTCGATCCAACTCCGGCGTGTTAGCCGGCAACCGTCCGATATGATGGGGTCCCTAGGGAGGTGATCACACCGATTAACAACGCTCGAGGCGCGTCGGTCCGGTAGAAGGTCCGAGAGGCAGCGCCCGGCGCCAAGATGCCATTCGAGAGGGCGTAGAGAAGCTGGCGGCGGGATTGTTAGGGAAGTCTCTCATCTGAGTGGCTTGCCAACCCGGTCTTTCGCCAAGAAGTCCAACGAAATGGCGCGTGTGTGTCGACTTCACCGACCTCAACAAGGCTCGCCTGGATCCATACCCCCTGCCGCGAGTCGACCACATTGTTGACTCCACGGTCGGGTGTGAGCTGCTGTGCTTCTTGGATGCGTACTCCGGATACCACCAGATTAGCATGGCACTTGAAGATGAAGAGAAGACCGCTTTTGTAACCCCTACGGGTGTTTACTGTTATGTAAGAATGGCTTTTGGTTTAAAGAATGCTGGTTCCACTTACCAACGTGCCATGCACATTACCTTCCGCCCCCAGATAGGGCGAAATATTGAGGTTTACGTTGATGATTTAGTTGTGAAGATCAAAAAGAGCGAACAACTGATCCGAGACCTGGAGGAAACCTTTGCCAACCTCCGGAAGAACTGTCTGAAGCTCAACCCGAAAAATCGTGTTCGTGTGCCCTCCGAAAGCCGTTGGACTTCACGGTGTCGGTAGGGGCATTGAAGCCAATCCTGACAAGATATCGGCCATCGAACACATGAAGCCGCCAGCGCGACTCAAGCAAGTCCAATGCCTGGCCGGTCGCCTGGCCTCCCTGGGGCGGTTCATTGCCCGGTTGGGAGAAAAAAGCTTGCCTCTGTTCAAGCTGTTGAAGAAGACGAACCACTTCGAGTGGACTGAAGAAGCCCAGAAGGCGTTTGAAGATTTGAAGCGGTACCTCTCCTCTCCCCCGGTGCTGGTCTCTCCTGCGCCGGGTGAGCCCTTGCTCCTGTACATAGCTGCCACCCCTGAGGTGGTGAGCGCGGTGCTAATTGCGGAGAGGGAAGGCGTCCAGAGGCCGGTGTACTACATCGACAAGGTCTTTGCCGAAGCGGAGACCCGGTACCAAGAAGCTCGAAGATGTCAGTCACATAAACTGGTGGCGTCCAGGAAGCTGCGGCATTATTTCCAAGGGCGGGAAATTACCGTGGTCACGGCCTACCCTCTGCGAGAAATTCTCCACAACCGAGAAGCAGAGGGCCGAATTGCTAAATGGTCGGTGGAGCTGGGGGAATTCAACCTCAAATTCGTACCCCGCACCGCCATCAAAAGTCAGAAGCTGGCGGAGTTCGTCGCCGAGTGGACTCTGCCACTCTGGTGAAAAGCTCCCACGCCTCTCCTGGACCTTATTCTTCGATGGCTCCTTCAGGTTGGAGGGCGCGGGAGCTGGAGTTGTCCTGGTCTCTCCGACCGGCGACATCCTCCAATATGTGGTCGCCCTCGATTTCAAGGCCACGAACAACATAGCTGAGTACGAGGGCCTGCTGGCAGGATTGCGCATTGCTTCGGCGTTGGGCATTCGGCGTCTCCAAGTCAAGGGAGACTCCCTGCTGGTCATCAATCAAGCGCGGAAGGAGTTCCAGTGCTCCGACCCCACCATGGCGGCATACTTGGCGGAAGTCCGAAAGATGGAGCATCACTTTGAAGGTTTGGGGTATATCCATGTCCCTCGGCGCGACAACCACCTTGCGGACGGGCTTTCGCAGCTTGCGTCCTCAAGGGCTTCTGTTCCGATCGGAGTCTTCGAAGAAAGGCTATCGCGACCGTCCATTGCGGCCCCCGATTCAGGTGGGAACGATGGTGTCGCTGTCGCAGCCCCTAGTTCAGGCAGGGACGATGGCAAGGCCGTTGCGGCCTCCGGCTCAGGCGGGGAAGGCGACGCCGCCATGGCCCCGATTCGGGAGGCGGCGGTTCGCCTCGGCCCCCCTGTGTCCGGAGGAAGATTACGGTCTTTGCCAAGGCGACACCGGAAAAGCTTGGCCCGGCGGAGTACCCAGGCGAGCACCAAGTGGTCGCCACGCTTGGCCAGGAAGATCGATGGATGGATCCTATCCTAGCCTTCCTGCGTGACCAAGTGATCCCCGACGATGATGTCTCAGCTGAGAAGATTGCACGTAAGGCCAAGTGCTATACTCTGGTAGGTGGGGACCTATATCGCCAGAGCGTAAACGGAGTTCTCTTGAAGTGCATCACTCGGGAAGGGAGCAACCTGCTCTCGATATCCGCGAGCGTGTCGCGGGAGCCATATGTCGGCGAACGCTAGTCGAAAGCGTTCGCCAAGGATTTTATTGGCCTCGCCCTCCGGGATGCTTGCGGTGGTGAGGACATCGCGGCTTGTCGATTCTTCGCCGAGCAAATCCACCGACCAGCCGGGCTCTACAAACCATCCCGCTCTCTGCCGTTTGCGATGCAGGGGTCGATATCTGAGCCCGTTCCCACGGGCCACAGGGGCTTCACCCACCTCTTCGTCGCCATCGACAAGTTCACGAAGTGGGTTGAGGCCGAGGCGGTGCGCGCCATCACGGCCGCCGCCGCCGTCAAGTTTATGCGCGGGATCTTCACCCGCTTTGGAGTCGCCAACCGCATCATCACCGACAACGGGACTCAATTCACCAGCGCGGCTTTCCTGGAATTCTGCGATGAAATGGGCACCAAGGTATATTTTGCTTCGGTGGCCCATCCCATGAGCAATGGGCAAGCGGAACGTGCCAACGCGCTGGTGCTGAAGGGCCTCAAGACGAGGGCATTTGATCGGCTTCACAAGCGGGGCACGCGGTGGACGGAAGAGCTCCCGGCGGTGCTGTTGTCGCTCCGTACCACACCCAGTCGGGCCACGGGCGAGACACCTTTCTTTCTGGTATACGGGGCGGAGGTTGTTCTCCCCTCCGAGCTGTCGCTCGGTTCCCCGCGCATCTCGGCGTTCAACGAAAAAGACCAAGAAGATCTCCGGCGAGAAGACGTCAACCTTTTGGAGGAGGTGTGGGATCGCGCTGCTCTCCGCGTCGCCCGCTACCAACAAAGTCTCAGGCGATACCATGCCACCCGGGTCTCTGAGAACAACGGCGATGGCGACTGGTCTTGCGTGAGAATTCAGAGGCGCATGCCGGGTTACTGGCTATCTCCCGATGGGAGGGCCCTTTAAGGTGGTTTGGTATCTCGGCCGGCGGTCCGGTTGGCCACTGAGGACGGCGAAGAACTGACGAATTCCTATAACATAGAGTTATTGCGGAAGTTCTATCCTTGAAGGAGTTGTAAGTACCAATGATTTCCTGTCACCATGAGGTAAGCCTCTCCCTTGGCTGGTCGGCGGCCTCTGGCGGTTAGTAAAGTTGTTGCCTAGAAGGCTTTTACTTTACCATTGTTGTCCCTTTCTGTGCCCTTAGCGGCAAGTTTTTTGCATGAATGTCGCTGGTTCCGTATGTTTGCTAATTCCTTGGTGATCTATAGAGTCACCTGGTGCCTGTGTCCGACAAGGATGGACGACCAGGGGGCGGGCTAGATGCGGTGCTCAAACGCGGCTCGCACGCCTCGGGTTGGCTCCTTGAAGCACCGCTGGTTGTCACCGCGAGCATCGTTAGTCTAGTGCCCCTCCTGGAAGCCCACGGCCTTGACTCACAGTACCGTGGTTCGATCTCCGAAAAAAATCGCAAGGACTTGAATCAAAAAAGAGGACCGGGGCTCACTTCATGCGGGGGCCTATATCATTTGATTCTATCTTGCATATGCACTGCGCAAAGCCTACTCATTCTGTTGGTAGCTATGTGCACGCACAGGCCAAGACATAGAGGCGCCGACTCATTGCATGGAGTCCCTAAGCCTTCCCGTGGTCGCCCAAGTGCTCGGGGGCTGGTCGCCCCAAGCCTCTTCGTGGTCGCCCAAGTGCTTGGGGGCTGCTCGCCCTAAGTCCCTCCGTGGTCGCCCAGATGCTTGGGGGCTGGTCGCCCAATGGTATATAAAGCAAGATAAGTGCTTCGTGCCGCATTTTTGACCATTTCCTTATGTGCAAGCGCTAAGAAGGGTCAAGTTATGCGTGATTGTCACGAGTGTTAAAAATCAACGGCCCCTCATGATAAAAGGAAGTGTGCTAAAGCGTTAACGTTCGGTGTGGCCAAGCAACCGGGGTGCAAGTTAGAAGCGGTACTCAAACACGGCTCGTACGCCTCGGGTTGGCTCCCTGAAGCACCGCTGGTCTAAAAACACTTCCGGAAACTTGTTGCCTTGCCACGCTACACTGTGGCATGTTTTCAGGCAATCATCAGGGTCCAAGTTCCAGGAGAGTTTGAACCAATTGACAATCCCGCGCAAAAACCAGACGCTAAGACCAAGCTACGTCTTGCGTCTCCTGTCGGACTCAAGGTCGTTTTTTGCCTAAGTCTCGTATGACTTGTGTGATCCATACTTGTGTATGCAGCAACCGCGCGTAATCGCTGGTGGAACTCAGGAATGTTGCCCTAACCTAAGCGTTCCTCTGGCGTTCCAGCCAAGTTAAAAGGCTGGCCGCCTAACGGTTTAATCTAACGAACTCGATCATACAAAATGAACAAGCATACAGATAGCATTAACCCGGAAATATCTGTTCTACTAAATGCTGCCTAAGTGTTCATACATGCAGACGGATCAACAAAAGGAAGCAAAACAAAAAGAACAAAGAGGCTGCCCAGCCCTTCACTCTTCATCGCCGATGTCGATGTCGCCGCCCTCGTCGCCTTCCACGGCCAGCGGGGTGGAGACATCCATGACCGGCTGCTCCACTTCGAAAGATCCGGCCATGTGTTCGGCGACTCGCGCGCCAGCGCCTCACTTTCTTGCCGTGTCTCCCTCGTCTGCGGCCGTCACCACCGCCATGGGATCGGCGGCGTCGCGGTGGCCCAAAGAAAGCGGCGTGTAGGTCGCGATCATGATCGCGACCTCTCGTCCTTCTCTGGCGGAAGCGGGCGGCGAGGCTTCGCGATCCTCGAGTGCTTCCACGGCTGGTTGGTCGCGTGGCAACCTTAGGCGGAGTCCTCTAGCGGCGCATTCAGTGCCACCCCCAAGGGCTCCAGGCACCTCTTCGTGCGCTGGAAGGCCTTCTTGAGCATGACGGCCATATTGCGCCGCAGGCGGAAGGACTCGAGCTCCGAGGTCTTCAGCGCCGTCTCGGCCCTCTCCGCCCGTTCTTCGGCCCTCTCTGCCCGCGTTCGCGTGGTAGCCGCGTCGGCTCTCTCCTGCGTCAACTGCTGGGTTGTCTCGGCCCCGTGCCTGGCGGCTGCAGCGAGGGCGGTGCCCAGCGAGGCATGCATATCCCCAAGCCCGGTGAAGAGCTCGACGTGGCGTTCGGTGGGGGCAATGGCGACGCGAGGGGCGAGGCGTCTGGGAGCACTGGCGCTAGGATCGTCCGTCTCGATCCTCTCTGCGGCGGCGGTGAGGCACTGGCGAGAGGTGCCGCCGTCGATGGCGCTAAGGGACGTTGGCGCCCTTAGCGCGTCCTGAGGGCCACCTTTGGCGGTACCCTCAAGCTAAGACCGGCCATCGGGAGTGTGAGGCCACCTTGTTGGGCGGTGGCACAGGCTCCGTGGCGGCGTTAGCGCCTTGCGGCGTTGGGGCCGGCACCGGAGGAGGAAGTGTCGGCGAAGGTGTCGGTAGCGCGCCATGAAGGCGGCGCGCCGAGGAGAAGACGTCGGCGGCGCCGCGAGGCAGGCGCGCCCGGCGACGAAGTCGAGATCGGGGCGGCCTATGTTGCCGCCCCCTGCGAAGGTGCCGCCACAGCGAGCTCGTGGCGGCAGAGGTTTGTTCCCAGCGACGCGAACCCTCTTGAATCCGGACCGTGGCGTCCGGGCGATTGGTCGCTGCCCATGGCCCGATCACGGCGCGGGTCGTGTCCTCGATCACCGGCGGCCGCGCGGCCGGCACCACTGGCGAGCCCGTGGAGTCCATCGGCGGGGCGACCTCACGACCAGAGGTGCTCGCGTGCTCCAAATCGTGGCGGCCGAGCCGCCTCCGGAAAAGGTGTCTTGGTCGGAACCGGCCAGATCAAGCCGGGCGAGCCATCTCGCCTGGACCGGCTCCTCCAAGTTTCCGCGCTGGCAATGGACAAAAATAGGCTGCTTGGTTGGTAGGAGGCCACGAAAAGAAGCATGTCTTGAGAAAAAAGCCAAAGAGGAACGAAGACTCACGTCCGACCACGTCGCGCGTTAGGTCGCTCATCGCCGTGTCTTGCCATGCGGACGGACGCTGCGTCGACAAAGAGGGCTGATCCTCCGCCCACGAAGTCCGGCTATGACCCCAATCAATCCGGCTTCCCGATCGGTGGATCGGGTCACCATCGCTGGAGCTCCGCCGTCTCCTCGGCCGTGAGTTCGATCCTCGGAGGCCTCATTGCTCGGCGAGTACATCAAAGCGTCGATTCATTGTCATCTTTGATGTCTGACCATTATTCGCCATGACTTCGATTGGACTGGCCGAAGACGATGTAGCGGGAGGCCATCCGTCCGGCGAAATAGCAGCTCCCCCTGTCTCATTATCGTGGGGCGCGAGAGGAAGAAGTGGCGAAAGAGTGGAAGATTCGGCATCACCCCCATGAACATTTCACAGAGGTGTGCGAAGATGGAAAGAAAGACAATGGAGTTGGGGGTGAGGTGAAGGTGGTGGATCCCGTAGAAATGGAGGATGGTGAGGAAAAATTCAGAAAATGGCGGGACCAGGCCCGCCATCATGGCCTAAGTGTGGATGAGGATCTCGTCGGAAAGGCACCGCGGTGTGGCGGTCCCCGCCCGGAAGCGGAAGGTGCCCTCCGGCGCTAGGATGGCCATCCCATTTACCGTGGCGGTGTCCGCGGTGGAGGCAGGGATGGGAGGCGCCATGGAGATGAAGAAGGCAAAGGCTTTTTGAGCGAAGAAGTTGAAGAAACGAAAGTTGGGGTGCGCAAGAAAGAAGAAGGCGTAAACCGCATGATACAGATGAACCTATATATGCACCCCTGCATCGACGGTTCGCGAAGAGGCAAGATCGTGCGTCACCTCGAGTCAGAAAAAATCTGCGAGACTGGCAGAGGCAAAGGCGATCGTATTCTCTTGAGTGGTGGCCCGCCAAGAGCACACTAAACATTTAATGAAGGTTCTAAAAGCTTTGGCATGCGCTCGAGGCGGGCCGGCTATCTTGTCAACGTACTCTGTACTGGGTACCCTCTCGCCGCTGGCGATCAACATGGCGTCGGCATGGCGATCAACGTGGCGGCCCGTGTGGCGCCCGGCGGCAGTGGCGGCGAGCCTGCTTCGCCGCGACGGTCGATCCACGTGGCGCCAATGGCGGGTGGCGAAACACGCCTGCTTTCGCCCGGCGGTCGATCCACGTGGCGCCCGGCGGCGGGTGGCGAACACGCCTGCTTTCGCCCGGCGTCGATCACGTGGCGTCCGACAGCGGTGGCGTGGACACCTGCTCGTCGCCGCAAAGACAAAAAGGTGGTGCGAGGTGGCCGCCTCGAAGTCTCCTTCCCTATCGTCTTGCTTACGGGCGGCAGTGCGCGTGTCGATCTATCAATCTGCGAGATTTACGCTACAAGCCCATTCCTCGGCGCCTCTCACCAACCCGTCAAAAAGGGGTCGCATCCGGCGGACGGGCGAAACCATCGTCGGCATTTAATGAAATTTGGAGGAACAGGACAACCACGAAAGGAGTAATAAATGCATAAGGATCGACATGATGACCTCCCTTTTACCTACTCCAGATTAGCGGCCTATATAAGGGCCTTCGGTGCATGGGAAAAGGGGACGACGAGTCGAGCAAGCAAGAGTTCCTTGATGAGAGCCTAGGGAAGAACTTGTAACCCAAAGACTACATCTTGCACTAGTTCAAAAACACTCTATAAACAATCTAGCGAGAAGTAAGGCTATTACCCAAGGCAAAGGGGCTGAACACAGGTAAAATCGTGTGTCATCCTAGTTCATAGGCGTCGGAATCCTTCGCGTGGGGGTCTCTAGGGTTTTCACCCTCTAGGGTTAGCCAGCCGCGAAGACACCCTCCTTCCGAACCAAACCCGGTCTGTAGACTCAGGACTGTCGAGCGGAATCTGTTGACAGAATATACCCAATCGCTTGGATTGGATGGGCGGCAATGAATAAATAGCAAAAATAAATGGGCGACAGGAGGCCACATCACCCCCCAGCCTCCTTTCGCCCAATGAAAAAGCGACAGGGGCTAATTTGATTCCTGATGCCTAATGAAAGGGCGACAGGAATCAAATTAGCCTCGCCGCCTAATGAAATGGTGACAGGGGCTAAAATTGGCGCTGTCGCCCGATGAAATGGCGACAGGCACACGCGGCCACGAAACCGAAAATCGTGGCCACTTAGGGGTTGAATTAGCCCCTGTCGCCATTTCATCGGGCGACAGGAGGCCGGGGTTGACGTGGCCTCCTGTCGTCCGTTTATTTTTTCTATTTAGCCCTCTGTCGCCCATCCAACGGGCGACAGGGGTATATTTCTGTAATTTTTTTTCGTGGTATATTTTTCAAATTCTGAATAAAAAATGTATTATTAAAAAAAATCGTCAATTATGCATATACTATCAATTTGTAAATATAATGTGAATTTATTAATATGTGAGTATACTGTGAATATGAATATATTATGAATTTTTGACTTACTGGTGTTGTTTTATAAAAATAGTCTAGGACACGACTCTCTATCGTTTTCACACTAATAACCGATAGAGATAAGGAGAACATCTCTATTGATTCTGAGTATGGAACCGATAGAAATTTGTGTATTATCTCTATCAGTTCTACGATTGGAACTGATAGAGACAATTGGTCTTCTCGGTCGGTTCCAAGCTCGGAACTAACCTGGATGCTGATATATTTCTATCGGGTGAAAATTGATCGTGATAGTCCCTTGTCATCACTGTCTAAGGACTTTATATTGTCACCAAAACCGACTTAGATGACTATTACATTAGTAGTGCCACTTGTTACAAAACATACAGCAAAAGTATGTGATCAAAAGAATAAGAGATAGGGTTTTTGCCCTTTTGGGAGAATCCATAGGCGCACAATAACTATATCATTTCATAAGGAGATGTTTACAATAAATTCTTACTCTTACTTAGACTATATAATATATTTATAGTGATATATAATAGATTTTGTATAAAAGTAGATTTAAAATAGAGTAAGAAATGAATTCGTGTCTCCCCAGGCTCAACCATTCCTTTGTTTTGCCTCAGGGGCGAATCCAAGGGGTGGGCTCCATTAGGCCCGAGCCCACTCTCCGCCGTTGCTGAGCCCCTTCAGCTGCTCTCCCGCTCTGGAGTCTGGACTCTGGCGGCTCTACCACTAGCAGTCCGCACTAATCACTGCAATACATAGATGGTCATGCTGATAGTTAATGGCGTCTAGAGGGTATCAGAGATCCTAGAGGTCACTGCATCAATCGTGGTCTCTCTTCTAGTATCCTACAGGCTACAAATGGTAAATGGGTAAATCAGATCACTGAGTAAATAGGTAAATGAGTAAATTAGTAATATAATATATACTATCAAATATCAATATATTGTAGTCATATTGTTATACACTCATATTATTATACATTAATAAAAATTACAAATATACCATACAAATGTACAACATGCTCTAGACTCTATTATTGGTAATATAGTTGTATTATGCTTACACATTTATAGTTGTATTTATTCGTAGATTTGCAATAATGGAGAAACGAACTTTGCGCAATTATTTCACAATTAATTCAAATAGTACTCCCCCAACCGATGAGAGCGCAACTCAACTAAAGATGCTTCAGTTAGAATTGAATACGAATGGAATTATTGCCGATCCGGCGCTTCACATGCCAATAGAAGATTATGCTAATGAAATTAGAGATCAAATAAGGATTTTTGATTTTTTTTTTCTATGCTTTTCCTCTCTTTATGTATGAATTTTAATTTTACAATAATATAATTGCTCTGCTTGTCTCAATTTAGTTTATTCTAATGAGAATTTGAGCCCACCCACTATTTCAATTCTGGCTTCTCCACTGTTTTGCCTTGTCGTTTTATCGCCGAACTCCTCTTTCTAATTAATGGCAGAGGTCATGTCTGATTTTTTTTTTTAAAAAAACAAAACGGAAAGTCAAGGTCACTACTCTGTCGAGGACTACAGTAAATATTTATCTGGCCTGCACTGCAGTTAACGCAGGCGAACAACCGAGAGCTGTGGACTCAGATCTCCGGTTAGGCCCGGCGTTTAGACTCATATCTGACTTTTAGACTTCAAAAGAAGAAGTCACCACTTTCTCATTTTACTGGGGTACAGTAAAATTATATTAGTATCACCAGCCGTGCCATACAGCAAAATTAACCGTGGACATTACGAGTACGAAGCATGCATGGTAGCATAACAGCAATTTCTTTTTTCTTTCCCTCCAAGAAAGACCTTGTATATAGGGCTGTGAAAAAGCTCAAGTCTCGCGAGCTACTTGCTCAGCTCGCGAGAGACTCGGTTCGAACTTGGCTCGAGTCCGAATAAGCCGAACTCGATCTCGAGCTCGCGACTTTAACTGAGCCGAGCTCGAATAATTCGCGAGTCTACTTGAGTTCGGACTGAGTTTCCTCGAACTGAACTTTTTTTAAGCTTGTTACCGAACTTTCTCGAGTCGAGTTTACTCGAACTTGTTACCAAACCTACCGAGCTTAACAAAATAATCGAGCTTACTTGAGTTTATCAAACTTACCGAGCTTAATCGAGCTAGCCTACTCGATCTTGAATCGAGCCGAGCTCAAGTCTGAACCGTGGCTTGAACTCCAATTCAAACTCGACTTAAGTACAATTCAAGTCTTGTCGAGCTCAATCCTAAAAGATCATACTAACACAAGCTCTGCTCATTTACAGCCTATTTGTATCTTGCCTGTCGAACGGAACAGGCGAACAAGTTTTTTTTGTCGGAAGCAACGACAAAACACCGGTCAGACGCACAACCCCCAAATCTCTCTCTGCATATGATCTGGAGATTCTGGACATTCTGAACTGTGTTGCTCGCTAGAGATAGGAAAGCAAGCCTGGGCAAGCCTAGCATGGCGTCATAGGTCCTGTCTTCTGAATTTTTTTGATCAGCGTGATGATGCCTGGGCGTGCATCGCACAGCATGTCTATGTAGTACGCACTAGTATCAGTAGAGCAGAGCGGTGTGTGTGCGTGTGTATATATATATACACGCACACGCATATATTAGTTATGTGCTCGTGTGTTACAACGAAAACTCATAAAAAGTTTATTTACAAAGAGCACTAATAGTGGTAAAGGTAGGTAATTAAAAAGTAATCGTAAAGGTGGATAATTTTGATGAAGTGACACGGAAAGAAACTCTTACTTTATATAGTAGAGATATATACACACACGTATCTATATATATAGAGAGAGAGAGCACTATATCCGATTGTGGAATCAACGGTAGGTGACATCCGCTACCAATACTATATAAAGGTCTATATATTAGACATCTCATTACAGACAATTTCCAAAAACTATCTGTGTTGAAGTTAATAATAGACAGTTTTGCTAGTGCGACCGTCTAAGTTATTGAATATGCCTCGAGCCCGCGCGCCTCCTCCGGTTAGCCCTTCTCCGAGCCCGCCTCCCCCAAGCCCATGGGCATCCTTTGGTTAGCCTTTCCTTACGCCTCTGATTAGCCCACCCTCGATGCCTCATTTTTCAAAGATGACGATTCAATCGATGCCTCTGATTAGGATATTTTGCTCTAGGGTTTGTATGTTTGTTCTTTATATTAAAAAGGGTTAGAATGTTTTGCTCTAGGGTTTATGGGTCTGTTCTTTAGATTAGAAATGGTTATATCATTTTTAGTATGTTCAACATGTGTAGGCCTTATGTTAATCGTGTTCCATTTTTTGTTACTATGTAGTTCTAGTGTTGGAGTTAGTGCACTTTCTAGTTTCATTTTTCTTTCACGCTTTTAGGTTAAGCTTTGTTACTTTAGTTATGATTTTGCTTGGAATGTGAGACTAGTGTGGAAAGCTTACTGCCAAATTAGAAACATATTGTGGTGGTAGAATGCTTTCTAATTAGTTGTGTGCTTGTTGTGTACACAAAGCATTATCAATGTTTGTATTTTAATAAATTTTTACTACAAGCATCAGATTTTTTTAGAAAGATTCATCTAAAATGGTGATAAGTTCTTTGTAGAAGGCAGTTTGAGAATGTTATAAGTTAAAAAGAAGATGTCATCCTCTCATTCTTCGTCGCTAAATGGATCTGATGCACTGATGATAGGAAATAGAGGCGTGATCCGAGAGTAATAAATAAAAGGGCCCAGGTCTGACCTTCTATATAAGGCTGTGTTGGATGCTTCTTAATGCATCAATACTTCATGGGGGTTTATGAAGGTAATAATATTCTAATTACTTTATGCGTTTCATTACTCATATGATCATGTAAATACTATTTTAACTAGTTTATTATATCCTTGTAACCTAACAAAAAATATTTTAGATAAAAGTTGGTTATAAATACAATATGAAAGACTAAAAAGTTATCATGTTTCTAAATGACTGCTCTTGTGATAAGAAATTCTGCAAGAAAAAAGCTGCTGTTGCAGTACAAGGCTACCTGAGGAGATTTACGTTAGAGAATTGTTCTACTGATTTCTGCATTGAGTATGTATCCATAAATTAACACAGTTAATAGTAGAGTTACCTTCATTCCTTTTTTTTGTCTTGTTATAAAATCATCGGGAGGCTTCTTTGGACCGACTTCATGAGCTATAGTGGCATATGTGTAGAGATGCTTGGGTTGTGAATTTGTGCATTGTAGTGGCATATGTGTCAATTGTGAATTCATGGATTTGTCAATTGTGCATTCGATTGGTTAATATATCTGAGTTGATTTCTAAAATAGATTTGTTGTGCTATAATGTAATCTGCTTGTTTCAGAGGACATAGCTAGCATTTCCTGAGGCAGCCAACAACCAAAAAAAGCTTAAGCAATACAAAATAATATCATAGATGGTTTTTTAGAAAAAATCGTTTATGATATATCTCATATCACGGACTGCTGAAACTATGAACCGCCTGTGATAATACACTATCATAGATGGTTCTTAATAAAGATTATTGTCCGTGAACTGTCTATGATAATAAGCTATCACGAATGGTTTTTATCAAAAATCGTCTGCGATAGGTGTTCCACAAATGATTCTGGAACCGACTGTGATGCGTCGTATTATCACCAACATATGCTTACAAACGGTTCAAAAAACTACTAATATTTTTGAAGTGTCTGTGATGATTTTTTCTATAGTAGTATACACTCGTGTACTACGATAGATGATCAGGCTCATAGCAAGACAATAGCCACGGTAGAAACCTACAGCACTAGAGCACCATGGTAGGTCCCCTTATTGCTTTACCGCCCTGTTGTTGTGTCCATGTACTTAGTACGTAGCTACTGAATTGGGAGAGCACGACAGCAAAATTGCTGGCTGCAGCCAGCTTGCCATAGTACATGAACATGGCAAGTAGCATGTGACATCTACTTCTACCATCTAAAAGTAGACTTATGAAAGAAAAGCTGAAAGTTCTGGGAAGGCTTCCTAGTTTCAAGCACGTGATGCGCGCCTATACTGACCGCACAGTCACACGTGTGCAGGCGAAAAGATCGAGTAGACACAGATTATTTCTGGTCAGCAAAAGCATCGAAACTAAGCTTTCGAAGGATTAAGAAGCTCCTAGGGCCACCCCTGATTTCATTTAGTCTTAACATGGTAATACATCGCCTGCATTACAGTTTTGCCCCCGAGAACATAAAAGAAATTGCAGTAAAAACCGGAACACCAGCTGCCCCCAACGTGTGTTTGATAATTTCACCCAGAGAACTCCACGCGTTGTTGGACAGAGTCCAAGCAGAAATTGAGCGGCGGAGGCAGTCTCCGACGAACCTTTGGATGATCAGCTCGACTGCCGGCGACAGCCAAATTCGCGGGACCTGAGCCACCTGTTGTTGCTGTTGAAGGAGAAGGTGGTAAAAGCTTTCCGTAAGTATGATTTGAGGTTAGCACCTAAGCTCGTGCTGCCTACTAATTTGCTGGAGAGGCTAGAGGAAGAATCATGCGCGTTTGGCAGCATCAAATCAAGCTCGAAAGGTTTTCTCTACCCATGGGCTGCATTTGATGTTCGGGAAGTAAATTAACCTTACTGCTGTATCAAATTCAAAAATGGAACAGCAAAAAGGAGTAATATTAATTACTTGTTTGGCAGATTTTTAATGGCATAGATTGAGCTTGGTTTATGTATGTATTCGGTTTTATTAATTACTTATCAGACGTCTGAATTTATTTCTAAAAAAAATGGATTGGATTCTCTTGCTGTTAGATATGCAGAGACCTTATATATTCTCCGTAAATTGTTCTTGCGTAAACGGAGCGTTCTAAGTACATGTTCATGTGTTCTCCTCCTCCCTGGAAGGATTAGGAAAGGACTAGGATAGTTTTCGTGCACGTGTCGTATTTTTCATAAAACGTCGAGAAAATGAGCGAAATGGCTGAAAGGACACAAACTCACGAAAGATCCGTGATTTTCTGAACCGGATCCGCGATCACGCTAAATCAAAAAGGTCATTTTCGTGAAAAATAGCCGGAATGATCCAAACATCACTAAGTTTTTTTTCGGCATCTATTTAGTGCTCTCTCACGAAAGATCCGCATTTTTCTGAACTAGAAGGTACTCTTCGTAAAAAAACGTGGGAAGGAGCTATACGTAATTACAGATTTTTCGAATGACCTAAATGTGTAAAATATTTTTTGAGCCGAGCCGGCCAAGCGTTGAGAGCGTCGGAACTTTTCAATCTTTAGGAAAGTATATATATGGAGTATTATTGGGATCTACTAGATCCAAATATCAATTAATAATCAGTAATGTACTATATCTACTAAGGATATATACAATAATGTGATGTTAACTGTCTATATGTTTTGTTATGTAAGGCTTTTGCTAATATGGAGGAAAGAGAAGAGAGAGATACTGCTATAAAAGGGGTTATATTAGACACGTTATCACAGACGGTTTTTTTAATAAAACCATCTGTAATGTGTTTTGAGCACATCGTAGACCGTTTGTGGCTGAAACCGCATGTGATATCGGATTATCACAGACGGTTTCATCCACAAACCGTCTGTGATGAAAGCGAGAAATTCACAGTCACCTATCTATCATGGAAGATGCTGACAGATGAGTAGCATGATAACTTAGTGACAGAAATATTTGCGTCATTCGAGTTTCCACAAGACGCCATGTCTACACTGCGAAGGTATGCGTTGCTAGTGGCGAGAATAGCGTGGAAGAACTTCAAAAGCGTCCTGGTTGCTAATTACATCAATAAGGAAATGATTCCATTCCAGGAGTACGGGTTCATCTCTGAAGATGTCTGGGGACGATTTGTTGAGTTGAAGATGACGGAAGAGTTCGTGCTTCAAAATACGGCTCACAAGACCGTCTAATCAAAAAACACACATCCACACAGACTCGGCTCAACTGGGTACGCGGGTAAGATCGCGCAATGGACGAGGGAGGACGACGAGGCAATCTAGAAGGAGGTCGCACCGCCGTTTGCCTCGATCGTGGACCCGCGTGCTCAAAACTGGGTAAGAGCGAGGTCACGTCCCACATCTTCGGGCGGCGTGTCTTTTGCAAACTCCACTGATGAGGAAGTGTTACAAAGCTTAATATCGTTGAGCATAGAATCTTCCCAAGGCTTTTTCACTTTAGACAGAGAGAAAGACATACTCTCCATGGCCTTGGGAAACAAGGAGCATCCGTGTTGCACCTGAGGCTTAGGTGTTTTTGTTCCCTGGAAATTGGGATTCCCACATGACTCAGACACATACAAGAGTAGGAAGAGAAGCAAAGTCGAGCGTGAGGAACAGTTAGTAGCCCTGATTGAGGAAGGGGTTGAAGAAAGGCTTAGATCGCAGTTCATGTAGGGACCCGGATTACCAAATCCGAACCCTCTGTGTTTCAACCGTGCTAGTCCAGGAACAGCTAGCACACACAGTCGTACAGAAATGATAACACAGACATATCATAAAGTAAATAACAGTAATAAAGCAAAAGAGTGTAAACAACATCTCATTATTACAAGTATCGAGCCTTACGGCTTAAGTGTGAAGGTAACAGCGGAAATGTAGCAACAAAAGAGCTACCAATGTGCCCACAGCAACCGAGAATGCACGCTCCCTAGTAGTCCGGGTCTTCCTCATCAAAGTCTTCACCACAGATGTCGAACGGAGGAATGCAGGCACGGGGATAGCTGTTTCTGTCCTCCTCATCTGCTTTATGGAATAAGCAGCCCCGCGATGAAATGCGAGGGTGAGTATGCAACATACTCAGCAAGTCTTGGAAACTTAATGCAATTAACTAAATGCAAGGCTTGAACAAAGGAAGCATATAGGGTTCATTTGCATAAAGCGAAATTGAAGTTTAAATACAAGTAATAATTTCATAAAGCAGCATTTCACAAAATGTAAATAGCATAATTAATTAAATTTGAAGTATAACAATTTTCGAGTTCCAACTACGGTTGGCTCCAACAGCCAAACTAAAATCCGGAGCTCTAGCAGCTCATGATTCCCAACCACATTTTCATTTTAAACCAAATCATCATTTTTCCATTTAAAACCAAAAACCAGAAAATCTACTATGTGAAAGCGTTCCAACGCTTGCCCTTGTCCGTGGGCACGACTACTCAAGTAGTTTTGACTCGCAAAGTTGGTACACTTTACCCACACGACATGATCAACCCCTTTCGCCAAGCTATTGACACACTTCCTTTGGTGTGCGGCGAGGAGATCATGACAAGGCCTTTACAATGCATATACGCTCGACTCCGCCGCTAAGGTTTCACATTGGTAGGGCTACATCCGCCAAGTCCAGAAGCCCCTCTTGCGCCTTGCAAGTACCCTCCCGGCAAACCGCACATCCAAATGGCGAAGTCAAATAACGATACATGCAAATTACTTAGCCAGGTCGTACCCATTATAGACATGTGGTTGTACTGTATAGCATGGCCCATGGTGTCCACACGACCGGTCCTTAATTGACTAGGGCGGACAATCACATTCCAGAATTTTGTGCATCCCGCACCCGCCATACAACCAATCCGCCCCAGTCTAAATCATTTTTCCTTTTATTTCCAAATTAATCTGGCAACACCAATTGCCATAATTTCCTAATTCATTTTGAATCAAAAATGAAAGCATTTCCATAATGGTAAGGTACAAGCGTGATTAAGCATGGCTAAGCATTTTCTCCGTTCCCATAATAAAATGTTTACCATTGATTATAGTATTTAGTTTTCCTAGGGTGTCAATGGTTGGCAAGATTAATATCAATGTTGGCATAGCAAAGATGGAATTTAACTAAGCATTTCAAAATGGCATTAAAGTACGGTACGCAAAGTAATGAGCATGCAATACTTTAAAACAACATAGAATTTCATAAACTTGGGTTCAACATGGTCAAGGAGACTTTCCTTCAACCTCTCTCACTGCTGCTACCTCTGTCTGGTGCTCCGCTCGCTCAACCGCTGTGTCGTCTACACGCGAAACACGCAAATCGAGGCAAAAATAAATAAACAAAAATAAATAAAATCCAAAAATCTATAAAAATGACACCAACAGATAGATCTTGATTTTAGATGAATTTAGAAATTTGAATCGTTCGAATTGGAGTTCGAACGGAGGAGAACGGGGCTTCCAAAGTTTTAATGGGAGAGAAAATCAGAAAATACTAGAGGGTGACACGTGTCAGGCTCGAGTTGGTTGAATAATCAAAAATTCGGTTTAAATCGGAAACAAAGAGAAATAAAACGTACGGCTGACATGCGGGGTCCACTCGGCAGTGACACTATTCACAGGGTGACAGTGGTGAGGTGGCGCAGACGTGGCGACGATGTGGCGTATACGTGGCAGTGACAAGGCGACACGCGGCGGCCACACGGATCTAGTGCTTACACGGCGATGAGGTGGTGCTACAGGGCAACCACGTGGCGGACAGGGTGCGAAATAGGGCTGGTGTGGCGCAACGTGGCGACACCGTGGCGCACACGTGGCTCGCACGTGGCGCCACGTAGATCTAGAGTAAACGGTGGCGGCGACGTGGCAATGACATGGCGCCACGCGGCTAGGGGTGAAAATGGTACGGATAATTTCCGACCGACCGACCGACCGAACCACTATGGATATCCGAATTTATAATTATACGAATATCCGTACTTATCCGAGTATGTATCCGTGTCCGATAGTAATTATCGTGTCCGTATCCGTATTCGAGGAAAAATATCAGGAAGGTATCCGTAGGGTATTATCCGAGTTTTTGTGGATAGTATCAAGCGGATATTATTCGCATACTAAAAGTTATGTTGTAAATTGTCTATGACTCACTTCTCCTACGGATGATGTATCACAATATTACTATGCATTGGGTATATATGTATGAATCATGCGTTTCAACATATAGTTTTATCGGTCATAAACTATGTTTATTGATTTGTCACCCACATGATATTCAGTTTGTCACTATATGTATTATTCGGAGAAATATCCGTTCCGATCACTATCCGGTCTTATGTTATCCGTATTCGTCCGAGTATTATTCATATCCGTAACCGGCACTATCCGTGTCCGAATCCATATCCGGCACTATCCGTGTCCGAATCCGTATCCGATAAAAGTATATGGATCAAATACAATATGAGTAGTTTCCGATCCGTATCCGATCCGTTTCATCCCTACACGCGGCGATGATGTGGCGGCCACATGGCTTGCATGTGCGCCACGCGGATCTAGCACCTGCGGTAGAGGCGACGTGGCGCTTACGCGGCGCGCACGTGGCGATGACGTGGTAGGTGACGGTGCGGTGCAAGAAAAATCAAACTGGCGGTGAGATGATTTACCGGACACAAGACGTTGATCCAAACCGTCGCTTTGCAGATCTACGGCGGTGGAGCAGTGTCGCGACACGAAGAACACGACGGCGAGGCTGCGGTGTAACTCCACCGGCGCTGAAGAAGACGATGTGCCAATCGACGAATCAGTGACGGAACGAGTGAAAGGATTAGTGACTCTGGTATAGGCTGACGAGATGAGTTCAACAGCACTAGAGATGGCGGCGGAGACTCACCGTGGAAGGAGGAATCGGCGGCGGAAGTTTGCGCACAAAGGAGGAACTCCGACGAGGTCGTGCGCACAAATGGCGGCGTTCCCACCGGCGAGACTTGAGGGGAAAGGGGCGGCGCGGAGAGGGGAATCTCGGGAAGTGCGTGACGGCGGCTTATATAGCCTAGGGTTGCGAGAAATGGCACGGAAATTGAGGTTGGTCGGGCGGCTTCACTGTGCGGGCGGCGGCGGCTACAGGGCGACGTGGCTTCTTCGCGTTCCTTGGATCGGAATCGGACGGTGGAGAAAAACACGGTTAGGGTTAGGGTTTACTGTGGGAGTGGCGGCGCGATTCTGGTAGTTGGATTCGTAATCAACTGAGGCGACGGCGGAGGTTAGGGTTTTTATGGACGGGCCGGCCGGCGATGAACAGGATTGGGCCGACGGGGATAAACAATGAAATCGGCCCAATAGAAGGAAAAAGGGATTTAAGAATTAAAGAAAATCCAGAAAATCCAATTAAACTTCAAATAATTCAAATAAATAGCAATTAAACTCGGAAAAATCCCCAAAAATGCAGAAAAATTCCATGACTCACAAGGAACCCAAATAAAATAAGAAATAATTAAATTGAATTATGGATTAATCAAATTAAATCCTTTTTGTTTTGGAAGAATTCAATTTAAGCTGATTTAAATTCAAATAAATTGCAAAGGGTTCAAATTTTGAAATTCAAACTCCAAGACACTGAAAAACGGAATGTTACAGTTCAATAGTCAGTTATGAAGCCTCGAGGAAAAGATAGAGCAAAGGGTGACTAAGGAAAGGCAGGCACGGAACGTGTAAGCCCAAAAAGCACAGGCACAGTTCAGCCCAACCAACCGTCAGAGCAGCTGCGCGTCCGCCCCTGAGACGGAAGTGGATGAAGCCAGATTTCCTCCTAACGACACCCGGGTATCATGTCTGCAATGCTCCTCACATAGACTTTAATGTTGGACGTGTTAATTAATTACTTGTGTACTCTTATGTAGGTGGTCACGCCGTGTAATCTGTAAGTGAGGCTTGCCAATGGCTCTATTCCCCCACAGGCTACTTGGGGGCAAGCGTATGCATCTAGTGTAGGTGCATTAGTGCACGGTCATACTGTAGAGCTGGGCTACGTGAAGATCCATATCGACGGTGTACATAAAATTTTCAAGACCGTCACACTGGACATGCCCCCAAACAACGAGATCGTCACACTAGGGGATGCCATTAGCACATTCTTCCAGTAGCCCAAGAAGGACATCTCCTTCGAAGCTCGCCTAGGAACACTGAAGCTACAAGCAGTTCTAGAGGTACCACATGATGCGCCGGAGCTACTAGCACTACCAGAGCCATGAGATGCACCGAAGGAGCTTGCCAAATCGGCTACCGTGTCCCGTCACACGCAAATCGTTACTACAGTAAGGGTCAAGTCGTCTCCTTTGAAGACGAAGTTTGGTAGAATGAGAGGCGGAGACAAGAGCAAATCGAAATGTACCATGTCAGCCCGTGACTTTCTGTTTGCCCCATTGGTGCGACAATTCAAGTTGGGGCAATTGTTCATACCAGATGAGCGCAATAAGACGCTTACATTAGCCTGCGTTAGATTGCAAGAATGGTACATGCAACAAGCCGGTGGCACGGCGGACATTGAGTATCTCGGTAAGCTTCAAAGAGAAGTATTTCTTACACCGATCTTTAGATGGCGTCTTCGTGGTCGGATTCACCGACTTGTTCAATCTGTACAATATCAAAATGCTCGACGCCTCACTCATAAGATACTGGACAATGTAAGTGTGTGCAATCATCGTCTACATTTCTGACACACCGATAAATGTCATATATATATATCATCCTTGATTTTGTATATGTAGATACATGATCCTAGAAGCAATAGCAAGGGAACAACTGGTGGGTTTCATTGACCCACACATGGTGTCCAAGCAAACCATGAACGAAAATAAACAAGTCGTCTACGAGTACGTGAAAAAAGTACTGCTCGCTCATTCAGACAAAAAAATAATACTTTTACCCTATAACCCAGGGTAAATGCTTCGTCCAGATGCTATACTCTTTGATTTTTACTATATATCTCACTTCAAAGTTAGGTTCAATGACCATAATGACATACCTGTGTAGATATCATTTGGTTTTACTCGTAATTATACCGAGACAGAACCGGGTAATTTACCTCTATTCCAAAAAGGACGGCACCCACGATTTGAAGTCTATCAGATATTTTCTTGACACATCATTCGGTGTCTACAAATTAAGGGGAGGGCCACACAAGAAGAGCCCAATCACTCTAACGCATACTTTTAAGTTTCTGGTATCTGATAGTACGCAATAATCCTTCGCACTCCATAATAATACCTTCGGAACTAATTAACCTATTATGTTTTGGCAGTGCCACCAGCAGCTAAAGGGCACTGACCTATGTGGATTCTATATTTGCCACAAAATGGCACCCCTCGTTGGTTCCCAGAAGACCAATGTCATACAGGTCTGTCAATCTTGCAACAATTGTCTCCACTTATTAATTTATATACACGCGAGACTTTACTCTTCTCATCTACAGACTTGGCAATGCACTGAATCTATGTTGGAATAGGCTGAGCTGCAAGGTATTCGAGGACAACTCTGTGCCTTATTGATGTATGAGGTCTTAAATCCAACGGGCAGATGCTACCCAGGGCTCAACGGATCATGAGTTGTGAATTTGTTACTTACTGTGCATTCAGATTAATTTGTGAACCTTGTGCTGTGAATTTGTCATTTGTACTTCTGAATCCAATTGGTTAGTATATATATGAGTTGATTTCTGAAATGGTTGCGCTGTACATATGTTGTAATGTGCGATCTGAGTTGATTTATGAAATGGATGCGCTATATATTGTGTAACATGTGATTGGAGTATATTTTTTAAATTTATGTCATAATAATATGCTGGTGATGCTGTGTATTGTCTTTTGTTTTAGAGTGCATGGCTAGCAATTCCTGAGGCTAACCAATAAATTAAAATTTAGTAAAAAATAGAAAATCAACATCACAGACGGTTCTAAAGAAGAACCGTTTGTAAAGAGGCATAAATCACAGACGGTTCTACTGCGGCACCGTCTGTGATGAGGGTATCATCATAGACGGTTCTTCGTTAGAACCATATGGAATAAGCCCATCATCACAGACGGTTCCTAAGTGGAACTGTCTGAGATGATACCACATCACAAACGGTTCTAATTTGGAGTCGTCTGTGATGAGCCTTTTCACAAATGGTTAGAAAACCGTCTGCAATGACTCTTTATCATCACTGACACTTAGATACAGATGGTTCACAAAACCGTCTGTGATATGGTTTACGAATCGTCTGCAATGACCTATTGTGCAGTAGTGAGAGAGCATAGTTGACCATATAGACAACATAAACAACCATTATATCAGTTATTGTCTACAATAACATATTTTCATACTAATTACTTGATGGTTTAGAATGAAAGCTTGTCTAAAAAAACTCTATTTTTACGACATTTACAACAACGGAGCAACACTATATCTCTATGACACATCATCAAAAAACCCAGACAATCATCCATCCTACCCAGAAGGTGGATCCTCCCGCAATTGCACTTGACCACATTAGTGGTGGGTGTCATGCCAAGTCAGGCCGCCCTGGCATGGACCCATCGTGTCTTGTGCCTAAACCGTGCTGAGCCAGGACGGCCCGTCTTGCTCGCTGTGCCGTGTCATGTCGTCCGGCTCACATTCGATAAGCCCAGGCACGACCCATTTGCGCTTAATTCATGCCTACTTCGTGCCGTACTGACCGATTTGCACTATTGCAATGATAGAAAAGGAGGTGGAGATGCACAACAATGGACACAAAATATTGAAGGAAAAGACATAAATTTTATTCATTCTTGAACAGGTATATAGTTACTGCCTCGTTAAAAACCTTACATTCCGGTGTAGAGTATCTCTGGTAAGAAAAATAGTACAGTAACTACGTACATATGCATAGACTACTCGAGGCCGAGATGCTCAAAGTCGGGTATCGCATCCGTGATCTCTGAATCATCGGTTTGATGTTGTGTCCTTTCATCTACATGCTCCCAGTCTTTAAGACATATAATTGTCTCAACCATCTCAAGTCTAAGAGACGACTTCCTCAGCTCAAGTATCCTCCCCACCAAACTGAAAGTGGCTTTCGATGAGACAATGGACGTTGGAACCACAAGTACATCCCGTGTAAAATGTGATAACACGGGTTAAATAAGTTTGTGATTCTTCCACCACAAAAGCAAGCTGAATCGATTGTCCTCGTCCATGTCAAACTCACTTTCCACGAAAAGCGTCTCAAGGTAGTGATTGATTTCTAAACCGTGGATTCCATTGTGAACTGCTTGACATTTTGGAAGATGAATTAGACATCTTTCCTTTCAGCTTCTTCTATATGCTTGAAGCGGTTGAACTGCCTTGTGCTTATTGTGTTGTTGAGTTGGATCTTCTTGTTTCACATCTAGTGCCAAACTTTTTTGTAATATTTATTGAAAATTTTGAAAAACACATTATAAACATGAGTATATACCTAGAAAAATCAAGATTGAATGATTCACCTATTTCCTCGAAGGCACCATGCAAATTAAATAATTTTCTCCAACGATTTAGAATAGTAGCAAAACCGTAGAGATGTAGAATAGCTTGAAAATATTTCAAAAAAAATCTACATTGGTTCTATAATTGGTTGTAAAATACAGTTATCTCTGTTTTCTTTGAAATTGTTAGCAATAATCCAAAGTCATTCAATGACTAAGCAAGAAGTTGGGTAGTACACACCAGATAACATGTTTGTTGCATTATAAAAAAATTCTAAAAATTGACAAAAATGATGGATAACATCCCAATCCACATCATAAACCAACAGCTTACCATTATTGCAATTGACGAACACGATGACAATATACTCATAGCCCTTGAATCGCTCCAGCATAGTAAATGTAGAGTTCTATCTAACCTTCATATCAAGATTGAATCTTAGTAGCTTATTGTTGATCTTATAGTACTCTAAGAACTGGGCAAATTTTACAGTCGAAACTTTGATAAAATTGGCAGCATCACGTTTGTTGTTCAAACTAGATTTCAATATATCCAAACCTGCCTGTACAATGAGATTAATGACATGGCATACACATATTTGGTGAAGTACGAAACCTCCAACATAAGTCTCCAAATGCGGTGAGAGAAGCTCCATAGCCATTGTGTTAGCTGATGCATTATAAAAAATGATGAAAATAATTCTATTTTCTATGTTAAAGTCCATAATAATCTCAAGTACACGGTTAGCGATAGTCTCTCTGGTATATGCCTCATCGATTGGTCTAAACCTTATGACTTTTTTGTTTAGGACGTAGTCGTCGTCTAAGTAATGTGCGACAACACTAAGATAAGCTGCTGTTTGGTGGGAGGAAGTCCATATATGTGATGTCAAGGCAAAGGAATAGCTAACTTTCGTGAAGGCCTGTTTCAACATTGTTAGTTTATTTGTGTACATTGCATATAGTCACGTGTAGTTAGGGTATGTTTGGCAGGGATTCAGCTTCTCCAGATTCGTGAATCTAGTGAAGCTGAAAATTCTAGCTTCACCAGATTCGTGAAGCTGAAGCTGTGAGTACATTAAAAGTATTTAGATAGATCATCTTGTTTACATTTTAGACCAAAAATATAAATTTAATTCACTTTATTTTAGCCTACAAGTTTCAGATTTCAGGTGAAGCTGGAATCTAGAGCTCTACCAAACAGGCCCTTATTCTCCTACTAACATGTTAGTATTGTGGGCAAAAACCACGTTGCACTATCCTTTCAAAACAAGAGCTCTCACCCATTCTAAGTGGAAGATCCTATGTAATTATATAACATGTAATTTCGTCTCTAACTACATCGACATTGTATACCCATGTACTTACCGAACCGTCGGTATTGAAGTTAAGCTATGTCTGGACGCCCTCACCTGGTCTCTGTCCCGATATCTTTTTTAAGCATGCTTCCGCGTGCCGCTTGAGATGACCTATTCCTCCACATGCACGTGTAGATAATTTAGATTGATATTATTTACAAATAGAAAACACTACCTCATGCCCAACCATAATTATGACGCTTCTATCCACATGTTGCTAGCACCACTCCCGTCGACTGCCGGATATGCACGCCCGTTCTAGATGCACCGATATAGCGGCATCAAAGGTCGGGCCAAAGCTGGATACTGGCGCCCATCCCAGATGCATAGATGTGGCACTATCATAGCTTGGTATGAATACCGACGCCCCACCCCTCGAGAATGTAAGAGACATCCTCGATGCCATACATACTGTCCAAATTACGGTCACCCATGCCATAGTCTCCCATGCTAGGGGAGAGTTAGCATGGATTGATCTCTTGATCCCGACAAGGGGGACTTGGAGAGTAAGGGCGTGCTCTCCTGCTCTTGCTAAATATTTTGTTTTGTAGCAGTTGAGCAAAAATAGAGAGTAAATAGAAAGTAAATAGAGCGAACAAATGAGAGAACGAGTAGATGTGCTAAGCAAATAAGAGAGCGAGGGAGATGTGCTGAGTGCTAAACAAATGAGAGCCTTGGGTTGATTTTATAGCGTGTTCGTTGAAATACCTGTTGAAAATTGAAATCAGAAGCGCGATGAAAATTGAAATCAGCTTTATTTTTTTTTACGCATCACATCAATGTCTCTCTCTGTCATTGAAATGCCAGCTATGCAGGATGGAATTATCTAGATGAAAATTAAAATCACAAAATTTTCCATTGGACGAATCTTTTACAGTTTTACTCGAAAAAATCATACGTGACTCACTTTTTCCTCTCTCTCTCTCTCCGTCTTCCTCTCTTTTTTCGGTTTTTCCTCCCTCTCTTTCTCCCCCTCTCTTTGCCCCCTCACTCTCTCACCCAGTCCATCGCACCCCTCCCCACGACGACACGACTTGCCCCTCACATCCCTCCCCATAGCACCTGGCCAGCCTCGAGCCTCCCTCTGTGTCGGCCCGATCGGCCGACCACTCACCTCCCTCTGTGCCGCGTCGCGCTTGGCCAGTCGACCCCTCACTTCCTTCCATACTGTGCGGCCTCACCTCCCTCCCCACGCGCGACATGGTAGGCATGGCACATGGCACGGTGGGGTGGTTGAGGCGGGTGTCGGCACGGCAAGAGGGGCCACGGCGGGCATGGCTGCCCTCTCCCTCACCGCGCACCACTTTGCCTTCCCTCCCCACTTCGCCTCGCATTTCCAGTTCGCCTCGCCTCCCTACCGCACCGCCACTTCGCCTCCCTTCCCCCTCCCCACGGTGATGAGGCGAGGCAACACTGCAGCGTGTGCAAGATACGAGGTGCGTGAGGTGGGGAGGTGAGGTGGTGGCATGGTGGGGAGGCAAGGTGGTGCGGGCATGGTTGGGAGGCGAGGCGGCACGACCACGAGGTGGCATGGTGGGGAGACGAGGGGGCGGCACGGCAACACGGAAGGCCCACGGTTGGCCACGATGCGACAACATGGCACGGCGACAAGGCGGCCATAGCTCAGGCATGCCTCCCATGCCGGCGTGTCGCCTCCATGCTAGGCCAGCACGGGCCTTGCCCAAATAGCCGTGCCTGGTTCCTGGGCTGGCACGGTCCAAGGAACAATAATGTACCAGCTCGGTATGGCCCACTTCATGCCAAGCTATGCTTTGGACCAGGTCGTGTCGTTCGGACCCGAGTGCCCACCTATGGACCACATGTGTCCACGGTAATGTATTTCAGTGGGATAATTTGCTTTTTACAACATTAAGCAATCATCGCATAGTACATGTTGTTACTCTTGTGAAAACAACAGCCTTTCTTAGCATTAGAGAAAGTGAAAGCTTGTTTTCATGTGGCCAATTTAACTAAGTATTTTCAATTAAGTTTACAATTTTTACTGATGCACTCTAAAATGAATTCTATCCCGTAGAGTCCAACGATGACATGTGGTACATTTTATGGGCATGTTTAGTTTGTGTCCATATTTTCCTATACAATTGTGGGGAAGTACTTAGTAAGCTCATCGGCAGCTAAATCATCGTCACAACTGAGCCAAATTTTAGCGAAAAAATATGACAAGTGAACCAGCTAACTAATTCAGTTAACCATGGGTAAGGCAACATGACGAAGTGTTAAAAATATATGACAAGTGAACCAGGTAACTAATTCAGTTAACCATGGGCAAGGCAACATGATGAAGTGTTGCTCCAACTAAACAGCTTATGTCCCTTGGCCGGTTTGTGTATCATTGAGGTTAATTTTGCCTCAATATGCCTTTCCAAATCCTCTCCAACTGTACATTGCACATTGTATGAAGCATACAACATACATGCATGTATCCCACATTAAATAGACTTTTTATCATTCTTAAAATACATTAAAGTATAATTTTTTATCATTGTTGAGAGAGGCAATGAAATATAAATTTAATTAGTACCCGATGTATAAAATATTTAAAGGACAATGAAGGTTAAAAAGACTCATTGTACCTAGAAGTGGGCATCGTGCCAGGCCAGGCCGGCCCGGCACGAGCACATCGTGCTTCGTGTCTAAATTGTGCCGGCCGCGATGGCCCATCGTGCCCACCGTGTTGTGTCGACCCGGCTCGCCTTCGGCGAGCCTAGGCATGACCCATTTGCATTTCGTGCCTACTTCATGTCGTGTCGGCCCAAGCCCGATCCATTTGCACTATTGCGACAAGAAAAAAGAAGCCTGAGATGCATGAAACTGAGGCAATGAAAACAAATATGAGGAAAAAAACTAAATTTTATTTATTCTTTATCGCCGCTCCCTCTCTCTTAGTCGCTATCTCTCTCGATTTCTCTCAGTCTCTCTCGCCCACTCTCTCTCTTAATCTCTCACGCTCCCTTTCAATCTCTCTTGCTCTCTCTCTCTCTCTCAATATCTCCCGCTCTATCTCTCTCGCCTGATCATTCTCTCTCCCAATCTCTCAATCTCTCTCGTCCAACCAATTTCTTTATCTCAATCTCTCTCGCTTGCCCAATCATTCTCTCTCTCAATCTCTCTCATCTGATTAGTCCCTCTATCTAAACCCCTCTCATTCGCTCTCTCGGGTGATCATTCTCTCTCTTTCTCAATCTCTCTCGTCCGATTAGTCTCTCTATCTCAACACCTCTTGTTCGCTCTCCCTCTCTCTCTCTCGTGTGATCATTCTCTCTCTTTCTCACTCGATTATTCTCTCTCTCAATCTCTCTTGCTCAGTCTCTCTCTCGATCTCTTAGACTTTCTCGCTCGATCTGTCTCTCTCTCAATCTCTCAATCTCTTATTCGCTCGAGGAGAGGGAGTGGGATTGAGCCAGAGAGAGACATAGAGCCAAGTAGGTGTTTGGCGTGTCCCTTACTTGTGAACTTCTTTAGTAGGGCATCAACACTTATCTACTTTCAAAATAGTCAGGTGGATTCCTGTCTCTGCCTTCAAACTTTCTCTTTTTCCCCTTTTATTTTTTGTCCTCCTATTTTACCCTTTCCCTTTTTTCTCTTCCCCTTCCGACCACCAGCACCCTCTCTCCTTTTTTCTCTCCCCCTTCCCCCAATTTTTTCCCTAGTCCCCAACCGGCGCCTTCTTTTCCCGCTTGCCTTGCCTTCCCTATTGCCCTTCCCATCTTCTTCCCCCACCGCCTCTCGATGGCCTCCTTGCCACCCCCGTGCCCTCGTCACCCCGCCTCCCTCGCCATCCCTACCGCCTTTGCCTCTTCCCTTGACCCATCTCAACGTCAGGTCATCTCCTTCACCATGGCGCCTCCTCACCTCCCCCACAGCGATGGCAACAGGGACAGCGCGGCTGCGGGCATGGCGACGTGGGAGGTGAGGTGGCGCGGCACGAGAGAGGCGACGCGGGAGGCTAGGCTGCACGGCGATGCGACAGCGCGCTGGCTCAGCACGGCCACGGTTGGAGCAAGGCGGCGAGGGCTCGGCGCGGCCACGGCACAGGTACTCCCTCCACCTCACGCTCTCCCCCACTGACCTTTCCTCTTCCCCCACGGCGATGGTGTGGGCCACGACCGATGGCGACGACGTGCTCGCGGCGATTCAAGGCTGCAGGCACGGGAGCCGATGCGGTGGGTGTAGGAGCCGAGGCGACTGGAAAGGTGGGTGTAGCCGTGTGAGCATGGCGAGGTGGCGACAGGATGAGTCGGGTAGCGGCTAGATGCGAGGCAATGCTGCGGTGGGGAGGAGAGGGCCGTGAGGCCGTGCTGGCGTGTCGTTGCCTTGCTAGCATGCTATCTTTGTGTGAGATCAGACCATCCACCGTGCCTGGCTTTTAAGCCCGACACGACCGATAAAATAGTAGCATACCGGTCCAATACGATTCACATCATATCAGACAATATGCAGTGCTGTCATATCTCAAGCCGATAAACAAAAACCCGATCCATGTACCCACCTCTAATGGTAGCTCTGGGCTATGCGATTAAAACTGTATTTAGAAATTAGGCGCTACCTCCTGCATTTGTTTTCTTGTGTTGTTTTCATGTTGAGGTGACATCTCCCTTACCTCCCACTCCCCTCGCATTAAATGCTCTCCTCAACGAAACAAAACAAGCAGCCGGCCTGGCGAACAAAAAAGGAAGGGACAGAGAGAGAGAGGGATTACATGAGAGAGAAGGTGAAGTGACTACTGAGGCGACAACTTTTTGTGTAGCCATCTCCTCTCTCTCACTCTGACCGACGAGGTTGATTGATATCTGCGCTCATGGGTCCCACCTGCCCTGTCACCCTTTCCCTTCTTCTCCCTCCTCCATGTCTCATCCAGTCATCCTCTGTCTTTACATGCCTTCTTCTTCCCTCGATATCAAAGCTCAAGCAGCTGGCCTCCCTCTGGCTAGACTAGCTAGAGTACGTCTCCTTTACAAATCTTCTTCTTCTTCTTGGTAAGTTTTCTTGTCAAGCATGACCATGTGAGTGACTAAGTTGTTACCTGATCGGCCTGCTAATTTGCATGCATCCGCCTTAATTAATTTTGAGGAGTTACTACCCTCCCTGTCTAGTAATTCTTGTTGCTCTTCCATTAATTTCGCGCCATGTGTTAACTGTACTTTACACTTGCGCATGTGTTAAATTGTTTGGACACGGGTACATGCACGACGTAGACGTACATACCTACACATGCATCGAAAGCCCGGTCTGCCGTTGCACCTACCATTGCCCTTCAATGGATGCTTCCCTTCTCACTTTGGAGATCAACTCGCCCTCTCGAGTAGGTGATGAGCAGTCCTTTGATGGGATTGATTAGCTTTTCAGTGCCTGTACATGTGTGTATATCTATCTTCGCACGCCCCCCCTCGCTCTTACCGACCTACCGAAACCAACCCCAAGTGGTACTGCTATATATCTGCACCAAGCAAGGAAACTTGCGTTGATCTCTGCTGCTGCTGCTGCTGCTGCTGCTTGTGCAAGCTAGGGTTCCATCCATGCCTGTGCAGGTTGCTTCAGAGTTTTTGCTATCCTGCAGGAGAGCTTGTTTTTGGTTTGCCTTGTGCACTGTATTTTTTTCCTTCTGCATATTCATGCGTGATGCGTGCCCTCAGTTTGTGCCCGTTCTTGCGTGGCTGCCGAAGCTCAAGCTCGGCTCAGATCTTAAATTGCACACACTTGTAGTACTCCCAACTGTAATTGTGCTTGGTAGGTATCATCTAACCTCCAAGCTGAAACCCTAGTTTCTTTCTGAATTCTGATCCGTCCTACAAAAGCCATTGCTACTTTGCTAGCGTTGAAGCTAGGTGGTCTAAGAAGTGAAGAAACTGACGAACCCCATGAGCCACACTAGTGCAGTACACAGCTAGCTAGTACTGGCGCACTGCTAGCTATATCTAGTTCTTAGTGTCAATCGTTTGACCGTTGGTCAAGGCACTCTACTAATGGAATGGCGCCGCTGCAGATCTGAGTTGACAAGCTAGCGACGAGGAGATCGGTCGGCCGGCGATGGACATGTCCGGCGTCGCGGCGGCGGACAGCCCGGGCGGCGGCGTGGCGGCGCGGCCGAGCAGGTACGAGTCGCAGAAGCGGCGGGATTGGCAGACGTTCGGGCAGTACCTCCGGAACCACCGGCCGCCGCTGGAGCTGGCGCGGTGCAGCGGCGCGCACGTGCTCGAGTTCCTGCGCTACCTCGACCAGTTCGGCAAGACCAAGGTGCACGCGAACGGGTGCCCCTTCTTCGGCCACCCCTCGCCGCCGGGGCCGTGCCCGTGCCCGCTCAAGCAGGCCTGGGGCAGCCTCGACGCGCTAGTCGGCCGCCTCCGAGCCGCCTTCGAGGAGCACGGCGGTCGCCCAGAGTCCAACCCCTTCGGCGGGCGCGCCGTCAGGCTCTACCTCCGCGAGGTCCGCGACAGCCAGGCCAAGGCGCGCGGCATCGCCTACGAGAAGAAGCGCCGAAGGCGCCGCCCGACGACGCCGAAGCAGCATGCTGCGGCCGCGGCCGCGCCCACCCCCGCCCCGACCGCGTCGGCCGAAACGCCGGACGTGCGACATGTGCCCGAGCCGACGCACTTCTTGATCCCCCACGCGCACTTCTACCACGGCCACTTCTTGGCGCCGGCCGCCGAGAGTGAACTGGAGGCGTCCGCGAGCAGTGTCGCCGGCGCCGGGGATGACATAGTGCTGGCGATGGCGGCCGCCGCCGAGGCGCACGCGACCGGGTGCATGATGCCGCTCTCCGTGTTCAACTAGCTTGCTCGACCTAATGCTCCATGCCTAGCTAGCTCCATGTAGAAAATGAAGTAGGCCTAAGTATGCAGGTTTTGCTAATGGCGATGTCTCGTCTCGCCAATTTGATCGGTTTGGTTGTATGCGCACGTACCGGTTTGATGATCCACGAACTGCTCGAGTAATCTTTCGGTAATTGGATTACTTGGGATCGCAGGTTAATTTCTGTAAGGTGCATGGTTGTGTAAGCAAACGATAAATGGCAGGTTTAAATTGTTGGCTTAACGGGACCAAATTGCTAAGTGGTATGTTTATGTATCACTGCTCTCATGGCTAGCAAGGTTCGTGTCTC